>JARHVA010008801.1:0-220000 GCA_037957365.1 Torreya grandis
ACTCAAGGTTAGACTAATATGATTGATTAAGTAATATGATGTTATTTTCAGTATATTGGTCTTACTTGGTAGGATGTGAGGTGAATTTGTCTAGTGAATTGGGCTTTGATCAATCTAGTTTTGCTCATACAACGCATTTAACTGAATAATGATGTGGTTAGGTAGAAGAGAGAATAGAAATAGTTTTAGACCAATATTAGAGTATATATCATTGTGTGTATTATAATTTAGGATGGGAGATGATACTCTTAGAAACATTATTACTATGTGAAAATTCATTTGTTCGAGAAGTGCCATCGAAAGTCAAGTAAAATGTTTGTTTGAGGTTTTTAGAATGTATATTTATTTGATTTGTTTGTTTATTTATATTTTTAGAATGAAAATACACACACATGTAGTATTATCCCAATATCCCAATATTGTATCTTCTTTGTTATTTTACAATAGTGTGTGTATTTTCATTTGATTTTTAGTGAAGGTATTGTATGCTAATTATAAAGTTATTATTTTTGTTTAATATATTTGTATTTCTTATTTGAATATAGTAAATCTTTAGAATGATAAAATAAATTATGTTACTATTGAAAATAAAGGCGATGAAAAAGTAAGGATTTTTTTAATACTTTTAAAAAGAAGATATGTGATAACTAATAAATTTTAAATTAAAAAAAAACTATGTAGGTGTTGGTTTTGGCCTAATTTTATGGTTTTTAAAAGCCCATATATAACTATTTCTTGTTACATGCATGCATGTATGTATGTATGTATGTATGTATGTATGTATGTGTGTGTGTATGTATGTATGTATGTATGTATGTATGTATGTATGTATGTATGTATGTATGTATGTGTGTATGTATGTATGTATGTATGTATGTATGTATGTATGTATGTATGTATGTACGTATGTATGTATGTATGTATGTATGTATGTATGTACGTATGTATGTATGTATTTATGTATGTATGTATGTATGCATGCATGCATGCATGGATGTAAGTATATATGTATATATGTATGTATGTATGTATGTATGTATGTATGTATGTATGTATGTATGTATGTATGTATGAAGCTATGCCTACTAAATAATTATAATTAAGATGTATAAATTAATGTTAACTCTATCAGTTCATATTTTCATGCATGTAAACGACACTTATGAAATTTGAAAATATAAATTTGGATGAATATATTAATGCAATTTTTTTAGTTATTTTTGGATGCAACTACATCTAATATGCAAATTGATAACTATATTTTTTTATTGGTTCTGTTTTAAAAAAACTTTAGACACAAACAAGATGAATAAATAAACCTATAAATACATTTTTTTTTTCAATTTAATTTTTATTATGCAAGTGAGTGTGAAGGTCATTTCTTATTTTGTATGTGATTATGTATATGGTAGAAACTAAATAAATAAGATTGACTAAGATTAATGAAATATAATTTTTTTATCCAACTCTAAATATAGCATGTAAAAATATAATGATTTCTAATTTACAATATGTAATTGAAACTACGAAAGATTGAATGATTTTCAATCCATTTTTTATAAAAAATGATTTATTTTTTTCTATTTTATATTTAACTTATATAAAAACTAAACTAATTTGATTAAATAATCAAATATAATAAATAAACAAATTAATAATAAAGAAAATTTAATTCCCAAACCCAACCAAAATAAAGGATAGTTAGAGAAGAACTTGATATAGTAATGAAATCAATTAATCTTTAGGATTTTAACTCTATATTTGTTGCTCAATAATAACTTGAGAACTATCTAGTAAGAGGAAAACAAAATGTAATGAAAAATCATTCAAAATATGGAGAAATGAACTAACTATAATTTAGATGATTTCTCATGAACAATAGTGTTGTGTTTTAATTTCGCAAGTTATCTTTATCTAATGCACACGCATTTACATAAGGTTAACCTATCATTTAACCTGATTTCTAAAGGGAAGTTAAAAAAAAGTAGACTATAGCTATTTTGAAACCTCTGTGCTTAATTATTACTAAAAATTTCAAATATAAAATTGAATGTAAGATGTGTTACTTGTATGGGAGCTAGCAAAAAGTTTGATTGAAATATTGTTATAATTAAAGGAATAAAATAACATAGGGTAGAGATTGTCAAAAATTGTGTTTTTTTAATTTATTTATTTTAATTATTATAAATGAGGGAAAAAATATGCTTCTAAACTATTAGTAACTTAAATCAATCTACTTGTCAAAAAAAATGTATGCCCCTTTAGAAGCTAACCATCATGAGACTGCCACAAATTTTGAGGACATTTAATTGTAAATTTTTACAAACAAATCATCATGAAAATATTACCTACTTTAATACTATTCTAATCTATTATATAGAAGTAAAATAACCTTTATTGATCCACATCAACCTATGAGTGTCAATGACCATCTTTATCAAATTTAGGAATATTGGGATCTCACTAGAAGTAACCTTGTGATGAGCTTGAACAATCAAGTTAAAATTTAGATTAATTATAGTGATTTATAAATTATTAAAAACAAAACTTTGATATAAAAAATGGCATCACCATTCTAAATAACCATGCCCACTACTATATTTTTCAATCTAACCATGCTCAAGAAATTAAAGAGGACCCAACTCTTAGTGTAGGAGTAAAATTAGAAGCAATAAAATTTCTACCCAATTATCGTTATGCAACATTATTTTACTTCTCCATTATTCCTCCTTAATTATTATGCTAACAGTAGTATAGCTATTAGAATGAACTATCTAGTTCATACTCAATAAATGGTTACCATTTGATGTTAGAGGATGAATAACATTGGGATACCCTATTGTTGGCATGTCATTGTTGATGAATGGTCAATAAAAAGCATGTACATTTTGGATATACTTAGCTATAGTATTCCATGCCATTAAACTCTTTTTTTATTGGATTTTAATGTGTTTTTAAATATCTAGAGGCTCACTAGACATAGTAAAACTCCATAAGGTAAAGATTGGACATCCATTCATTGTGAGGTGTTTAAAAATTGTATTCAAATCCTCTACATGATTAAAGTGAGCATATTTTATTTTTATATTATGTGGTAAGTGTTGATGTGGAAGATTGCACCCTTGGCAGGAGGCTGAGCTCCTGCCTTCTTCACGCAACAATGGAAACCCCCCTCTCACATGTGGGGACCAGTGAAGTTGGAGGGGAGAGTCTCTAGATAAGGACTAGCTCCATCTGATGTATCATTTAGGCCCTAGTTTCTCCTACTGCTAACTAATAAAATGAAAAAAGGGGGGGTGAAAAGGGAAAAGGAGATGTTAAAAATAGAACCTAAGCCTAAAAAGAAGAAAAGGTGATACACCTAAAAATGTGGCCCACTCAGGCCCGAACATACACTTTTCATCGAGAACCAGCTCCAATACACTTCATCTGTCATGAGAAAACCTTCTGCATCAATGGGTCAGGGGTCCATGGAGATACAGGGAGGAAATAGCTACTAGAGGCATTCTGAGATGTACTACAACAACCTATCCACTTAACCTATACTCCTCTAGGGACACTTCTGACAGACTTGTAAAAGGAAAAACTCAAAAATTTGCACCAAACACGTTGAAATCATTCTACAGAAGCATTAAGAAAATGACTTAATAAAAAATCAAGGCATAGACACATACTAAAGATGCAAAAAACTCATAATGGAGGTAAAAATGTTGTGTTTCGATTCAAGGTAAATATCTGGCAGAGCTCTACCTTACAAGATCTAGAGATTTTTGAGCAGAGTTTTGCCTTAAGGCCTGAGAGCAAATCTTTTCTCAAATGAGAAGTTTACAATATATAGAGGAAGAAAAGAGGCCTTTTGGAACCCCTTTTACAAGTGACCCATGTGCCTTACGAGCATTGGGAGAGCAAGCCACTCAAAACATTAATGAGCTATGCCATTTTTCTGCTTGTAAGTCCACTTCTTCAAGGTGATTACACAGTTTGTCTACTCATAAATGCAAAATGAAGAAAATTGGTTGCACTGCTAGCTATTTGTGCCTCCCAATGGTCAATTTGTAGGCACTATATCATCTATCAAAATAACTTCTTGAATTGGTGCTTCCCTTTGCCACTTGGACTATCTACCTGCTCCATGCACTTGGCACTTTTATCTTTTCCCTACCTTGTCTCTTCTACTTTTTCAGCCCTTGGGGGCGATCTCTTGGCGGGTAGTTGCATTCCTTGGGCTCTTTCCATGATTTGGCACTTGGGCATTTATAAAACAAATAGCTACTTCACTGCATTAAATTTGAAATTCACGTGACCATCACCATCCTCGGTAAAAGTTTGTTGGGTCTTTCTTGCAGCCTTTTCTAAGCTTCGATATTTTTCCCATGAACAAAATTCTATAGGAATTGGCTACTCTTTGTCTTCTCTATCAGGCTCTTTTGAAGCTCTCTCTACCCTCCACAAGGGATTCTAGACTTGAAATACCCTCTGTAAGGGCTTTTAAACCTTTGGCCTGCCCTCTAACTATAGGGTACACCGTTGAACCAACCCATTGAACCAAAATTGGTTTAATGATTCAATTGGTTCAGTGGTTCAACAACTGCGTGCCAAGCCCATTGAACTAATCCTTTGATCCTTGTTTGATTATGCCGTTGAACCTACACATTGAAATAGAGGCATTTTGAATTGATGCCACTTAAACTTAAGCATTGAACCAAACTATTGAACCAATTGGTTGAACCGGTTCAACAGTTCAATGAATTTAGTCGAGCCCTTTGAACTAAGCCTGATGAACCAATGGCATTAAACCTTGTGATTGAACTCATCGATTGAACTAAGTGTTGAACTAGTGCTGATTGAACTACCGACTGAACTAGAATTGATTGAACCGAGCATTGAACTAAAGCATGGAACTGATTCAATGGTTCAAAGATGCCAAATTTTCTTGTGATTTCCTTCATACAAGAGCCCAAAGAAGCCTTGTAAAGCCTGGAACTTTCTAAACTAATTCTTTATGCACCAAAGGACTAACATGCTGAGTCTATACAAATTACTAGAACCTATAGAGTCTGTAGAAATTCTATAGAGTCATGCAAAATCAAAAAATGAAAATGGCCTAGCATAGCAGGGGCAGAGGGTGACTAATATTTGGCCTGTTGGGAAAAAAATGGTCAATAAATTGGCGACTCCCAGGGGAAGCATGCCTGCTATGCTTAAAGACTAGTTGCCTTACAATACATTGGGCACAGAGTCAGATGTAGCTTTGAACAAAGTTAACAACAGCCCCAAAAGATCCAAGAATCAAACATAGAGCCTTTTACCCCACATGCAAAGGGAAACACATGAGGCTAAAAAAACTACCTATACAACTACACATAGGGAAAGCAGGAAAAGAAACTAAAAGCAAACTACTATATACAGCTAACCAAGAATAATTGTCTCCCTCCTAGATCAAAGGGAAAATTTCTTAAGTCCCCTTCCTAGCAAGAAGACTTATGGTGCTAGGCAAGTAGCTAAATGAAAAGGAGATTTGGTGACCTACTCCTCTTGCCTATCACCTTGCTTGGCTTGTACTTGAGTGGATCAAAATTTAACATGCATCCAACATATGTGTACTTTGCTTGTCCTTGGAAGCTTTTTGAATGTTGGTCCCTCATACTGGTGCTCTTCACCAAGAAATTAGTGGTTACTAGCTTATCACCGTTAGCCCATTGATATGTATAGATCCTCTATAGTGCATCATGATTTGACTTATTCCATTTTGCTTCATTAAAAAATGTGTCAAACTCATCCTCTGCTCCCTCAAGGCCTTCTTGAAGAAGGTTGACTATGGTAATGTCTGAAATGGACTCAAAAATTGATTGCTCATCCCACAGAACATTGCCTCTTTATTGAAAGCTCTCTTCTTCAAGGCTTTCCTCAAGGGAGACTAGCCTTTCCTTTTCCTCCTTAAAGGTCTAGATCTCTAGATCTTCAAAGATATTCTCCTGATCCTCCTCCAAGATCCAAATTTATAGACCTTCAAAGATATTCTCCTGAAGAACTATAGACTGTATCTTTTGCTCCTCACTCACCTCCTATAGAATAGGTTCCTCCTTGAGAACCTATGAAGTGGGAGAACCATGTGGAAGAGGAGGCAGTCCTTGAGCTAGAATCAAATGATTCTCCTCCTTTCCCTTGGTCAACACTTCATATTTATCATGTGTGGCTTGATAGCTCTCTTGGAGGTGTGTGGATGGGCTGGGTTCAGATAGGTCCATCACACGTTGGCTAAGGAATCTCATTTGGGACTCCAACTCTGCAATTTTTCTTGTCTATATTTTCTTAAAGGAGCCTTTCTTGGAGATCACCAGAATCATCCTCTTCAAGGCTATGGGATGGTTCTTGGCATTCCTTCCTCTAACTTGGGATCTGCACATCATGTTAAAAGACTTGGGGAACTTGAGGGATGTTAGGAAGAGACTGTTGATGCACCGAAAGAGTCTCTAGAAGAGGGATGTGTTGGCTCATGGTATTCCCCCAGTAGAAGATTCACAATATAAGGAATTGAGAAGATTGATCTCCATGGGGGGTTGCTCTGATGCCCTTTGATGCTAGAAAGCTAGGCGCAAGGGATTGAGAGCAGATGTATCAAATGAGCTAGAGTGAGCAAGTGATATATGATAGAAAGGATTTGGTGCACAAGAGGGCACTTTCTTCAGAATAGGAGGGGGCACACAAGGATGACTACCTTGAATAAATGGATTTATCCATTTTGCTACCTCCTCCTTTATGGATTACAAGGCCTAAGGTTGCCTAAAGAAACACTCCTCTTTATACATCAACTCCTACTGATACCCATACTACTCCTCCAGTCTATCAATCTCCATTATCTACCTCTCAAACTCCAGCACCACCTCCCTTATCGTTGAAGGGAAACTAGGAGAGATGCTTGAAGTGATTACATAAATATCTAGAGCCTGATCATAGTCATATGAAGGAATACAAGGTCCATGATTCTGTGCAAAATAATTATACATATAAAAGTAATATTTTTGATGGCACCAGGCTGCTTAACCAGCAGATTCAACTTAGAGTCACCATTGGTGTTTAATGCAAAGCCTCTAAAGGTTGGTTAGTTGAAGAACACACCAAAATTCTTCAAATATTTGGACACAACTTGTCCAAGTTGTCCCACCGGGCATGCCAGAAACTATTTCAGTCACTCTCTACCCCTGCTATACTAGGCCATTTTCATTTTTTGATTTTGCATGACTCTGCAAAATTTCTACAAACTCTGTAGGTTTTGGCAATTTCTATGGACTCAGTAGGTTAGTCCTTTAGTGCATGAAGAATCAGTTCAAAAATTTCTAGGATTGACAAGGCTTTTTTGAGTTCTAGTCTGAAGGAAATCACAAGAAAAGTTGACATCTTTACACCATTGAATCAGTTTAATGCTTTAGTTCAACACTCAGTTCAATCGGTTCTAATTCAATCGACAGTTTAATCAGCACTAGTTCAGTACTTAGTTCAATCAGCGAGTTCAATCGCAAGGTTCAATGCCATTGGTTCATCAGGATTAGTTCAAAGGGCTTAGTACACTTCGTTAAACCATTAAACTGATTCAACCAATTAGTTCAATCGTTTGGTTCAATGCTTAAGTTCAAGTGACATTAGTTCAAAATGCCTCTAGTTCAACATCCAAGTTCAATGATAGAAGTGAACAAGGAAGGATCAAAGGCTTGGTTCAATGGGCTTGGCATGTAGTGGTTGAATTATTGAACTGATTAAACTATTGAACCAATTTTGGTTCAATGGGTTGGTTCAAGGGTGCCCTATAGTTGAAGGGTAGGTTGAAGGTTTAAAAGCCCTTATGGAGGGCAGTTCAAGTCTAGAAGCCCTTGTAGAGGGTAGAGAGAGCTTCAAAAGAGCCTGACAGAGAAGACAAAGAGCGGCCAATTCCTACATACTTTTGTCTACAGAAAAAGCCTAAAGCTCAAAAAAGGCCATAGGAAAGACCCAATGGACTTTTGCCAAGGATGGTGATGGCTGCGTGAACATCAAATTTAATGCAGTCAAGTAGCATTTTGTTTTTAAAATGCCCAAGCACCAAATCATGGAAAGAGCCCAAAGAACGCAGCTACCTGCTAAGAGATAACCCCTAAGGGCTGAAAAAGTAGAAGAGACAAGGCAGGGAAAAGACAAAAGTGCTAAGAGCATGGAGCAGGTAGATAGTCCAATTGGTGAAGGGAAGTAACGATTCAAGAAGTTATTTTGGCAGATGATATAGTGCCTACGAATTGACCATTGAGAGGCACAAATAGCTAGCAGTGCAACTAGTTTTCTTCATTTCACATTTTTGAGTAGACAAATCATGTAATCACCTTGAAGAAGCAGCCTTATAAGCAGATAAATGGCACAGCTCATTGATGTTTTGAGTGGCTTGCTCTTCCCAATGCTCATAAGGCACATGGGTCACTTGAAAAAGGGGTGCCAAAAGGCCTCCTTTCTTCCTCTATATATTGTAAACTTCTCATTTAAGAAAGGATCCACTCTCTGCCTTAAGGCAAAACTTTGCCCAAAAATCTCTCGAGCTTGTAAGGTAGAGATCTGCCAGATATTTACCTTGAATCGAAATACAACATTTTTACCTCCATTCTGAGTTTTTTGCATCTTTAGTATGTGTCTATGCCTTGATTTTGTATTAAGTCATTTTCTTAATGCATTTGTAGAATGATTTTAGCATGTCTGGTGCAAATTTTTAGTTTTCCTTTTACAGGTCTATCAGAGGTGTCCCTAGAGGAGTATAGGTGAAGTGGATAAGCTGCTGCAGTGCGTCTCAGAATGCCTCTAGTAGTTATTTCCTCCCTGTATCTCCATAGACCCTTGACCCACTGATGCAAAAGGTTTTCTCATGATAGATGAAGTGTATAAGAGCTGGTTCTTAGTGAAAAGTGTATGTTCAGCCCTGAGTGGGTCACATTTTTTGGTGTATCACCTTTTCTTCTTTTTAGGCTTAGGTTCTTTTTTTAGCATTTCCTTCTCCCTTTTCATTCCCCCCTTTTTCATTTTATTGGTTAGCAGTAGGATAAACTAGGGCCTAAATGATACATCAGAGGGAGGTAGCCCTCATCTAGAGACTCTCCCCTCTAGCTTCACCGGTCCCACAGGTGAGAGGGGGGTTTCCATTGTTGCGTGAAGAAGGCAGGAGCTCGGCCTCCTACTAAGGGTGTAATCTTCTGCATCAACAATAAGTGTGGAATTTTTTTCCAACTAAGGGATATTTTCTCCTTTATCTGCCAAAACTCATCTTACGTTATAAATAAGTTTAAGTTTTTTTCTTATAATTTATATATATATATATATATATATATATATATATGTATGTATATATATATATATATGTATATATATATATATATATGTATATATATATATATGTATATGTATATGTATATATATATATATATATATATATATAAATTTATTTGATTTATTTTTCTTCTTTAAAAATAAAAAGAAATAATTTGATGGTAGAGATGATAGTGATAATCATCGTTGAGAAGGCTAATACATTTGACTGACATGAGTAAAATACAACAAAAGTAAACATTTATTGGAATTCTTATTTTTTGGTAACTCATATCTTTAGTATATTGAAGGAGGGAGTTTTCAAAAAACAATAGACACCTTGTCTACTACAAAAAACCCTCATCAATGAGTGAAATTAAGTGTAGTGCTTGTGGAAGGAAGTTTTTCCACTTAAAGTGTGCTATCGTTTATGCACATATATGTATAGGTGAATGATTTTCTAGAATTAGTGGCATAATAGACTTGTTCAATTTTGGTGCACTCGATTACTATGGAAATAGATTGTATTTTTAGTGTAGATTTATCATCTACTCTTGCCATTTTGAATATTTATTTCTTTATTTAATGTTTTCTTATAAAATCACACTTAAACACATACCATAAAAATTAATAAGGATCACTTACTTGTTAGTATTTTTCTACTCAGTAGGGTTGTTAATATTTTTTCATGGTTGTTTGTATCCCTGTGGTAGAAATCATCATTTTTTAAAGGTGAGACCCATAGACCTCTAAATGATTTTTGGTTATGATTTGGTTTGTTTGTCATTTGTAACACATTTTTTTAATTTTTTTAGGATGATAGTGGAGATTTAAAATGGGGTTTTAGACATTTTTTACATGTTGTTTTAGTGTTTTTGGTAGGTTAGAATGTATTAACTAGTGTCTAGGTATTTAAATATCTTTTAATGTCATTATAAGTATAAAATGTTGTGTATTTTATTTAAAATATGTTGCGGGATTATAATATTATGATTTTTTTTATATCTTCAAGAGAAACAATGAGATATTGGCATCGAATCCATTATCAATTGTGTTAAATTAGAATCAATGTATTTGTATGAATGTTAAAAAAAAATTATAAGTTATTTTTCATAAACATTTATACATGTCTATAGGGTTGTGATTTTTTTTATGAGGGTTAAGATTTAATTTGTTTGTCGACATGAATGTGGTGAGAATAATTTTTATGTCAAAGTTTTTTTACACATACATTCATAAAATTTCTACAAAAATATTTTTCCATGTTTGTATGTAGGCTTGTGGTGTAAGTCATTAGTATAAACAATTTAGGGCCATAAATATCGAAATAAAATCTTTTTATAGTTTAGTTTGTTGGTTATTTCATGTCTTTAAGATGTGAGTGGAGATTGACAATGGTTTTTAGATAATTATTTTTATTTCACTTGTATAATGTTTATAGGTATACATGGATAGACCTGAGTTTAGGTATTTGGGTTATTTTTCACATGATTGGAGTGATGAAACATCTTGTACTTTTGATAGTTCAACATGTATAGAACCATTTTTAATTTGAATTGTGGTTATTAATATCATAACAAAAAAATTATGACCTAGAAGTTAGTTATTGAGATTATAATTTTTATTTTATAATGTTTTAACAAATAAGTTACAAAAACTCTTGAGAACATTTTTTTGGAGCATCATTTTTCTAACTCAGAATCTGGGTAGAGTACCCATAGAAAGTGACACGCTAAACTTCATGCACTCAAACTATTGAGGTTAAGATGATATGACTAAAGAATATAGATAATATGATGGTTGATATATTTATCTAGTTAATTTTTTTGAGGTGATTTATGCAATAGACTAGGATGAATTAGAAGAGCTGGAAGGGACATTTGGTTTGAATGAGTTACCACATAGGATTTTTGGATGTGACCAGTAATGGATGTTCATGTTTATACAAAAATAGTTTTATTAGGTAAAATATATCATAAAGGATATAAAAATGTTTTTTTGGTAAATCTAGTTGCCTCATGTAGAGCATCTTAATGACTATTTATGAGGTTAAATAGAGTAGTGTAGTGAAAAAATTTTACACTAAGCTTAAAGTATACACTGATTTATGTGTTATAAGTTGTAATGGTGGTCAATAATCATGAAAATGTTCCTAATCTATACAAATTTAATTTCTTAGGAAGTATCATCTAAGGGCAAGGAAAATGTTTATTTGAGGTTTTTAGAATGTATTATTTTTTGGTTTTGTTTCTTATTTTGCAATACTATGTATTTTTTATTTCAGTTTTAAAAAAATATTATGTGTTTGCTAATTTTAAAATTTATTATTATTTTTCAATAAATATGTATTTATTGTTTGAATAGATCAAATCTTTGGAGTGAAGTGAAAAAGTCTTGATCTTTCTCTTGATTTTTCATCCTTGTGATGATATTTTGGATTAAGGTCATTATTTATCTCTATTATATTCTTCATTATATTAAATTTTGATTGAATGTGTGTGTGTGTGTGTGTGTGTGTGTGTGTGTGTGTGTGTGTGCGCGCGTGTGTGCGTGCGTGCGCGCGCGCGCGCGCGCGCGCGTGTGTGTGTGTGTGTGTGTGTGTGCGCGCGCGCGTGTGTGTGCATGCGTGCGTGCGTGTGTGTGTGTGTGTGTGTGTGTGTGTGTGTGTGTGTGTGTGTGTGTGTGTGTGTGTGTGTGTGTGTGTGTGTGTGTGTGTGTGTGTGTGTGTGTGTGTGTGTGTGTGTGTGTGTGTGTGTGTGTGTGTGTGTGTGTGTGTGCGTGTGTGTGTGGAAAGAGGATAGTCTACTAGATGTATTTTTATGAAATATTTTGATAGAATTTATAATATTTATGATGGTGGAAATTTGATTTTATTATTTTCAGTCAAGAAATGGATTCAATTTCATGCATGTATGTCCAAGTGTTAATCTTGGGGATCCAATCCAAGTTTTATGTGTTTCAATTTATAAAATTCAAAATCATATATGTGTTTGTAAGTGTATGTAAGACTAAAGACTTATAGAGTAAATAATGTGAACAAATGAAAGGCAATTATTTTTTTAATAAAATAGATGTCAATTATAATTTGAAATTTTAAACCTCTAATTTAAATATATTTTAGTAAATATAGTAAATTAGGGTCACTCTACATATTCTAAAATTAGTCTCATAGCTGCACCAATTATGATTTAAAAGATAGTTTATCAAAATCCAATATGGTCAATAATTAGGCATTTTTATGTTTTAAGTATTGAACCTCAAGATTTTAGGGTGTAACTTTTGAAATTGATGTCCATTATGGATAAACACATAGTCATATTTTAGGATTTTAAATCTTCTTGATTTTTTTATAACATTAATGAGTTATAGGTTTCTTGAAATTAAATTTTACAAACCAACACATGCCTAACCCCTCTTTTATGCTACATTTGCTTACAATTAGGTCCATTATATACTCACACAAATAAATAATCACCATAATTATTTGACACCAAAGTAAGCTAGATAATCTAGGGCATATTTATGTGTGGCCACCCTAATTCAATTTGAATTCAAGCCGAATTAGTGTGCATGGGGAGACATAGGTTGCATTGGTTACCCATGTGCACCCAACCACCCCTTTATGATCATTTTACTTGATATTAGGTACCTTATAGGCCAAAAGTGACATAAAAACACCATATATAAATTAGATGGATGTAAAATCAATCACATTTAGGAATTTTTATTCATAATTACCATGTTTCTCTATAATTCTAAAAATAAAGGCATAATTGTGGAAACATAAGTCACATTATGAGCCTTTCACACCAATCAAAAATTTAGTTTTATTTCACATGTTATTATTTATGTATAGGCCAAAAGTGTTCCACAAAAATAATATCAATTTATGACCAGTTAAATGTAAATAATTTCAATCACATTTGTGCATGATCACCCAAATTAACTTCATATTTTAGCCAAAGTTTTCTAATTGGTCAAACGTAAGTCACATTAGTTATCCACACATAAAAGAACACCCCTTTATTTTTATTTCACTTTTAATTAACTCTCTAATATGCCAGAAATCACACAATAACACCATATCTTCTTGTGACCATGACAAATATAGATGGTTTGCGTACATATATCTATGATCACCCAAATTCACTTTCAAATCAATATAAATTAGTATTATAAGAGAAATGGGAGTCACATTGATAACAAATCACTATTTAATTCATCCAAGAGGCTAAATTCCTTTATAAATGGCATAACGTAGGCTTATCAAGCATATAAGACATATGTTTATCCACGCAAGGTATATAACTTCATCCAAGGTTTTGTATGCACTCAATCATAAAATGCTCCACTTAATCTAAGAAAATGAAACATGGCCGGAAATTGTTATTCATCCACCCAAAGGCATAGGCATACATGTTGATATAAGCTAAGCCTTCAAAAAAATATAAACATTCATATTATGTGTATTTCAATCACCCAAAAGTATACTATGCAAACACAACCCTTTGCAAAGTTATGCACAAACACACAAAATCTCAACCAAATTTTTCAAGAATATAATAAAATTAGTTCAATCTGCACAAATCTCATCCAAAACCCTTAAAACACAAGTTTTGTTACCATATGAAGCAATCCTAAAAAAATTTGAATTACCATTCAAAATAGAAAATGGAATGGAGTTTAGGGCCCACTGCATAATTTTAATGCATCATAATTCATTTTAGTAATCATTAAGTAAAGTACTAAAACCAATGAGCAACATCTCAATCATTCCATTAGACAATCCTAAGGACCTTTAGTAAGGAGTTGCATATAACTGTTGGAAATATTGTCATTGATGTCAAAGGTTTAGCATTATTGGTGATAAAGAACCCATTGCATTTAATGTTGTTTGTAATAAATATATCTTGGCTAATATGAGTTAATATTTATTTAATATTAATGAATATATTTTTGGTTACATATGAGACAAAAGAAGGGCCTATGGAGAAGTCAAAGAGCCATGGGATAAATACAAAAGAAGGATGGAACACATTTTCCCATGAAGAGTCATCTTGGGGAATTCCAAGAGTCACCAAGTGAAGACAAAAGAGGAAGGGCACAATTTCTCATGAAGGGACACTTTAAGGAATACGAAAAGTCACCAAGATGAGGACAAAAGAGGGAAGGACTTTTTTGATCATGAAGGGTCACCACATGACTTTTCAAAGGCTTGAATATGAAGGGTCATACAAGTTTGGCACCATTTTATATGAGGATTGAAGGGTCACAAAGGGGGAAGGACAAATGTCATTTGGAAAGCTATAAATAAAGTCTTGAGAAGCCATTTAAAAATATGAGAGATAGAGGTTGATTTGATATTGTAATATCTAGCTTAGAAGAGCAATTGTGAGAGATGAATATGATTTGTATTTATTATATCTAGGTTAGAAGAGCAAAGGTGAGAGAGAGGAAAGAGATGTTGTATTGATCTATCATTTGTTGAGATAGCAACATTGAGAGATAGGTGTGTGGTATACACAAAGGGGTTCGTGCTCCTATGGGTTGGTGCTCACGAATTGTTGTTGGGTTGGTGCTCAACAAAGGGGTTGGTGATCTTGTGGGTTAGTGCTCATGAATTGTTTCTAGGTTGGTGCTCGGCAAAGGGGTTGGTGCTCCTGTGGGTTGGAGCTCACAAATATTAGCTAGGTTGGTGCTCAAAAAAGTGGTGTGGTGCTCCAGTGGGTTGGTGCTCAGGAATAGTTGCTGGGTTGGTGCTCAGTAAGGGGTTGGTGTTCCTGTAAGCTTGGCTTGTGAATATTGTTTGGGTTGGTTCTCATTCATATACTTGAGATTGTTATCCATGGTTTTTCCCACATTGGGTTTCCATGTTATATCTAGTGTCTCTCTTTATCTTGTGTGGTGTTTATTATTTGAGTTTTATTGCATATCTTGAATGTTTGATTAAGTGGAATTTGGTTAAAGAAAAGATTTATAAGATATATGACATACTAATTCACCCCCCCTCTCAGTATATCCCATGTTAATAATTGGTATTAGAGCAGGTTCCTTTTTGAAAAGTTTTACAGCTTGAAGGTAGATCAGGAAAGCATGATGGCTAGGTCACATGAAGGATTTTCTATAAATAAGGCATCTTTGTTTGATGGGATTAATTATGCTTTTTGGAGCATGAGAATGAAGGTTTATTTGATGTCCCTTGGATTTGACATATGGAAAGCAGTGGTGGAGGAATATGAAGAGCCATAGATATCTGAAATTACTCCAGTAGAAAAGGAGGCAAGTGAATGTAATGCTAAAGCTTTAAATATTATTTTATGTGGTTTATGTGAATCTGACTTTGGTAAAGTTATGCAATGTAAATCTACTCATGAAACTTTGGTAAAACTTGAGAATATTTACAAAGGTGATGGAAAGATTCAGGAAGCTAAGCTACAGACTTTTAGAAGGTAGTTTGAAAGTTTGAAGATGGAAGAAGAAGATATAGGAAGTTATCTTTTACAAGTTGATCCAATCATAAATCAGATTCAAGGTCTTGGAGAAACATTGGATGAGTCAACGGTGGTGCAAAATGTTTTGAGATCTCTACCAATGAGATATGATGCAAAGGTTTCGGCAATTGAGGAGATGAAGAATTTAGCCAAGCTAAAGATGGATGAGCTTCATGGTATTCTCATGGCATATGAGATGCGGATAAAAAAAGATAAACCCTCAAAGAGAGAAGCAGCTTTCAAGACATCAAAGAAGGAGAAAGCTAAAGATTCAATAATCAAGTGATGATGAAGATGACAATGGAGCACTTTTCATTTGTAAGCCAAAAAGAGGAACAGGTAAATATCAAGGAAAATTACCTTTTAAATGTTTTAATTGTGGAAATATTGGACATTTTTTAGCTAGATGCCTAGATAAGGTTAATGATGATGAATAATAAAATCCTACATACAAGAAGAATTTCAAAAGAAAATCTAAGAAGGGATTCGAGAATAAGAGCTTGTATTCTAAGAATCCTAGCTCAAGCGAAGATAGTGGAGTCAGCGATTCTAAAGAAGAAGAGATTCTATTCATGGCCATACATGAAGATGATAAAGAAGAAGAAGAAGAGGAGGAAGCTGAAGTGAATATGGAAGGAGAGCTCATTTGTGCCTTAGAAGAGTTAGAAGCTGTTCAAAAGAAGAATTGAATATTAAAGTGCCAGATCGATAAAAATGAACAAGAGTCAAAAGAAATTATTTAATATCTACAAGCACACTTTGAAGAAGCCAAGAAGAATGAAGAAGACCTCATAACACAGTTGGAAATAACAAGAAAAGAATGTCAAAGGTATGTTATTGAGATTGCCTCTTTAAAAGAAGATATTAAGAATGTAGTCAGCGATAAAGTAGTTAGTGATTCAAAATTTGAAGATAGCAGTAACATGCTGAATAAGATATTGGAAAGTCAAAAAGCAAATTTAGATAAGGCAAGGATTGGATTTAAAAAGAAAAATAGCTATGTTGAAGCTCTTACAAAAGAGGAAACAAAAAGGGGAGAAGTGAAAAATATAGAGGACATTTCAAATTGAGAAGGCTGGAGAGAACAAAGCTACAAAAGACAATCAGGTTAGAGATATACATATATGTCTTATTTTTATGGCTATTGTTTTTATTGTAATGGATATGGTCACAAGAAATTAGAATGTATAAAAAGAGTAAACAATTTTAGAAATAAGGATAAGGAATGTCAAGGAGAGTCAAGCAGAAGCCGTAACTCTTTTGCTCCTCTATCAAGCTTTCATGAAGAGACCATAGTATGCTACAAGTGCAACAACTTCAGACACATAGCTCGGTATTGTATAAGCATGTTCAAGTTAGTCAAGAAGGATTAGAGTTTTAAAACTCCATTCATCAAGAAGAAGGCTCAGACATGTTCATGGCAGAAGAAACAACCTAAAGATTCTATGATGGTTCAGATAGTTCTACATGTAAGAGGTAAAGATCAGCCATGGTTAATTGATAACAGATTTTCAAGGCATATGATAGGTGATAAAAGTAAGTTCACAACTCTAAAGAAGATCAATGGTGGTACAGTGAGATTCAGAGATAAAACCACTGCCATTTTGGATTATGGTAGAACTAAGACTAAGAATGTTTTATATGTAAAAGGTCTTAAGCATAATCTGTTGAGTGTTAGTCAAATATGAGATCAAGGATACACATTAAGGTTTCATGCTAAATGTTGTGAGATTAGAAGAAAAGATTCAAATGAGTTGATTGCAGATGCTCAAAGGATAGGGAACAATGTATATGTATTATCAAATATCTTCTCAAAGGCATGATCAAAGGACACATTCAAAGATCTATGAGAAGAGATGAGATTAATTTCTATTACTTCCTAACATTGATGTTCAGCATCGATTGAGGCGGAACTAAGTGTTAGCTCCAGGTAGGCCCTTTGACATTGATGTCAAAGGGGGAGATAACATGTATAGGTATAGGTGCATAAAATAGGTACAGGGAATAGGTATAGGTTGCTACAGTAAGGGTGAGTTATTGTATGTTTTTAGATGATAGTATGTGCAGGTGATAGGATGTGGTAGTTTCAAGATTGAGTTTGCCATCAATGACAAAGGGGTAGATTGTTGGAAATATTTTCATTGATGTCAGAGGTTTAGCATTATTGGTGATAAAGAACCCATTGCATTTAATGTTGTTTGTAATAAATATATCTTGGCTAATATGAGTTAATATTTATTTAATATTAATGAATATATTTTTCATTGCAAATGAGACAAAAGAAGGGCCCATGGAGAAGTCAAAGAGCCATAGGATGAAGACAAAAGAAGGATGGGACGCATTTTCCCATGAAGAGTCATCTTGGGGAATTCCAAGAGTCACCAAGTGAAGACAAAAGAGGAAGGGTGAAATTTCTCATGAAGGGACACTTTAAAGAATATGAAAAGTCACCAAGATGAGGACAAAAGAGGGAAGGATGTTTTTGATCATGAAGGGTCACCACATGACTTTTCAAAGGCTTGAATATGAAGGGTCATACAAGTTTGGCACCATTTTCCATGAGGATTGAAGGGTCACAAAGGGAGAAGACCAAAGGTCATTTGGAAAGCTATAAATAAAGGCTTGAGAAGCCATTTGTAAATATGAGAGATAGACATTGATTTGATATTGCAATATCTAGCTTAGAAGAGCAATTGTGAGAGATGAATATGATTTGTATTTTTTATATCTAGCTTAGAAGAGCAAAGGTGAGAGAGAGGAAAGAGATGTTGTATTGATCTATCATTTGTCAAGATAGCAATATTGAGAGATAGGTGTGTGTTATACACAAAGGGGTTGGTGCTCCTATGGGTTGGTGCTCCTATGGGTTGGTGCTCACAAATTATTGCTGGGTTGGTGCTTGGTAAAGGGGTTAGTGCTCCCATGGGTTGGTGCTCATAAATAGTAGCTGTGTTGGTGCTCGGCAAAGGGGTGTGGTGCTCCTATGGGTTGTTGGTTATGAATATTTGCTGGGTTGGTGCTCAGCAAAGGGGTTAGTGCTCCTACAAGCTTGTCCTATGAATATATTTTGGGTTGGTGCTCATTCATACACTTGAGATTATTCTCTATGGTTTTTCCCACATTGGGTTTCCATGTTATATCTGTTGTCTCTCTCTATCTTGTGTGGTGTTTATTGTTTGAGTTTTATTGCATATCTTGAATGTTTGATTAAGTTGAATTTGGTTAAAGAAAAGATTTATAAGATATATGATATATTGATTCACCCCACCCTCTCAGTATATCCCATGCTAAACAATTGGTATCAGAGTACATTCCTTGTTGAAAAGTTTTACAGCTTGAAGGTAGATCGAAAGCACAATGGCTGGGTCACAAGAAGATTTTTTTACAAATAAGGCACCTTTGTTTGATGGGATGAATTATGATTTTTGGAGCATGAGAATGAAGGTTTATTTGATGGCCCTTTGATTCAACGTATGGAAAGCAGTGGTGGAGGAATATGAAGAGCCACAGACATTTTCAATTACTCCAGTAGAAAAGAAGGCAAGTGAATATAATTCTAAAGCTTTAAATGCTATTTTATGTGGTTTATGTGAATTTGAATTTGTTAAAGTTATGAAATGTAAATATGCTCATGAAACTTGGGTAAAACTTGAGAATATTTATAAAGGTGATGGAAAGGTTCAGCAAGCTAAGCTGCAAACTTTTACAAGGCTGTTTGAAAGATTGAAGATGGAAGAAGAAGAAGATATAGTAAGTTATCTTTTGCAAGTTGATCAAATCATAAATCAGATTCAAGGTCTTGTAGAAACATTGGATGAGTCAATGGTGGTGAAAAAGGTTTTGAGATCTCTACCAATGAGATATGATGTAAAGGTTTTGACAATCGAGGAGATGAAGAATTTAACCAAGCTAAAGATGGATGAGCTTCATCGTATTTTCACGGCATATGAGATGTGGACAGAACAAGATAAACCCTCAAAGAGAGAAGTGGATTTTAAGACATCAAAGAAGGAGAAAGCTAAGATTCAAGAATCAAGTGATAGTTCTAGTGATGATGAAGATGACAATGGATCACTTTTCACTCGCAAGCCGAAAAGAGAAATAGGTAAATATCAAGGAAATTTACTTTTTAAATGTTTTAATTGTGGAAAGATTGGGCATTTGTCACCTAGATGCCAAGATAAGGTTAATGATAATGAAGAAGAAAATCCTACATACAAGAAGAATTTTAAAGGCAAATCTTAGAAGGGATTCAAGAAAAAGAGCCTATATTCTAAGGATCCTAGCTCAAGTGATGATAGTGGAGTCCGTGATTTAGAAGAAGAAGAGATTTTATTCATGGCCATACATGAAGATGATCAAGAAGAAGAAGAGGAGGAAGCTGAAGTGAATATGGAAGGAGAGCTCATTTGTGCCTTAGAAGAGTTATAACTTATTCAGAAGGAGAATCAAAGATTAAAGCACCAGATCGAGAAAAATGAACAAGAGTCAAAGGAAATAATTGAAGATCTACAAGCACACTTTGAAGAAGCCAAGAAGAATGAAGAAGACCTCAGAGCATAGTTGGAAATAGAAAGAAAAGAATGTCAAAGGTATGTTATTGAAATTGCCTCTTTAAAAGAAGATATTAAGAATGCAGTCAGTGATAAAGTAGTCAGTCATTCAAAATTTGAAGATAGCACTAACATGATGAATAAGATATTGGAAAGTAAAAAAGCAAATTCAGATAAGGCAGGGATCAGATTTGAAAAGAAAAAGAGCTATGTTGAAGCTCTTACAAAAGAGGAAACAAAAAGGGTAGAAGTGAAAAATACAGAGGACATTTCAAATAGAGAATGCTGGAGAGAACAAAGCTACAAAAGACAATTAGGTTAGAGATATACAGATAGGACTTATTTTTATGGATATTATTTTTATTGTAATGGATATGGTCACAAGAAATTATAATGTAGAAAAAGAGCTAACAATTTCATAAATAAGGAGAAGTCAAGGAGAGTCAAGTAAAAGCCACACCTCTTTTGCTCCTCTATCAAGCTTTGATGAAGAGACCATAGTATGCTACAAGTGCAACAAGTTCAGACACATAGCTCGGTATTGTAGAAGTGTGTTCGAGTCAATCAAGAAGGATCAGAGTTTCAAAGCTACATTCAACAAGAAGAAGGCTCAGACATGTTCATGGTAGAAGAAACAACCTAAAGATGCTATGATGGTTTAGATAGCTCTACATGTAAGAGGTAAAGATCAGCCATGGTTAATTGATAGTAGATGTTCAAGGCATATGATAGGTGATAAAAGTAAGTACACAACTCTAAAGAATATCAATGGTGGTATAGTGAGATTCAGAGATAAAACCACTACCAGGATAGTTAGAAAAGGTACTTTAAGTTTAGATTATGGTAGAACTAAGACTAAGAATGTTTTATATGTAAAAGGTCTTAAGCATAATCTGTTGAGCGTTAGTCAAATATGTGATCAAGGATGCACATTAAGGTTTCACACTGAAGGTTGTGAGATTAGAAGAAAAGATTCAAATGAGTTGACTGTAAATGCTCAAAGGATAGGGAACAATGTATATGTACTTTTAGATATCTTCTCAAAGGCACGATCAAAGGACACATTCAAAGATCTACAAGAAGAGTTTGGAATAATTTCTATTACTTCTTGCCATTGATTTTCATCATCAATTGAGGGGGAGCTAAGTGTTAACTTCAGGTAGGCCCTTTGCCATTGATGTCAAAGGGGGAGAATAACAGGTATAGGGAATAGGTATAGGTTGCTACAGTAAGGGGGAGTTACTGTATGTTTTCAAATGATAGTATGTGAAGGTGATAGGATGTGGCAGTTTCAGGATTGAGGTTTCCATCAATGACAAAGGGTGATATTGTTGGAAATATTGTCATTGATGTCAAAGGTTTAGCATTATTGTTGATAAAGACCCCATTGCATTTAATGTTGTTTGTAATAAAAATATCTTGGCTAATATGAGTTAATATTTATTTAATATTAATGAATATATTTTTGGTTGCATATGAGACAAAAGAAGGGCCCGTGGTGAAGTCAAAGAGCCATGGGATAAAGATAAAAGAAGGATGGGATGCATTTTCCCATGAAGAGTCATCTTGGGGAATTCCAAGAGCCACCAAGTGAAGACAAAAGAGGAAGGGCAAATTTTCTCATGAAGGGACACTTAAAGGAATATGAAAAGTCACCACGATGAGGACAAAAGAGGGAAGGACATTTTTTATCATGAAGGGTAACCACATGAATTTTCAATGGGTTAAATATGAACGGTCATACAAGTTTGGCACCATTTTCCATGAGGATTAAAAGGTCACAAAAGGGGAATACCAAAGGTCATTTGGAAAGCTACAAATAAATGCTTGAGAAGCCATTTGTAAATATGAGAGATAGAGGTTGATTTGATATTGTAATATCTAGCTTAGAAGAGCAATTGTGAGAGATGAAATGATTTATATTTTTTATATCTAGCTTAGAAGGGCAAAGGTGAGAGAGAGGAAAGAGATGTTTTATTGATCTATCATTTGTTGAGATAGCAACATTGAGAGATAGGTGTGTGGTATAAACAAAGGGGTTGGTGCTCCTATGGGTTGGTGCTCACAAATTATTGTTGGGTTGGTGCTCGGCAAAGGGGTTGGTGCTCCTATGGGTTGGTGCTTAGCAAAGGGGTTGGTTCTCCTACAAGCTTGGCTTTCGAATATTGTTTGGATTGGTGCTCATTCATATACTTGAGATTATTCTTCATGGTTTTTCCCACATTTGGTTTCCACGTTATATTTGGTGTCTCTCTCTATTTTGTGTGGTGTTTATTGTTTGAGTTTTATTTCATATCTTGAATGTTTGATTAAGTGGAATTTGGTTAAAGAAAGGATTTATAAGATATATGATATACTAATTCACCCCCCTCTCAGTATGTCACGTGCTTAACAATAACCAAGAATGTTTTGTTGTCCATCTTCTATATGAGTAAAGATGATATAATATAAGTGCAACACTTAAGCATGGAGGTCCAAATGACTGAACAAATTAACCCATCTCACTATCTTGCTTAGGTAAGTCTTATCACATCATGAGATTAGTAAGGGGATATCTCTAATCTACTACTAAATCCAACATGACAAAATCTATCGAGTTAACATAACCTTTAGATATTCACGCAAATAAAGATGAATCCCAATGCTACCCCCATTGGACGACTATAGAATAATATAAGTCCCTTAGTGATTATTGTACCAACATTTTTTACTTGATGTAGGATATAAATAGGACATAACTCCATTATGAAATAATTGTTTTTATTAAATTAGATGAGTTACAATGTTCTTTATTCAAGTGGATACCCTCACACAAGTGAATATCCTAGTTAATATACATATAGCTAGCATTATGAACCCAAAATATTCTTATGTTATAGGAACACCATCCCATAATTTAGCCAAGGGGTCTTTCACTATTATGTTTCTTACTTTTCCCTTTGGTTAAAAATTCATGCTATTAGATAAAAAAATAGGCATTCATGCCATTAAAATAATATGAGTATGAACATGAAATAGCACCTTAATTGAATTCAATCAATAACATGAGGTATCAATAGGGAAAGTTATAACTTGATAACCCATAACCAAAGTAGATTTACTTAATCATATAACCAAGTATAAAAATTATGGGTTTCCATAGCTTATTAAATGCTCATCCACATTTTTTGATTATTTATTATTTTAATGATCACATATAAGTGTACTAAGAATACAATGTCAATAATAAGCTTAGAAGTTTATGCTCACACATCCATTATAAACCAATAATTATCTATCTGATGAATACATTGGTAACAATATAATCAACCTTCCAAATCATCAAGGGTTGAATTTTAAACAGCTGAAACAATAAACTTTTTGAAACAAAACATATATCTATAACACTATAACACCCTCACATGTGTGATCCATAATCCAAAATATAGGCCCATAAAAGAAGATCATTAATCCAACTTTATTTATAATATTAAGTAATAGAAATAAGGTCACTTAAAATGGTACTACAAAGACTAAACATACATTTCCATAATATAGTAATGAAAACACATTGTTATGAGTCACTAAGAACTAATTGCATAAAATAATTGTAAAAATTAGTTTTCATCCAAGGTTATGATCATACTAATGTAATAAATTCAATTAACAACACCTCAAAACAAGGTTGGATAACATCATGCCCATGTCATAAATTTGAGGTAAATCTACATACTAAATTGGCATTCCATGTTGTAATGAGATCACCAAATAGTATCTATCATTAACATTAAGCATATGTACACAAATCCATCAAGAGTATTAAACCCTCTAAATATTTTCAACATACCATGAGATGATACCAATTTGCTTTCATATAAATTTTAAGGGATAAAGACAATATAGATAATGTTTCTTTAAAATAACATTTTACAATTTTGTGCATACTTTGTATCAAAAATTATATCACTAATATATATATATATATATATATATATATATATATATATATATATATATATATATATATATATATATATATATATATATATATATATATATATATATATATATATATATAACAACATATAAGATCAAGTATAACATGCTACATTCAGAGTTACCTCTATGGTTTCAAACTAAGAAAAGGAATCCAACACATGTACATACCAAGGAAAATAATTACAGCTGGCTAAATATACAAAATATATGTTACCATATTCAAAATATGCCACCAATAATAACATCATATCTAGTAGTATTCTTTTCTAACATAATAACATTACAAGACTGGATAAAATAAGAAGATGGAACCAAACCATAAATTGGATAGCGAACTAAAATCTAACATGCCAACTATGAATCATGTACCAACTAACATGACCAAGAAACATGTCATTACATGAAAATTTAGGTAAATCAATAGAGAAGGATGAATATGGTAAGAAAAACACCCCTCAAAACCATACCTATAATCCCAACCATTGATGGCCCTTACCACCCCAACCATGAGCTTGGTCGAGGGTTTCGATAACTAAGTACTCAAGTAAGGTAATAAGTATACATAAGATACTAAACCACTAGTAAGGTTTTATGAAAACAATCAATAAGGATGAGAGAAGCAATGCAGTCAACATAGAACCATAATACTCAACTAGACCATTTGGCTTGAGAAATGCTCAAGGCACAAATTTAATCTTTATAGATAATGATTTACATTGTAAATCAAGATCTATTATAACCATTTGGTGAGACTGAAAGGTCTATATAAAGTCCATTTCTCAACCTAAAAGGATTATATGAGTGTAAAATTATCAAAGACAATGGGTTCCACCCACAACATTCAAATTAACACAATCGAGTAAAAGAGAGAGAAACCATATCATTCATTCACAAAATTTAAACTTGGTTTGGGTTTAAAATAGCTAGGTGTAACCAACATTAATTCCATCAAGTAATTTAACAAATCTAGAAATGAGATAATAATGTAATCTCATTTCATAAAGGTTGAATAAAAATAATTATGGGTCCAAGCCTGGTAACCTAATCAGTTTGAGTAAAAAGCCACTCCAACCAATAGGAGTAAAATAAAGGTTTTGAATCAACAAGGATAAATTGGTTTCATTATAAACAAAACCCAAAATCTGGAAAAGAGATATTCATATCAGAGGGTATGGCATCAAGTAACCATCAAAGATTTTTAAATCATGAACAAGGTCATAAATCAAGAAGACATCAGGCTTTAAAAAAAATTGTTATCCTTTACATAAGATATTTAGAAAATAAGCGTAAAGGAATGACATAAAGGAGAGAATGTACACAATCACATAGATGGAAGGTGTCATGCTCCAGATAAATCTATCCATTTTACATAATATTTATAGAAAAACATTATCTATAGGGATTCAATATAAAATCAATCCATCGATAGAAAATAAGTTCATACCAGAGACCAAATAAGCATTATAATTAAAATGCTAGTTAAGTTAATTTGGAAGCAATGCAAGTGTTCGAGTTAATATTAATCTTACGGTAAATTTTTAATTTTAAAATAAAACCATGGTTACTTCTCATAATTTTTGATAAATATACACCCAAAATCACAAGCCCAAAAATATATCTTGTAGCGCCCAGAAAATTATATAAACCCACCATTTTTAAAATATTTCCTCTAGGTAAAATTCAGCCATAATTTCAATGGAAGGCATTTATAAGAGTAAATGGTTCAAATTTATTCGGCCATTAAATTTTCTCATTAGGGGGGAAATAAACAATAACACCAAAAAAATCATTATACAAATCAATGGAATGACTTACCTAAAATAAGAGGGTAGTCATAAACAAAATCATGGTATATGAAAAGGTATGGATTTCCTATTTAAAGTTGGCTACTACTTATCCCCACATGGCCATCTATCCATTTCTCTTCCACATGCTATATATGGCCTCCCTTGGTGTTTCAATCCAGGTCCCCACTCCTTGCTGAGTAATAACAAATCCAAACAAACAAAATGTATTTACAAAAAATCCCAGCTAGAAATAAAGTCCACCCAATTAATAAGATATCTAAACCAACAAACTAATATCAAAAAATTCAAGTCAAAACTAAAGTTTGAAACAGCATCTGATCCTACATTAAAGTGGAAAATATAGTCTCCTTCATACATTTACTATTATTTTGAAATTGAGTATATGGAGCATTCTGCCATTGCTTGTAGATCTAAGGGAGAATACAATGTTTCCTTTGTTTTCATTTATTTTCTATCATAGGCATTTAAAGCACACCTTCCTTCTCTCTACACCCAAGTGTCCATCCCCTACCTTCTTTGCCAAGTATTCTACCTCCCAACTTCGACCACCTATCATATTCCTTTTCCCAAAAAAATCCTAGTGAAAAAATAATAAAAAATATTAACAAAATTAACCTACAGGAGCAAGTCAACCCTAATGGATAATTTCATAATCCAATGAGCATAATAAAAAGAAAAAAGAAAAAAAAATCATCCACCCAAAAAAGCTCTAAGCACTTCCCTTAGGCCACCACTTAGTCGACCCATAAAAATAATTAAATCATAAAATAAATAATTAATAAAACATAATCAATTATTTAACAATAGATAATAAATACATTAGAAAAATAATAATAAAATACCTTAAGCCATAAATAAAATAAACCAAATCATTAAATAAATTCATGAATAATAAAATAATGAAATTTTTTCTTAAAAATAATAAATATATTTAAATAAATATAATTAACAAAATTAACAAAGCTATTAAAATGATAATAGTAATAATCAATTCAATAAAAATAATAATAATAATAATTAATGAAAATCATTAAAATAATAATGATCACCAAAATCATAATGTTGAACAAAGCTTTTGGTAGTGAATTTTATTCAAAAGTGTTGAGGTCAACATACCCCCATTTTTGAAAAATGGGGACCCTTGTTCAAATTTTACAAATTGTGCTATAAATTGGGCATTTAAATTGATCAGAGTCCATTATTGAACATCATGTTTCACTTTAGCTTTCATTGGCATGTCAGCACATAAACTTTATTTGATGTTTCTAACATTTGGCTCGTGTTTCTATCTTATAGGATCTGTAGATCTCCATTTAAATGACCAAGCTTTCATGGGTTTAAGCTTTAGTGTTAATTTGACCCTAAGACAGTTAATTAATATGGTCAAATTTTAAACATTATGTTAACCTTTGGTCCTACTTTATTAATCAAATCTATGTTTAAACAAATTTTAAAACATTAGTCTAAATTAGTTTGGCCTATATTATTATTCAAATAGATTCATATTTTCCACAGGTCATTTTTTTACATTTTAGTCTTAACTTAATTTTAAACTAAGTTTTAATTGAGCTTAATAATTTATTAAAACCTTCGTCTAAAATTATTCTAAGTCTTTATATATCCTGAGAGCTTATTCATTGATTTTATTATTTGTAGATACAAATTAAACTTTTGAATGCCAAGTGGAAAAATCTTGGAAGATCAGATTCAAGATTAATGTCATGTGGATGATCTAATAAGTCAATAAGTCAAATTTTATTGGACCAAATATTGATGGTTCTTGTTTCTAAGTATAAATCTTGATCGACAATCCATGTTGAAGGATGGGGTCAAAAAGTTAAGATAAAATATCAAGAGAGTGTGTTCAATCATGCAAATGAGGATCTAATGGTGAGCATGAAGTCAAAATATCAAAATATCCTAAGATTGAATGTAATCATGACAAGTGTCATACTCATGATAAATTAGATACAGATCAACAATGTGTATTGATCATATAAATTGAAGATTAATGATATGTATTTAACCTAGTAGATGGAGATTGGTAGTATGAAGAAAATCAAGGATTCAAATATCCCACATTACATGTTAGGCTACCACATGGCACAAAATCATTAATCTGATAAAGACCATTAGTGGAGAATATAGATTATATGTAGAGATGCCAAGTGACACGATCTTGGATGCCTGAATAAAAAATAAATAGTTGTGTTGAAAGTCAAGGCAAGGAGACTCTTGAGGAGATCGACGGAGAAAATTCGAACAATTTTTAGAAGGCATGAGATGATGACATGTGTCCAAGGTGACAATGGTCATGTTTTAAAATTAAATAAGTAGCTTGATAAAGGGATGCCATAAAGTCAAACATGACAGAGCAAAATATTTGGTGGACCCAAGCATGAGAACATATAAATATGAGATCTCAATGTGATCTAAGTCACCAAATCACATTTTTAAAACTCAATTTCTACCATTAAATCTCTGTTTAAACCTCTAAAAATTATTAAAATGTAAAAAAATTATTCCTACATTCACTAGTTCAAGCCAAAAGAGAGTGTTTAGTAATCAAAATTATTCAAGGATTTTAACTAGATAACCTCAAGATTTGAATTGTCATTCTCAAGTGTACAATCCAATCAAGATAATAGTAATAGCAACATACATAGCTACTTATAAGAAAGAAGTTGAATTATACATTTCATCAGATGTAGAAGGCTAAGTTTTCAAGGATACAAAGTTTATTGCTTCCTCATTAAACACTAGACATAATAATTATTTGAGTTTATTTTAGATAATTGAGAACTAGGGGATTTTGACCAAACAAGAAGAGAAGATGATTCCACTAAAGAGACTCTATGATGATATCATGGAAATTTAGATGATCGAATTCCTTTATGCTTATTCTAAAATAGAGGTATTACATTGTATCGATGTCCTGAGTCCATTTTTCAAAGATGCTAAAATCGACAAGTGTGTGTTTATTCATAAACCTAGTTTAAGGAAAATTGCATATATGTCCCCTTTTACTTTTGATTCATATTATAACCTTCCTAGGCACCGAATAGACCTAGATTGTATTAATACATGTGACCAAAAAGATATAATGATGGATATCTTGATAAAATGTCTATAAGTTGGTAAGAAGGTCATTATAGATCCTGTAAAGGAAAACCATATGAGCCCATTTAGACTTGGGGTCATTATGGTCAAGACTATGTTAAAAATGCTATATGTATTTGCACATATAACACATATAGAAATTATATGGATGCCTATGGTATATCTCATTACTAAATAAGTGGTATTTCCTTCTCTTGGTGAAATTATTAGCATTTCCCTAAGCATATAGCTCAATGGGATTAACACAAAGAAGATGATTGAATTTTATAGGATGTCTTATTTTCTAGATGCCTTATGTACCACAACCAAAATCCCTAAATAAGGAGAGTGGTCTCCCAATGGTACCTAGACTATGTCCCAATATTATTCCAAATTACATATTTATAAATATAAGGACCATATCCAATTCATATATGATTGTATTTACCCTGATTCAAGCCAATCCATTGATAGTATCCCAATGATGAGGATAAACCCTTTAATCAAGATATTCATTTTTACAATGGGGTACATATGTCTATATCATTATTGTATAGTTATAAAAATTGAAGGAACCTAAACTAACCCTTGTAAACTACCAATTGATGTGCCTGACAAGTTGGCAAAACAAAAAAATTGCATACCAATTGTTTAATGGGCTAGATGGAATTTACAAGATTAAGAGAAAGGGACTTATACATAGTTTTCCCATGACAATTGGAAAAACCATCTTCAAAAAATGGGACCACATTTAAGGTACTTCAAAACATAGGCTTTCCTTCAACCTATAGATAGATGATCATAGATAATGGGATCCATATGGTATAGTAAAGGATCATTTAAGAATAAAAGCATTTTGGTTGTGCCTTGTGAGCATAAAACTAGTGCATTTGACTTTGTATACACCAAGGCAACCTCCTACTATAAAGTTTCTAGAAGACTAAAAAAGCATAATATAAATCTTGACTCTATATTACAAAGAGATCAAAATATGTAAGATAAGTGGTAGCTAGGTCCAATGTAATATCACTTGATATATGTTGGCTCTTATTGACTTCCCCAAAATAATTTAAAAATATAACATAGGCCTAAAGAAAATATATCAAGTGATTTATTTAAGCTCCTCATCCCTTAAAACTTTTGAGCAAGAGTTACCTCAACTAGAGGTTTACATTATAGTTTTATATCTCCATAAATCATATGAAGATAAGGTTGATGAGTCTAAGGAGGGTAAGGGAAAATAAAATTTATTGGACTTGATAATTATTGATCCTCATAAAAATAAGGCTAAGACTGTAATTATCTCAAAAGTTAAGAAACCAAAATTTTCCATCACTCTGACTTTAAAATAGATCAATCTCTTTAGTGAAGGCAATGCAATATATGGATAACTATACCTGAATGGTTCATATATGATCCAAGGTTGGTGTGAATACCTATGGCTTATAATCCATGGACAATAATAAATACTATAGACATTCCTATGCAATAGGAATTAAATCCTTGGATCATAGAATTATAAGATGAAAAATCAATGTAAATAGATACTCCAAGTCAATAAATTGACATATAAGCAAAGGTGCCAAGTAATAAAATGGGATAGTCCTCAATTGGGGTAAGATATGATCTAGTTATTAAATACTTACAAAGAGTAGCTGAGATAGTGGTTATAGAAGGAGGCCAAGAAGTTATACATCAAAAGATGGAGCCTTTGATTCATTTGACTTAGAAGGAAGGATAGGGATTAGGGAAGGACCTTATATTTGAAGAAGATTTTCTAGAACTATCACAATTCTAGGTAGAGAGGTTACAGGTTACCATCAAAGGACTAAAGAAAGAGAAGAAGAATCTGGAAGAGCAATCCATTCTATTAGTCCTAGTAGATATTATCAATGATTTTGAAGAAAATGTCTATGAAAAATTTAGTTGTTTGAAAGATATAAGGTCTAAGGAAATATAATTTGATAGATGATAGCTCTTATAGACTTCCCTAAACTGACTTAAAAATAGAACATAGGTATGAAGAAAAGATACTAAGTGAAATTATTTCAAGCTACTCATCACCTAAATCATCTGAGCAAGAGTTACCTCAATAGGAGGTCATATGATAGATTTAGATCCTCATAAATTTTTTAAAGATGCATTCATAATGTTATCCCTGACATATGATTTAGACACTGATACAGAGGAAGATAAGGTTGATGAATCTAATTGGGCTATGGAAAAAGAAAATTTGTTAGACTTGATAATCATTAATCCTCCTTAAGAAAGGTTAAGACTACAATTATCTTAAAATCTAGTAAACCAAAAAATTATCATCACTCATCTTATGAAAGAGATCAATATATTTGGTGAAGATAATCTAATATATGGACCAACTCTATCAAAATGGTTCATATATGATTTAAGGTTGGAGAGAATACCTACTATTTATCATCCATGGACCATATTAAAGACTATAGACATTCCTATACAATAGGAATTAAATCCTTGGATCTTATCATTAAAATATGAAGAAGTAAAGATATTCAATTCTCCAAGTCAATCAATTGACATACAAGCAAAGGTAAAAAATAAGTAAATGGGCTAGTATTTAGTAGAGTTAAGATATGATCCAACTACTAGAGCCTTACATAGAGTAATTTAGATAGTGGTTATCGAAGGAGGCCATGAAGTTCTACATCAAAACATGGATCCTTTGATTCATTTGACTCAAAAGAAAGGACAGGGACTAGGGGAGGACCCTATATTTGAATAATATGGTCTAGAAGAACTATCACAATCATAGGTAGAGAGGTTACAAGTTGCCATCAAAAGACTAAAGTAAGAGAAGAATAACTTGGAAAAGAAATCCATTATGTTATTCCCACTAGATATTATCTATTATTTTAAAGTAACTATCTATGAAACATTTATTTATTTTAAAGTAATGACATCCAAATTGGAGATAGTGAGCAAACATCATACCCTAGCTATGAATCAAGTTAATCAATGGCAAGATTCAGATAATAAAGTAAAGGAATTGATCAAGATATGGATGAAATGCTAGATTCTTAAACTCAAAAGACTTAGCCTATCACATTTTAATATGGTTATGATAGTCTTGATGGAGAAATTCAGATATATGAATAAGAGGTCAAAATGCATGGAAGGAATTTCAAATGATTTCAAATAGCTAGAGCGAAGAATGCTACATATATTAGGAAGTTTGATCAAGGATCTAACCATATTTAGTCATATAGGCTTGATAAGTGATGAAGAGTTACAACACATAGCTACACAATTCATCCAAGATGTCAAGAATTAAATTAATGGCACCACAGGGGTAGATAATAAACATATCTTGAACTTGATCTTGACAACCAATGAAAATATTAGTGATGTTAGGAACATCAAAGAAGTACTGGACAAAGTAGATGAATTCTTCAAAGTTTTTGTAGGTCAAGAAGAGGATTTGTTCATGAATCCAATAAAGAATTTTAGACTTATCGATGAACAATATGACAAAGCCATGAATATTTTGTGATATAATTAAAAGGCTACTACTAGGGCATCTCAAGGTCAATTGAGTTGACTTAAAATATTCTCTTGTATCAAAACCTTGTAAATATTTTAGAAAGAATATTATTTTTTGTAAAATCATGTGCAATATGTAACACACATGGCTTGTAGGTTAGTCATATTTGAAAAGTGTTATTAGTTCTAGAATATTTGTAAAAGGATAGTTGATCTTGACACTTTTATAATTCTTATTTGTCAATGGCTAACCAACATAACTCATATGTTGCCTACAAAAGGGGGTATTATCATTGTAATAAAGGAAGAAGTTTTTAGAGTATTTTTTAAAAGATTTTGGAGCAAGTAATGCAAGCAATAGAATTCTAAAAATATTATCTCATATTTGTTTGTTTGTTTTTTTATCATGACTACTTCCTAAAGTTTTTAGTTTGATGTTCAGATTTGAATTACTTTTATGAAGGCTAGATGTTCATGTGTTAATGTAGAGTTATTAATTTGAGATTATTCTAGGTTGACTAAAAGTTTTTAGATTAATTTCAATTTAATTACACACCTTGAAGATGTGCTAATGCAATTTTCTTATTTGAATAAATCTTTAAAGTGAATTTGATTTCTAGTTTGCATGTTCAAATATCCTTAGACATTTGTTTGGTATGTGATAAGATCTATCTTTTTGGTAATTTCATGTGATATGTTAGTTTGAATTGAAATTAATTGATGATATTTAAGTTTTGTCATGATGTTTGAACTTAAAATAAAAACATTCTTCTTTTTTTCCCTATCTTATCTATTTTCTCATTTTTTCGATCAAATCACAATTGTAGATTAATTTTTCATTATAAATATTCATTCTAGATTAGTTTTTTAGACTTTACATTTTTTTCATCATTAATTAAACTCAAAAAGAACAAATTTCATTTTTCACAAAAATTTAGGACCACAGTTGCTTCCAATAACCATTTACATATTCATTTTGTGAAATAGTCAGATAGCTTGGCCGCTACTCCACCACATATCTCAATAAGATCACAATTAAAAAATAAAATATTCTTTTAATATTTAAATGAGAAGTATTTTCAACATGGAGATATCCCTATGATATAATTACATCCATCAATAGGCCATTCCATTGGTGCTAGAAGAAGGACTAAGCTAAATATTTGTGAATCTAAAATATCTTGAGCTAACTTTAGTGAATTTTGTTTAAAGATCAGTTGATTATTTCCATATTTATGTTTTCCTTAGCTTAATTTTGTAAATATCATTGATATTCATGGTTTTAGACTAGTCTTAAGGCTTATTTAGATAAAGATAGTTATTATTTGAAGATTTATGTGAAATTGTTGCAAAGGTTGCTTAAGCTTTGTGAATATGATGTGTTTGAAGTTAGTGATAGTATTTTGGTGTAAATATCACTGATCTTCATATGTTTTGATCTATATTTAAGATCATTTGGTTAAATATAGTCACTATTTGAAAGATTTGTATGAATTTGTAAAAATTTTGATTGAACTTGGAAATTTGAATGTGTAGATCTTCTTATTTATGAGAATTAAAATGTCATTTTAAATGTTTGAACTAAAGATAATTTTTCTTTGAAAAGATAAATTTTATATGTTATATTTTGAATAGGAATTGAATTTTATAAGATGTAACTTCCATGAGTAAGAACTAGGTCAATTTTTTGAGACAAGGGTATAACTTCTTTCCTTGGAATTTCATAGGAAAACAAGAGCAGATAAAGGTAAGCATAAAATTTCTAAATCTTAAACTACTTCACTTATTTTTTTACATTCAATACTCTTTAATGAATGGATTCATTAGTTGGTTATTTTATGGATATACCTAGTCAGGTACATGACTTACCAATAAATCATAATAAATATTTACCTTCATTTAGTCTTATAGGTGTTGTTACTACTAATGAACATATCAAGTCTTTTAAGACTTCCTTAAGATTGTGAAATGTTGTTCATGAAGATGTTACTTGTAGGTTGTTTCATTTTACCTTTAGAGATGAAACATATGATTAGTTTATCAACCTTATTATAAATTACATCATTATTTGGAATGATTTCAATAGTTATTTTATTGATTAGTTCATGAAGGTCATCAGGCCCTATGTTTTATATCAATAATTCACTATTGTGAAGAGAGATTCAAATAAAAACATTAGATCTTTCAATTTTATATTTCATAAAATGTTTGGAAGAACTATATCTCCCTATAGGCCCAATTAATCTTTATCTTTAGATATTTATAATGTTACTTTAGATCTAATGACTTCTATATTTTTGAAAATATTTGTTGGAGTCATAAATACTTTAGTTTTGGCTTATGATAGATCTATGGAAATTAGTTATCAAATGCAACCCCAAGGTTAATTAGCATATTCTATTACTAATACCAATTATAATTCATCTATGTGGAATATCATACCAAATGACAATAAAAATATGCATATTTTGAATCAAACTATAGTTTTAAACTAGTTGCTTTTGTGCCATGCTCATCCTAGTCAAAATATAGGATTGGTAAATAACTCTAAAAGTGGATCCCATCCATAAGATAAATGAGATATGGCTTCAATAGTTAGTATTATTACTTAAGAACATTATTTGGAGGCACCTAAGAATGAAAATGACTCCATATTAAAAATGGTTCAAAAACTAAACACTTATTTTATTTAGTTACAAAAATAAGTAGGTAAAACTAGGGAGAATTCCAACAAAAACTATTCTTATCATAAGTTCAATAGACCTATGAATAGGTTTCACAATATTAACAAAAATAATAATAATGAGTCATCTAAAACTAAGATTATACCTCAAATAACCATTTATGATGTAACTCTAAACAATTATTGTAGGGTCCATAACACTACAAAACATGGTGAATTAGACTATATAGAATTTTGTGATGCTTTTGAAGTATTTCAAAATGAATTGGATCCATTTGAATTTGTGCCTAACAAATATAATGCTTCAAGGACATCTAGCTATTTAGAGGCATGTAAATCTTACAAAATAACTCTTATGGTAGAAATCTTTGATTTTCCATTCCAAGATGAGAATGAACCTAAAGACACTCTAGATGAAATTCATACTTTTCTATTATATATGAATAAGACTTATCCACTAAGTAATAGATAATTAAAGAAACCAATGACAAGTTCTACTCCACCAAAAAACTTTAGTATTCCTCCTAATCCCAAAGCAGATAACAATCTAAAACCTCCAAAGGGAAGTAATAATAGAAATAATGTTGTTTCATCTAGTTTATTTACTAGGAATGGATATAATATAGTAGAGGATATGAATAAAATTAGAACTAATATCACATTGCATGAATTCACTCAATAATTGAACAATGAAACTTGTTGATAGAATCTTTAACCAAAAAAACTAGTAAATCATAGAAACTTGCAAATATAGATGTTGTTATGTATAAGATAAAATAGAGGTTTTACCTTTTTTTACTTACAATTAGAGTTTTTGGTAAGAAATGACATAATTTTCTATTAGATTAAAGTGCCTCTACAAATATCTTGCCAAAAGTTATTTGTGAAAAACTTGGTTTAACTCCTATTAATTCTAATAGAATAGTGACTCAATTAGACAAATGTAGAATAGAAATAATTGGTGAATTGTTCAGTGTGCATATGCAACTTGCTTTAGAACCAAGAGTGTAGAAATTAATTAATATTCATGTGGTGGACATTACAAATTTTTATGGAATGTTTCAAAATAGAGATTGGATGAAATCTTTGAATAAATAAATGTCAACTAATTGGTCTCACATGTGTCTACTATAGAGGGGAGTTCCTAATCAAATTCAAATTGAAAGGGGACCAAACATGATGCATATGATCAGTAAATATAATCAAATAATGAATGGGTCAATTTTTTTAATTCTAATTTATGGGTTTACACCCTTAACACTCTTCAGGTGTGTCATTCTCAAAAATCTCATTCTATGGTTGGACTTTGGAAATTATATGTTGATGGTGATAGATGTAAATATAGATCTAGAGTAGGAATAGGTTTAATCAATATCATTTGGAAATAATATAATTCCTCTTACAAACTCTTGTTTCCTTATACCATTAATTTTACAAAGTATGAATCATTGATCTTAGGACTACAATTTTCTATTAAACACAAGGTTCAAGAACTACTAGTATATGGTGATTCTAAACTAGTAGTCAATCAAGTCAGAAGTAACTATCAATGTAAATTATCTTATTTTAAGAGGTACAAGTTTAGAGTATGGAAATTATTGAATATTTTTATGCTTTCAATATTATTTCAATCCCTAGAGAAGGAAACTAGTCTACTAATGAACTAGTTTTAGTTGTAGCTAACCTAATGCCAAATCAATTTTCCTAGAGGCTTAACATTGAATTAGTATCATATCCCTCTATACCTAATAATGTTAATCATCTACAAGCATTTAGTGATGACCAATATATCAATGAACTCATGAATAACTTAGGAGTGTTTGAGTCTCATATTACTGATGAGATTAATGAGAACTCTCTTGATGATGATAAAATTGATGGTATGGTAATATAATTGAATGATAATATGATTCCCAAGGTCATGATAGTCTTGGAGATATTATTTGATAAAGATAATTTGGTTTTAAATGTTAAAGTTTCAAAGGTAAATGGGAAGATTATAATGTACTTGACATAGTAACTCAAGGTCAGCCTCAGATAGTAAACAGTAGTATAGCATGCACAAACAAAGAAGCTAGAAAGGATAGAGACTTACTGACTAGATATAATGATGTTATTTCATGGTCTTATGAAGACTTTCATATCATTAATCCTCAAGTTATCACCCATACCATTCCCTTGAAATAATCTTGTAAACCATTTAGATAACATCAAAGACCGGTTAATCTGATTCTAGAACCATTTATTTATAAAGAAGTTAAGAAATTATTATATGCAAAAATAGTTTTTCCAATTAGACATTCTACCTGGTTAGCTAATCTAGATTCAGTTAGAAATAGAAATGGAAAGATTAGATTATGTATATATTTTAGGAACTTAAACAAATCTTCTAAAAGGGATAATTATATTTTTCAATCCTTGAATGACGTAATTCAAATTGTTAGTGGTTTTGCCATGATGTCTTTCCTAGATGGTTTTTCAGGATATAATCAACTATTTGTTCACAAGGAAGATATAATAAAGAGTGAATTAACAATAAAATGGGGCACTTTTGCCTACAATAGGATGCCTTTTGGACTCACCAATGTAGGAGCTACCTTTTAGAGAGCTATGGACCATGCAATTCAAGGTCTCATAGGTAAGTGTATCATTATATGTATGGATTATCTGATTATGTTTTCTAAGAATAGGGAAGATCACTTAATGCATTTACAACAAGTATTTGAATGCTATCAAAATTATGGAGTTTCCCTTAACCCTAAGAATACTATATTTTGTGTAACTAAAGGGAACTTTATCAGACATGTGATAACTAAATATGGAATTTATCTAGATCTAGATAGAACCAATGGTTTATCTAAAATATAACCCCCAAATAGTTGAAAAGAGCTAAACTCTTTCTTTGTGAAGATCAATTTTGTAACAAAATTCATTTATGGTTTGATAAAGATTCTGATACCACTCAATGACATGTTAAATAAAGAGGTAAATGTTGAATGTAATGAAGAAATGAAGAAAGCCTTCAAGGATGTTAAGGAAGTAATAGGATAGGCACTTCTCCTGATAAGTCTTGATTTTTCAAAATATTTTTATCTTTATTCTTTTGCTTCTGAACATACTATAATAGCTATATTAACTCATAAAATTGATAAATGTGATCATCCAATTGCATTTATGAGTAATAACTTCAAAAATACTAAGTTAAATTATTCCCTAATTGATAAACAAGCATTTACTTTGGGTAAGGTAGTCAAAAAGTTTAGACACTATATTCTTAGGAATAAACTGTATTCTATACTATCAGACCTTGCTACCAAACTCATTCTAAGTCAATGTGAGTTAGGATAAAAAATAGGTAAGTGGATGTTTATACTCTAGGAATATGATCTTGAAATGAAAAATACTAGGTTGGTGAAGTGTCAGGGATTAACTCAAATGATTTCTAACACTAATACTAAATTTAGCATCATGTAAATTAACCAATGACATTTTCAACCAAATCACTAGTATGATGCAATCATTCATTTTTCAATGAATGGTTCTTGTCTTGCACAACTAAGTAAAGAACAAAGAAGAGATTTGAGGCTCAAATCAACTCACTTCTTGATCAAGGATGGAATACTTTAATAGAATAAATATAAACGAATATATTTGAGATGTGTTTCAAAGGAAGAATCAGGTGAAATCATAAATACCTTTCATGAGAAACTTGGGATTGGGAACCCCTATAGGAAAATAATAACTTAAAAAATCCTAAGGGAAGGATATTATTGGACAAAATTTTTCAAGGATGATCAAAATCATGTCAAGGAATGTCATGAATGCCAAAGAACCTAAATCAGCTATGCCTTTGAGGGTAGTTTTAATTGACAAGTCATTTTCTCAATGGGGTTTGGACTTTATAGGGGTTATCAACCCTAATTATTTAGTTGGGCACAATTATGTTCAAACTAATATATATTATTGTATAATATGGATAGTGGTAGTAGCATAAAAATAGTGTAGGACTGAAGATGTCATCAAGTTCTTAAAAGAAGACATTTGCACCAGGTTTGGGACACTAGTATCATTAGTCTGTGATAATGGATCAACATTTCCATCTATAGAGATGATTGAATGGGCCTATGATAATAAAATAGGTATTTAGTTTTCATCTAATAATTAACCTTAAGGTAATGGAGTTTCAGAGTCTACAAATAGGAATTTTATGAAAGCTATTAAGAAGTCTACCACTCAAGAACCAAGAACATGGCATAAATTTCTAAAGTATGCTCTATGGGAAAATATAACCAAAGTAAAACAAGCTCTGAAAGCATCACCATTTCTTTGGTATATAGACAAGAACCAATGTTTCCAATTACTCTTAAATTTATTACTTAAAAATTCATACAAGAGTATATTGAATAATATCAAGAATATGCTAATTCTAGGTTGCTTGATATCATCCAAATAGAGGATACAAGAGAAGAAGCATTGGCTAACTTCAAATACATCAAACCACTATCAAAAGATAGTTTGAAAAATGGTTAAAGATCAAGGTTTTCAAATAGGAAGACTTGGTTCTCCTATGGGACAAATCATCTTAACCAAAACTGAAACATGGTAAACTCACTCCTTTATGGATTGGCCCTTACCAAATTGTTGAGACATTGTGAGAAAACACCTTTAATCTCAAAGAATTTTAGGGAGTAGAGTTCACATTACCAACCAATGGGAAATATGTCAAGCATTATTTCTCTATTTTTACACTTTGAGTCTTTATGGAGTAATATGTAATATTAGTTGCATTATCTTTCCTTGTTTGTAAATAGTGTTTATGAATATTTGTTTTCTTGTTGTGTGTTTGTTTTCATTGTTTTATTTATTTTATTCCAATAAATATTTTCCAAGATAGGTTTTCAAACTCCAAATCCATCTAAATTCTCAAAATAACTTCATAAACCAAGAATGAGGATATGACTCTTAAACATTGGTTGATCATGTATTTTGGAAAATTTGAACTTAATGTTATGTTTATGAAAAAGTGGTGAAGATTAATATATAGATTAATTATTCCTTGAAAATCTTAAACCTTATTTTGATATAAGTTTGATTGTAATAATGATTGCATATGTTTGAGTGAAAGTTTAAATTATTAGAGAAAAGTCATGTTAGAACTTAAAGAACATTATTGTCTAAGATGAATTCTATGAATAAATATGATTGTATAAAAATCAAACATTTGACAAAAATCCTAATTACTTAACTAATTATAATTCACAACCTTTATTGGAGAGCTAAATGCTGTTAAAAATTACAAAAATAAAAGCCTTATTGAAAATCTAAAGGTTTTCTTAGCAAATGTGATTCTGGTAACCTCTGTCAAGGCTATGGATGCCTAAATGGTAGTGGAACAAGGCCTAGTGTAGAACCAAAGGTATCTCTGTCAAGGCTATGGATGCCCAATTGGAAGTAGATCAATGCCTAATCCTTCCCTTTTTATAAAAATCATGATTCATAATGAATATCTAAATATGCTGCAAGTCTATGATAATGATTAAGGCCATGAAATCTAGAAGTTATCCTCTAAATCCCATCACAGTCATGAAATGAATCAAAACATAAACATAACATGACTAGGTTTAGATGTTTGAACCTAACTTTACATTTGTAAGACTTGTTTTTATTATGAATTGATCTTAATAATGGTAATTGATCATGTGGAATGATTAGTTTAGTTATTATTTTGAACCAAGAGTATATGAATTCTAACATTCTATAATGTTTCCCATAAAAGTCAACATTTTTTGAGGGCAACATATCCCCATTTCTAAAAAATGAGGATCCTTGTTCAAATTTTACAAATTATGCTATAAATTGGGCATTTAACTTGATCAAAGTGCATTATTAAACACCTTGTTTTTCTTTAGCTTTAATTGGCATGTCATCACATAAGCTTTATTTGATTTTATTTTATGTTACTAACATTTGGATCATGGGTTATATCTTTCAGGATCTGTAGATATCCATTATAATGAATAAGTGTTCATGGGTTTAAGCTTTAGTGTTAATTTGACCCTTAGTGGGTTAATTAATATGGTCACATTTGAAACATTATTATAACCATTGTTAATAATTGATTAACTTAATATAAGTTTAGACAATGTTTTAAATTTTAGTCTAAATTACTTTAGCCTAAGTTTTTATTAAAATAGATTCATATTTTCCATGGGTCATTTTATTACATTTTAGTCTTAGCTTAGTTTTAACATATTTTTTAGTTGAGTTTATTAATTCATTAAAACCTTAGTCTAAAATTACCCTAACTCTTTATATATCCTAAGCATTTATTCATTGATTTTATTATTCATAGATATGAATTAAATGTGTGGATGCCAAGTGGTGATATCTCAAAATATCAAATCTAAGATCAATGGCACATAAATTATATCCCAAGTTAAGAAGTTAAAGTTTCTTGGATCAAAGATTGACGATGCATGTTTCTACGTACAAATCTTGATCAATAATCTATGTTGAAGGCTGGGGTCAAAACATCAAGATCAAATATCAATAGATCACACTCAATCATGCAAATGAAGATCTAGCAATGAGAATGAAGTCAAAATGTCAAAGTATCCTAAGATAAAACATAATTATGACAAGTTTCACACTCATGATAAATTGGATGTAGATCAATGGCATGCATTTGATCATATAGATCAAATATCAATGGTATGCATTTAACCCAATAGATGGAGATTGATAGTGCAAAGCAAGTTAAGGAGTCAAAGAACCTCGATTACATGTGAGGTTGCCATATGGCATAAAATCATTGATTATATGAATAATATCATTGGGGTACATAAATTACACATATATACCAAGTAGCATGATTTTGGAGGCTCGAATAAAAAATCAATGATCACATCAAAAATCAAGGCTAGGAGATTCTTGGGGAGATTGACGGAGTGAATTCGATCAAATTCTAGGAGGCACAATATTATGACACATATCTAAGGTGATAATGGCCATATTTTGAAATTAAATAAGTAGCATGATAAAGGGATGCCAGATATTCAAACACATTAGATCAAAATATTTAGTGGACCTGAGCATGCAAACATATAAATATGATATTCAAATGTGAGCTAAGTCACCAAAGCACATATCTCAAACATGATTTCCACTATTAAAAATATATTTAAACTTTTTAAAATCCCTCAAACATATGACAAGTCCTAAATTATTCCTGTATTAACTAATTTAAGTTACAAGAGAGAGTCTGGTAATCAAAAAATTTCAAGGAGTTCAACTAGACAACCACAAGATTTGAATTGTCATTATCAAGTACATATTTTTATCAAGATCATAATAATGGAAATATATAGAGATAATTCAAATAAATAAGTTAAATTATACATATCATTAGATGTATAAGTTGAGGTTTTATGTATACAAAGCTTTTAGCTTCCTCATTAAACACTCGAGATAATAATTATTCAAGTTTGTTCTAGATAATTAAGAACCAAGGTATTTTGACCAAAGAAGAAGGGAAGATAATTCCATTTAAGTGACTTTATGATGAAATCATGAGAATTTAGATGATTGGAATCCATTATGCTACTGCTAAACTAGAGGTATTTCACTATATCGATGTCCTGAGTCCAATTTTAAAAGATGCTAAAATTGACAAGAGTATGTTGATTCAGGAACCTAGTTTGAGGAAAATTGCATATATATACTCTATTTATTTTGAGTCATATTATACTCTACCTAATCCCCAAATAGACCTATCTTATATTAATACATGAGACCAAAAACATACCATGATGGACATCTTGGCAAAATGGCTAGAAATTGGTAACAATGTCATTTTAGATCTTGGAAAGAAAATCCTTGTGAACCAATTTAGACTTGGGTTTAGAATGATCATTACTATGTTGAAAAATCTATATTTATTTTCACATACAATACATGTAGAACCTATATGGGTTCCTGTGGTATATTTTATTATTGAAGTGGTGGTTCCTCCTCTTGGTGAAATTATTAGCATTTCCCTAAATAGATAGATATATGGGATTAAAATAAAGAAGAGGACTAAATTTTACATAATGTACTATTTTATATATTCTTTATGTTCCATAGCTAAAATCCCTAAATAAAGAAATTGGGCTCCCAATGGTACCCAGACGGTGTGTCCCAATACTATTCCAAATTACATATTAATAAATATAGGTACCATATCCAATTTATATGTGACTGTATTTACCTTACATTAAGCTAGTCCATTGATGATAACCCCATGATGAGGTTAAACTTTCTAATTAATAAATCCATTGAGATAATGTGGGACATATGGCTATATCTTGATTGCACAGTTATAAGAATTTAAGGAACCCAAACTACCCCTCTTAAATTGCTATTTCATGTGCCTAACAAGTTAGAAAAACAAGAATTTCATACCAATTGTTCAATGGGATAGATGTCATTTGAAAGATTAAGAAAAATAAAATTCTACATAGGTTTCCCATGATAATTGGAAGAACCATGTTCAAGAAATGTGACCACAATGAAGTTGCTTTAAAAATAGGCTTTCCTTCAACTTCCAAATAGATGATAAAATACAATGGGATCCATATCGTATAGTAAAGGATAATTTAAGAATCAAAGGTTTTTTGTTTATGCCCTATAAGCATGAACCTAGTGCATTTGAATTTGTATAAACCAAGGAAACTACCTACTATGAGATCGATAGAAGATTGAAATAGCACAATATAAATCCTTAGTCTAGATTACAAAGAGATCAAAAGATGGAAGATAGGTGGTAGCTATGTCCAAGGAAAGATCATTTGATATATGTTAGCTATTATAGAGTTCCCAAAACTGACTTATAAACAAAACATAGGCCTGAAGAAAAGATACCAATTAAAATTGCTTCAATATTTTCATCCCCTAAATATTCTAAGCAAGAGTTCCCTCAATAGGAGGTTCACATGATAGCTTCAGATCCTCATAAATCTATTAAAGATGCACTCAGAATGCTATCCCTGACATATGATTTAGACACTAATACAAAGGAAGATAAGGTTGAGAAATATAATCAAGGTAATGGAAAATAAAAGTCCTTGGACTTGATAATTGTTGATCCTCCTAAAATAAAGGTTGGGACTACAATTATTCTAAAGCTAAGAAACCAAAAATGGTTATAACTCCTTTAAAAGATATCAATCTCTTTAGTGAATATAATCAAATATATGGACCAATTCTACTTAATGGTTAACATATGAGCCAAGTTTGGAGATAATACCTAATTTTTATCACCCATGGAATATATTAAAGACTATTTACATTCCTATGAAATAGGAATTGAATCCTTCAATCATAAAATTACAATATCTAGAAGTAAAGAGATTAGTTGTACCAAGTCAATTAGTTAACATATAAGTAGAGGTGTAGAGCAAGCAAATGGGCTAGTCTTCACTTGGGGTAAGATATGATCTAGATACTAGACGCTTAAAAAAATTAATTGAGATTGTGGTTATCGAAGGAGGCCAAGAATTTATACATCAAAACGTGGATCCTTTGATTCATTTGACTTAGAATAAAAGATAGGGACTAGGGGAGGACTCTATATTTGAACAAGGTAATCTAGAACTAACACAATCATAGGTAGAGAGGTTACAAGCTAACATCAAAGGACAAAATCAAGAGAAGAAGAAACTAGAAGAGCAATTTATTATGTCATTCCCAGTAGATATTATTAATGATTTTAAAGAAACTATCTATGAAACATTTAGTTCTTTGAAAGTAATAACATCTAAATTTGAGATAGTGAGAAAAAATCATACCCTAGATACAAACCAAGTTAATCAATGTCAAGCTTCAAATAATAAATTGCAGGAATTGATCAAGATACTAATGGAAGCCCAGATTCTTGAACTCAAAATAACTAGCCTATCACATTTTAATATGGCTATGATAGTTTTGATGTATAAAGTCATAGATATGAATAAGTGGTCAAAAGGCATGAAAGGACATTCAAATTATTTCAAATAGTTAGAGGGAATAATATTATAGATATTAGGAAGTTTGATAAAAGATCCAACCATATTTAGTGCTATAGGCTTGCTAAGTGATGAAGAGTTACAACATAGAGCTACACAATTGATCCAAGAGGTCAAGAATAAAAGTAAGGGCACCACAGGGGAAAATAATAAATGTATCTTGAACTTGATCTTCATATCCAATGAAAATATTAGTGATGTTAGGATCATTTAATAAGCAATGAACATAGATGATGAAGTCTTCAAAGTTTTGGCAGGGTAAGAAGAGGAGTTGTTTATGGAGTCAATCATTAATTTTGGATTGATTGATAAATAATATATCAAAGCCATGAAGATTATGGGATAGAAGAAAAATGCTATAACTATTGGGGCATATCAAGGTCAATTGAGTTGACTTAGAATATTCTCTTTTATCAAAACTTTCTAAATTAATTAGAAAGAATATTATATTTTATAAAATCATGTGTAATACGTAACAAACATGGATTGTAGGTTAGTCATATTTGAAAAGTGTCATTAGTTCTATGATATTTTTAAAAGGATAGTTATCCTTGACACTTATCTAATTCTTATTTGATAATGGTTAATCCACATAGCTCATAGGTTGCCTATAAAAGTGGGTATTATCATTGTAAAAAAGGAGGAAGTTTTTAGAGAGAAACTTTTGTGTAAACTATTGAGCAAGTAATACAATCAAGAGAAGTCTGAAAAAAATTATTTCATATTTATTTATTTGTTTGTTATCATGACTACTTCCTGAAGTTTATGGTTTAATGTTTAGTTTTGAAGTGCTTTTATGAATTCTATATATGCATGTGTTAATATTGAGTTGTTAATATGAGCTTATTTTAGGTTGAATAAAAGTTTTTGGATTCATTTCAATTTAATTACTCTTCTTGAAGATGTGCTAATAAAATTTTCTTATTTGAGTAAATCTTTAAAGTGAATTTGATTTCTAATTTACATGTTTCAAATATCCTTAGACATTTGCCTGATATATTATAGGATCTATACTTTTAGTAATTTCATGTCATATGTTGGTTTTAATTTCATGTCTTTGATGAAATTTAAGCTTTATCATTATTTTTTAACTTAGAATAGAAACATCTTTGTTTTCTTCCCTACCTTACCTATTTTCTAATTTTTTTATCAAATCATTGTAGGTTAATTCTTCATTGTAAATATTCATGTTTGATTAGTTTTATAGACTTTAGGATCTGATAATAATTCATTAGAATCAGAAAGAAAAAAACTTATCTTTCACAAAACTTTAGGACCATCATTGGTCCCAATAACCATTACATATTCATTTTGTGAAATAGTCAAATAGCTTGGCCACTACTTCACCACAGATCTCATGAAGATCACAACCAGAAAATCATGTAAAATATTATTTGAATATTGAATTGAGAACTGTTTTTAACACTAATATAACCCTATGATACACTTATATGCATCAACATAAGCTATGTTACCAAAAATATTGACCAAGGTCAAGAGATTAACATGGGTCTAGATGAACATGACCCTAATAGACTAACAAGACAAGCCATTTCATATGTCTTAAAATTTAGTGTCCACAAAACATAGGGAGGATAACCAAATATTAAAAATGACCTCTAACACACAAATACATGCAAGATAAATAACAATGCCAAAACTTGATACTCCAATCAAGGAACGATAACAATATGCACACCTGCAAATATATGGTATGACTAATAAAATATGGGAAAAAATAATGATATAAAATAAATAATGGTGTTTTAGTAGCATATCATACATGAAATTCTTATCAGAGTGACTTTTGACTTCTTAATCACTCATCGAGTGTACGCAATATGTCCAAACCCACCACCAAGCCTAGCTCATAGCCTAATGCTTGCATCTACCAAATAATACATTAGTAGTACCTAAATGATGTTGATATAAAAATAATAATAATTAAAAACATATCATTAGGCTTGAAATAATAAATTATTTATAATAATATATATCTCTAAAGGAACTAGAGTCAATATCGATGACCCTAACCTTGGGTATGCCTTGTGAACATAACTAGTAGATGCAAGAGTAACCAATGTCAATCCACATAAATGAACATGCTAAATAAATAACATATAATAACATAACTAAATTAAATTAACATATAAATTGCATAAAATTAATCCAATATAAATAATATATCTATCAAGATAAAATGAATCTAGTGTGATCATCAATCATGACATAACATATCATAATGTCTAACCAAGGTATCCTACATCATAACCATCTAAAAAAGAAATAACAACAACCATCATCAGTCCAAATTCTATAAAAAAACATGCTAAAATAATAATAAATCAAGTATCTACAATGAGCCACTAGGTTGGTTCATGATAAACTAAAGCCCCTCAATTTCCATTGTATATAGATATGGCAATCAACCCCCCCCCCCCCACCAATCTATATGTGGTGCCCTTTTTAAATTTATACATATAGGTTTAATAATCAATAAATCTCACCTCATATATTATTTTCCTTGTATACCATTTTAAACTAAATATGGTTGGTCTATATATAGGGGTACCCCATACGCACGCATGCACGCGTGCACACACACGCACGCGCGCGCACACACACACACACACACACACACACACACACACACACACACACACACACACACACACAGATAGAGAGAGAGAGAGAGAGGGAGGGAATAAAATTTCCACACATCAATCTGCATCCCTTACTAATGAATGATGTTATATATTTTATATTAATAAATATCTACAAACGAGTCACCAATAGATATATGGGGTTAATTTATCACTCAATTAATGAACCAATTCACATCACTACTTATATATGGACATTTGTCTATACATATTTATCTCTAGGGAGTGTGAGTCCCCTTATCTATAGATGGAGACTTGATTAATTCATTATATTAATTTAGGACCCCTATCTATATATGAGCCTTTACTCATCCCTATCTATATCTTGGGAGGGTAAATGTTGAAAAAACTTAATCCATATATGAGGACACTATATATCTAAGGCATATTTATATATTTCTATTTATGGGATTATATATATATATATATATAGAATTATCCCCATATATATAGATTAGACATTATGAGAGTTCCATTGCATAGATAGGGGTCTACTCAGGATATCTTTCTATGTGAGATTCAACATGATTCACTAATGGCTCTATGAAATCAAGGAGATATCAATTGATAATGAACTAGTTTTTTGATACCATCTATCCCAATATTGAGTCTCATCCACACCAAGACTTTGATGTTTGAATCATAATAATTCCAAGGTTATCCAAATACCCAAATACAACCAATCAATTATATCTTGTATTGGGATAACACTAATTTATCATGACTCATAGACAATCTATCTCATGTGTGTGTATCTCATGTACACTTGTGTCATGATATAGGTTACATGTTACATGATATATTCACACCACCTATAGTGTATATCCATGTAGATATTGGGGTTCAGTGTCTTATGCCAATTTTTGAGGTACACTTTGTATGAAAAAATTAAGATAGATATAAAATTTATCCTACTTATTAAATATAATATATGATAAAATAATCAAAGAACATATATTTTAATAAATTTTATATCAAGACCTTGAGTAAATTAAATCTACTAACCTAACTAAGGAACACTTATCACACAAAATTAAAGGACAGGGTTCCAAAGCCTCTAGGAAAATAGTACTATGTAATAACCCTAGCTAAGTCTAAATAAATTAAACCAAACTAATCTAGTGATATCAAATCACATAACATAAATGTGGATGGTTAAAACAAATTAATAGTAAAGGTACCATGGTAGGAAAATGGGGGATTGAATCACCTAAAATGTAAAATAGAAAGCAGAAATAAATCTATAGTAATACCATGTTTAGGTATAAAGGTAATATAAGCGATGAGTTATACATTCAATACATATTACCTTGTGTAATATATATATATATACATACATATATACATATATATATACATACATATATACATATATATATACACACACACACATATATATACATATATACATATATATGTATATATATATATATGTCTATATATATATATGTATATATATATATATATGTATATGTATACATATATATGTATATATGTATATATATATGTGTATATATATATGTATATATGTATATATATGTATATATGTATATATATGTATATATGTGTATATATATATATATATATATATATATATATTTATGTATATATATATATGTATATGTATATATGTATATATATATATATGTATATATATATGTATATATGTATGTATGTATATATGTATATATATATATATATATGTATATATATATATATATATATGTATATATATATATATATATATATATATGTATATATATATATATGTGTGTATATATATATGTGTGTGTGTGTGTGTGTGTGTGTGTGTGTGTCTATATATATATATATATACATATATATATATATATATATACTTATATATTTTTATATATATATCGATATTGAAACTTAATAGGTTGGCTCAAAGGTAAGTTTATCTAACTTGTTATATTCCATTTGATATATATATATATATATATATATATATATATCAAATGGAATATAACAAGTTAGATAAACTTACCTTTGAGCCAACCTATTAAGTTTCAATATCCCCCTTGGCCAATTATTCTTTGGATGAGATTGTTGTGGTTTTGTAAGGAGCACACTATATAAACAATCTCTAGGCTAAAACACTCCTATTTTCCATCAAATACTTCCAACACAAAAATTTATATTCCTTCCAACATAAACCCTATGTGATAGATCCTTAAATTTAGATGTATCATAAGTGTGAACTATAATAATGTTAAATTTTATTCTTTATTGGATTGACATGAAGATGGTATTTGTAGAAATGGATAGGTTCTAAATTTTGTAGATTTCTATTGAGAAAAGTTGACCAGCATGACCGTATTTTAGAAAACTTTACTGTGAGGCCTTGAACTAGGTTAGCCAATCTAACTTAGTTTTATAATATGTGACAAAACCTTACTAACAAGGTTGATCAGACTTAGTATGTAAAATAGGTGTTTACTTAATTAGAGGCCATTTTAAAATGTGATTGCTTAGGGACTTGGATAAACAATATTTATTTGCTTTAGGAGTTGGAAAAGTGGGATTTGTAATGGGTTTAGGTATGATAGAGTTAACCAACAATTTTTTGAAGAACCAATGGTTTAACCACCCATTTTTTGGTGCACCCTTTAAGGCATGAACTGAGATAGATTGAAACTCAACAAGTTCCTACAAGAGAGAAAAAATCAACAAGTGATAAAGTTTTTTTAATTATATTTTCTATATACATATGACCCACTCTAATCTCATCGTGTGTCACGTGAATGTAACATGGGATGGTGATTTGAGAAAAAACATAGCAATGCACAAGGTTGACATAAAAATAATATAGTATAAAGTGGAAAATAAATAAGCATAAACTTGTAAATTCATGACTTCACTTACTATGTTGTTGTTGAATAACAGTTGCATGAGAAGATCAAAATGACTTTCAATGTGTGAATCAAGAGATGGACCTGAAAAATGATATAGAATTAAATTATTTCACTTTTAATGTGTGAATCAAGAGATGGACTTGAAAAATGATATAAAATTATTTTTTTTCAAAACAAGTGGTTAATGTTGAAAATATCTCTACACTGTTAGGACTCCATAACTTATTTCAATTATTCAAAATAAATTATATAATCAAATTTATGAAAAAAATATAGAATTTCTCAATAAATAATTAAATATTTAGAATTTTAGAATTTTTACTATTAAAAAAATAAATTATTATTCAATTTTTGTAATTGAATGTCAATGCTCTAGGTATCTTAGTTAAGTAGAGAGAGATGATTACTCAAGATATATGAAGTAGATGTGCTAGAGGATAGGTAAGATGATAAATTATAGTTATGGCTAGTGTAGCATTTGTATGGAGTGGATTTTGTATTATTTGTTATCTTTTTGGTGTTAATATGAAATATTTTAGGAAAATAATATGTTAGGGCAAATTTGTGTAATACAAGTTTCTCTAAAAAAGCTAACAGACTAAAAATAGTAAATAAAATGGGTAGGAGTCAAAAAGTGAAAAGTAATATTTGGGAATTAATTAGAAGCTAGATAAAAATCAAATTGAATAGGGCATATTTGGTTAGGTGGACCACTTCCTAGTAAATGGTTGACATTGTTAGAAATAAATTTGACCAACTTAGTTCAAAGATGGTTGATAGCACAGGAAAGTGTTTGATTTCATAACATTTGGATGACATAGTCAATGTAAGTGGATTACTATGTTATACTTAGATTACTTAGTACAAATGAGGTGTGTTCAATGTATTAGGATATATGGTCAACTTAGAATGGAATAATAATTGTTGGTCTAATAGAATACATGTATTTCTTATGATGAAAGAATAGAACATGTTGACATAGTTAGATACATGGTTTACTTTGTTACGAATGATGCATAAAAACAATAACATTTTGATAAATTAGCTAATCATATGAGTTATTTATTTTTAATTTTTGAAGTATATTTGACTAGTATTTGTATAGTGAAATGATACATTTTTAATTTTTAGATATTTTTATAGTAGATGCATTGTGGCTACTAGATTTAGTAGATAGGTTGTCTATAAGAGATCAAACACAAATGGTAGTCATAGGTTTGGGTGGAATTATGGAGTTGTGGAAGATCCCATTGAGTTTTTATTTGGTCATTATGTTCTTAGGAACATAGTATTTATTAACTAATAAGTTATGATGGGAGGTGGATGAGGATACCAATGAGGTGAGTATCACCCTAAAGGATGTCCATGATTTACTTGAATTTCTTGTTTTTGGTACACATATGATGTGAGATACACTAGGGATAGATGTTAGTATGTGAGTCTTAACCTTATGGGTGATTAAATTAGAGATATATGGCGAGGTGACCTCAGGAGTACATATATTTCATGTGTGCGTGTTAGCCATTTAAGATAGCTGGAAGGCCCTTATTGGACTTGTGATAGTTCATTTGATCTATCCAAGTCACATGGGAAGGTCCCCTTGTATACTCTTTTATTATATCATTCCATGATGGAGTAGGACACACCATAATACTTGGGATATGTTATATGGGTGTAGTTGATGTGCACTTTTTATTATATTTTATTATAGGGATAGATGACCATGAGACATGTTATATTATTATGTAGCTATATTTATGAGATATTTCCTATGTATTGACCTAAAGGATTACCATATGCATTAGATAATGCCTTTACATGTGTAATTAGGTATATATTATACCACATGACCAAAATTTATAGGCTATCACTGGGGGAATATTATTTGTAAACCATATTAGGGTACTACAGGTACTTGGTGATCATGATTGAGTATTTTTAAGGAGCAAGGGTTGACTATGAATTAATGGAAATTATGCATGGTGAGTATATTACACCTACTAGCTTATTTACTAGTGTAGTTTAGATTATTTAATCCTACATAATCATTATTAGTCTAAGAATATTTGTCACAACATGCAAGAGAATGGCATGGAGTATGAGGTACAAGGATGCCAAAACATATTCATGTTATTCTTTTTATCAACCTATAGTATTAATATGATGACATAAAATATAATTAGAAGACAGATGACTATCAATTGTAGTAAAATAGTATATATCAAAACCACCTTCACAACCATGGACATAAATACAAGATCCACTATAGCCATAAGTTGAGCAATAGGTAAAGCCACAAGCACATGGAAACCAGTCACATAGCCTACATTGAGTTGGTATATTATGAGGTGTATTCAAAGTGTAGCATGTAATCATTATGTTATTTATCTTGGTAAATTTATAGGTTTCATGCCACCACTGATTCATGCATCACAATAGGTGCTTGGTGACTATGTAGATAGAGCAATTCCTGGTGAGTAAGATGTCATTTTTTGTGACTATTTCCATTTAAGATAAAGATACAAGATAGATATATATCGTTTTTGAGATATATATGTGATAAATGATGTGAGTTATGGTTTGTGTTTTGTATAGGTTGTAGTAGAGGAGACTAGATGGGAAAACATGGTAGAGAGGACCCATCATGATATATTAGATTGTATGTTAACTTAACATGATACTAAAAATGTATTTGATCCTATGGTGCCTTTAGCACCTTCTTATGCTAGTTGTTTTTTATTGGTCACATAAGTAGCTCAAGATTTGTATAGAATATCAAATTTAACACAAGTAATAACACTAGTAGGAGTGGGTGATGGGAAGTTATAAACATTATAGTCATTGGCTCAAGAGTGAGCTTCACAATTGGATAACATCAAATAATTGGCACATGTTCACATACACATGTCCCATTTATAGGTATAGGTGGAGGGTGTTGGTAATATTATTTTCATTAATGTCAAAAGGATTAGGTAGGATTGATGGAGAGAAGAGCATGTTTCCCAATTTCACTATGAAAAGTTGTCATCATTTTATAGAGACCATTTATGGATTTTTAAAGTCAAATAGATAGAATATTTGTTATGGGTTTTTCATGAACATCTTGAATATATGGTCCATATTTTTAGAGGAGAAGGAATGAGCTCATAATTAAATTATTTATCTCTCAAACATTATAGGATTTCATAGTAAAATACTAAGGGTATAGCCATGGATTCAACAAAAAAGTTCTATTTTAATATTGAATTGGTATAGCTATGAACTGATAACTTAAGTTATAACTTAATTCCATATCATCATTAACAAACCATCCCCTCAACCTAGAAATTACCAACTCTAAGAAATGATCAAAGGACTTTATATTTTCCTATATATAAGACTTAATTTATGTCCTAGATTGATTAACAGTGCTTGCTTCATTGTATGCAGATGATTTAATGAACAAAATTGAAGTTAAAGTGTCAAATGTCCCTCTGAGTTAATGCACTAATGCCAAGTATCACAAGCACATGAGTCTATCAGATAGAGCACCAATGAGAGTGAGCTTGTCAAAGATAAAGTTTGAGCTAGTCAAAAGACCAATGGTTTGTGCTTATTCAAACATTGGAGATTTGATAGAGCATGATGAAGTCAAATTATCAAAAACACCTATAGGTGAGCAAACAAGTGACAAGTATCACATTTGTAAACCTTATTAGATAAACCCCTAATGAGTGTAAGATTGTTATAGTTAATGATCAAGCTTTTCTAAAGATCTGACAATGTGTGGGTGATCATGCAAAGGAGATGCAATGGAGTGAATGGACTCAAATGCTATAAAGTGTTTGATGTTTATTGACATAGTGATAAGTTAAAGATTGAGTAGGTTCAATAAGATAGATAGAGTGAAAGCAATCCAAAGATGAAAGAAGAAGTGAGATAAGGTCAAAGTGGTCAAGTCAAGGTAAATTTCATGTAAGTTTGAATATTGAAAGGCATATAAAATCTAGGATTTATAGATCAATGGATGCATTTTAAAGAGTATGACATTAATGTTCAGTAGTGTACAAAGATCCAACATAGTGAGAGAGCTTATAAATGGGACAAATAAAGAGATCAAAGGCTAGTATTTAAAGTGTCTAAATATAAATGGTCAAGTGGATAAAGAGGTAAGAACTTGTAAGAACTTACATATAAGTTCTATATCTCAACATAAACCATGAGATTGATTGATCTAACTAATCAAATCTACATTAAAGATCATATGAATCAAAACTTGAGTCTAACAAATGCTATAGATAGTAAAGAGACCTACAATTATAAATTTATGAAAATGAGATTGATTGATTGATCTAACTGATCAAATTTACATAAAATATCCTATGCATAAAAAATTGAGTCTAACAAATGCTATAGATAGTGAAGAGACCTAAAATTACAATGTGATGCATGGAATAAAGATGCAAGAAACTTACAGTTCAAGTAATAATGAACTAAAGTCCATAATTGGCATGATGTGTTATAGTCTGAATGTGAACACATAGAATATATGAAACCTTAAATCATTTGTTTATGTATATAATATCTAGGACCAAATAAAAGTAGTTAGACATATTTAAATTATGTCAAATAAAAAATATATATAGACACATAACTATAGGTTAGAGAGGAAAAGAAGAGGTTGTAGAGAGAGAGAGAGAGAGAGAGATGAAGTGTGTCAAATAGATACATATCAAGATAGAGAGAGATAAGGGTAGAGAGGAAGAAAGGCACACAGAAACAATGTGTAGAGAATGAGCAGTTACATATTATACTTATAATAGATAATAGAGTTTGATTCATTTATGAATTAATAATATAATATAGAGTTGCATCTCCATATATCTGATTGGTTGGTACCATCAGATTAGTTGAGTTTATTCTCAATTATGGGATTGGTGTCTCCTTAGGATTGGTGTCCTTAAATGTAACTAGTAAGGTTTTACTAGTTAGGATTGTAGCCACTAAGGCTTGTAACTAGTGACATTTTGCCAAGTGAGGCTTTGACTATGAGGCTAGATTAGAATAGTAGATTCTAGAAGCTATGCTCACTATGGTTTTTCCTTTTGGGTTTTCCATGTATAAATCTAGTGTCATGTGTATTTATGTGTATGATATTTTCATATTTTATTTGATCTACATATATCTTTTAATCTACCTTACAAGTATTTAAGGAACTAGTTTTTATTGATATATTGATTTAACCCCCCTCTCAGTATCTAGTTATGTTCCAATAATTGGTATTATAGCCTAGGGTTCCTTGAAAGAAGCTTAATTAAATCAGGTAGATCTTGGAATAGTGAACACAATGTCTACTGAATAAGTATCTTCATCAAAAAAGGCACCTCTCTTTGATGGATCTAACTATACATTTTGGAGCATAAGAATATAATCATACTTATCCTCATTAGGGTCTGATGTATGGATGTCTTTAGTAAATGGATATACATCCCTTGCTATAAATCTTACTAATCAAGCTACCACGAAGGCATATGAGAGTAATGTCAAGGAAAAGAAGGTTATTCTCTATGGATTATCCAAATTAGGGTTTTTCAAAGTGACACATTGTCAAAATGTACAAGATATATGGAACAAGATGAAGATCATCATTGAAGGTGATGACAAGGTAAAGGAGGCCAAGCTAGAAAATATAGAGTAATGTTTGAGAGTCTTCAAATGATTGAAGAAGAGAAGATTGTAGACTACCTTCTCAGGGTAGATGAAATAGTCAATGCAATAAAAGGCCTTAGAGAAGAAATGAAAGAATCATTCATTGTCAAAAAGGTCCTAAGATATTTTCCATAAAGGTATGATTATAAAATATCTTGAATAGAGGAATAAAGAGATATGGATAAGCTCATTGTAGATGATTTGCATGGAACCTTCACTACCTATCAGATGAGAATAGAAGTAGATACTTCCAAGAGAGAAGCCGCATTCAAATCATCCAAGCATGAAAAAATAGAATCATCTACATATGTATTTGAGGATACCGATGAAGAAAAAACTAGCTTTGTCAGAAGATTAAAAAGAGGATCTAGAAATTACAAAGGTAAGTTACCCTTTAAATGTTTTAATTGTGGTAAATTAGGAAATTTTTCTACTAAATGACCTTATGATAAAAAGGATAAATTTGAGAATGAAGAGGATGGAAAAATAATGAAGCCCCATTATTATAAAAGGATTAACTTCTTTAAAAATAATAAAAGCTTGTATATAAGAGAAGATAGTGACTCATTACATGATAGTGATATCTCAGATGATGGCCATGACTATGCCTTTGTGGTTGAGGGAAATGAGTCATTGTTCATGGTATTAGGATTAGCTTCTATAAACCTAGATCAAGATGAAGTTGATTGATCTAATGAAGAAGAGGAAGGATAAGTGTACCTTGAGTGTGAGATCATATATGTTTTAGATGAGATTGAAATGGTGAGAAAAGAGAATTCAAGACAAAAGAAGCTTGGAAAAAAATAAATTGAAAATTATACAAAAGTATTGAAAGATCTGATCAAATGGGGGTGAGTCTAAAGACTCAAATTTAAGAGGTCAAAAGAATATAAGATGTAGTCATAATTAAACTAAAACTTAAGTATATTGAATGTATGAGGTTAGAATTAGAGATAGTGGCTTTGAGAAAAGAGCTTGAAAAGGCTAAAGATCAAATAGACAAAGTTCTAAAGTTGATAGGAGGATCAGACATTCTTGATGAATTTATTAGCTCTCAAAAGCCATCAAAAGGGAAATCTAGTATTTGTTATGAAAAGGGGAGAAGTCCCATAACCAGTATATCTGCTAAGTTGTATGATAATTACAAAGCAAAAGGATTAGGAGAAAAAAAAGGAATGTCTCTTGAGATACAAAGATAAAAGGTAGCACTGTTGATGGAATAAAGATTAGGGAGAAAAGAAGCTTGAAGAAAGGAAAAATAATAATGAGTTCATCTCTATAAATTCAAGGAAGATGAAAAAGACAAAGGTAACTAATACAGATGGTTACACAAAGTTGAAAAGACCAATAAGGAAACCTAATGCTATAACCAGGTATTTCTCATCTTGTTATGGTTATTTTTATAGATATAATCATTTTGGTAATAAGGATAGTAACTGTAGAGATGTACCTACAAGGAAAACCAATTATGTAAGCAAAAATTTATTTGTACCCTTGTCAAATATAAATGTAATGTGTTATAATTTCAATAATTTTGGTCACATGGCTAAACATTGTAGAAAATGATTTGTAAGATCAAAAGTATAGAGTAAGAATAAAGGTATTCCTCCCAGTGTGAACAAAGGTTCATAAGTCTCTAAAAAAGTGAAAAGTAAGCCCAATAGGACATATAAGCAACCCAAGCATGTATGGAAAGTGAAAGATCAAGCCATCATGAAGATTGTTACAGAGGTTGGAAAATGTCAAGATCTCTCAATGTTTGCACATGTTGAGAATGAGAAGATAAATCTCAAGGAAAAATTCAAGGTGATGGTTGAGGATAGTTCTGAGTTATGTACAAATTCAAGTCAACATCCTATTATTTCTAAGTAACTTTCACGCATATAAAATTATTTTTTTATGCCTAGTGATGAGATTTTGAGCTACAAGGAAGATTTATCATATGAAAAGGTATGTCATCAATCCATGTCATCTCCATGTATTGTTAATCCAATGGATAATATCATACTAGATGAGAATGTTACTTCTCTCAAGCCTAAGAAGACCAAGGAGGAGAAGGAATATTAGGAGTTATGTGCAACTTCTAGATTCACATTGTTCTATGATATTGTGAAGTAATGTGTCTCTATCTATGCTTCTTAAGAGACTCATTTTATTAAAGAAGCAAGTGGTGTTCTTCAAAATATTTTAAAGACCAAGAAATGAGTGCTCCCAATTGAATTTGGTATGCCAAGATGAGAGAAGTATTGTGTATGTAGTGTTTATATGGATAAAATGAGTGTGCCAATAATGTGTTCATGGACTCTGGTTCTAAAGGTAGGATATGGAGACTTATAAGTGTAGAAGTAAGTGTGTTTACTCTAAATCTTCATACCAATCAGTACAGAGGTATGTATAATATTGATTGGTATTTTAGACCAATACTATTTTGATATGGAATAAATAATATTATGCTAAAAATTATTGTATTGATCATTAGTATGTCAATGGAGTAAAGGGGAGCTATATTGTTCAGTCTATCAGAATCAAGAAGGCTGAAAATGGAGGATCTTGTTGTATGTTCTATGGTGGTAGATTTGAAAATGCTCAAGTGGATTTTGGTTGAGAATTGTCTATGTTTCATAACAAATAAAAGCATGCATAATGTCTCTGAGTTGTGAAGATGACAAGTTGTATATATCATGGAGTTAGGGGGATCTAACTTGGATAGCTTGAATGGCTTGAGGACATATGCATGATGTGAAAAGGAGCATCGGTGAGATGCTTCAGTCATGATTGAAAGATAAGGTTCTATTTTCTATAGAGGTTAACTAAAGAAGGTTGAGATGATGACTTGAATAAACCAAGTTAGGTACTTAGATAGTGTATTAAATCCTCATGCATAAATAAAGTGAGATCTTTGTAATTGGTCAGGTCTTAGTATCATAAGACTACATCTAGAGACCTAAAAATTCTCAAGTGATGTAATTAGCCAAAATTTGGGAGTGATAGCCCTTATATCATATCACTAGATACTAGTGATGGAGTATAAGTTCAGAGGAAGGATAATAAAACCCTTATTGATCCCTAGAAGAAGAGAAAAGGCAACTCAGGTACGTATGTTTTGAAAATTTATAATGATTTCATGGTTATAGGTTCTTGGAAAAACTCCTTTATTTGATAAAGGGGGAGAACAATTAGGAAAAATAGTGAGAATGAGTCCCTTTTCCATTAATGTCAAAGGGGGTGAAAAAGAGCAAATGCTCTTTGTAAAAGTTTGGATAAAAAGTGCAAATGCTCTCTATAAAAGTTTATAAGAGTAGAGTAAGTGTCTGAGATGAGTCTTGGCAAATGTGCCATTGCCTAAGGTGGTGAAAGTACGGTATGAATAGCTTCAGTTCATACTCATCAGAATCCAATGCAAACAATGCTAGAGAAAGAGCAAAGTATTATAATATCAGAGCATTTAGTTTGCCATCAATGCTAAAGGGGGATATTTTTGGAAATGTGATTGTCATTGATGTCAAAAATATCAGACAAAATTGATAGAGAGAATAGCATGTTTCATAGTTACACTATGCAACATTTTCATGATTTGATAGAGACCATTTATGGATGTTTAAAATCAAAGAGATAGAAGATATGTTATGATTTTTTCATGAGCATCTTGAATATATGGTCTACAGTTTAGAAGAGAAGGAATGAGATCATAATTAATTTATTTATCTCTCAAACATTATAGGGTTTCACAATAAAATACTAAGGGTTTAGTGATGTCATCAACAAGTAATATTCTATTTTAATGTTGACTTGCTATAGCCAAAAATTGATAACTTAAGTTATAACTTAAGTCCATATCATCATCAATAAAATGGCCCCTCAACCTAGCAATTACCATCTCTAAGAAATGATCAAAGGACTTTATATTTTCTTAAGTCCAAGACTTAATGTGTGTCTTAGTTTGGTCAATGTCATGTGCTTCATCATACACAGATAATCCAATGAAGTAAAGTGAAGTCAAAGTGTCAAAGGTCCCTCAAAGTGAATGTGTGAATGTCAACTGTCACAATCACATGAGTCTATTAAATAGAGGACCAATGAGAGTGAACCTATCAAACATAAAGTTTGATCTAGTTGTAAGAACAATAATTTGTGCTTAATCAGACATTAGAGATCCAATGGACCATGATGAAGTCAAATTATCAAAATGACCTCTAAATGAGTGTTCAAGTCACAAGTGTCACATTCATAGATATTATCAGATAGAAAGCTAATGAGATTAAGCTTGTTAGAGTTACTGATCAAGCTTGTTAGAAGATTTGATAGTGCACGGGTGATAATGCAAAGGAGATCCAATGGAGTGAATGGACTCAAATGTTATAAAGTGTTAGATGTTTATTGACATAGTGGTAAGTTAAATATTGAGTAGGTTTGAGAAGATTGAGAGAGTGAAAGTGATCCAAAGACATAAGAAGTAGTTAGATGAGGTCAAAGTGTCAAAGTTTAACAATTAAGTCAAGGTAAATTCCATGTAAGTTTGAAGATTAAACAACATGTGGAAGCTAGGGTCTAGAGATCAATGGAAGTATTTTATAGAGTCTAACATTAAAGTTTAGTAGCATACAAAGATTTGATGAGCTGAGAAAGATTGGATATCACACAAAGAAAGAGATCAAAGGTTATTATTTAAAGTGTTTAAATACAAATGGTCAAGTGGAAAAACATGTAATAACATGCAATAACTTGTGTACAAACTCTATATCTAAACACAGACAATGAGATTGATCGATCTAACTGATCAAATCTATACTTAAGAGCTTGTGCATCAAAACTTGAGTCTAACAGATGCTATAGCTAGTAAAGAGACCTAAAATTATGATGTGATGCATGGAATCAAGATGCAAGAAACTTACAAATTAATAATGAACTAAAGTCTAGATTTGACATGATGTGTTACAGTCTGAGTGTGAACACATAGAAGATATGGAACCCTAGATCATTTGTTTGTATATATGATATCTAGGATAAATGAAAAGTATTTGAAGCCATTCAAATTATGACAAATAGAAAATATATAGACATATAAATAGAGGGCAAAGAGGAAAAGAAGAGGCTATAGAGAGAGAGATGAAGTGTGTCAAATAGATACATGCATAAACATAGAGATAGAAAGTCAAAGAGAAAGAAAGACACACAGAGTTAATTTTTAGAGAATGAGCAGTTATAGACTAGACTTGTAAAAAATAATAGAGTTTGATTCATTTATGAATCAATGTTGTAATCTGGATTTGTAGCTCCATAGATCTAATTAGTTGGTGTCATCAAATTAGTAGAGTCAGTGTTTAGTTATGGGATTAGTGTCTCTTTAATATTTTTGTCCTTAAATGTAACTAGTGAGACTTGTAACCAGTGAGGTTTTTCCAAATGAGGTGTTGACTTTAAGGATGGATTAAAATAATAGATTCTAGTAATTATTCTCATCATGGATTTTCCCTTTGGGTTTTCCATGTATAAATCTGGTGTCATGTATATTTGTGTGTGTATGATCTTTGCATATTTGATTTGATCTACATATATCATTTAATCTACATTCAAAGTATTTAAAGAACTAGTTTTTATTGATATACTAATTCACCATCCTCTCAGTGTCTAGTGGTGTTAAAATAGAGGGGTTATGATCATATTATTGGTCCCTATAATGAACTATTTAGAGAGGGAAGTCACACACCTCGATGGGTAATATATCATGTCCTCATGATAAATCTCAACATTATAGTTATTTTTAATACTATGTTTATATATATATATATATATATATATATATATATATATATATATATATATATATATATATATATATATATGTTACTGATGACTATTGAATGTTTGTAGTTTATTTGTAGCACATGGGTTAATTGTTTATATGATATGAAAAAAAGTGGTTATGAACATTATGGATGTTATGAATTTTATTTCTATCACATTTAATGATTTTTTATATTTAATAATAAAATGTGTTTGAGTATGATTATTTTCTATAAAATGTGAGAAAATACACGGTCAAAAATGATGATTTAAATAAAATGAAGTATCAAACAATTCCTAGTTTATAACACTTTGTAAAAGATGTAAAAAAGTGAGTGGAGATGAAAATGACAAAAAAATTAACTAAGGATGAAATAAATGTGAATGTGAATAAGAATAGAAGTAAAAAAGAGTATGGTTGTTTATATCAACATAGGTTATATAGTTGTACTATGAGTTAATGGAATTTTGTGAGGAAGTTTTGATCCTATTCAAGGTCTTATAGTACAACTCACAAAAGTAAAACTAAATAAGTGTAATAATGGAGGCTATTCATGGGAATTAGGGTTATTTTCTAAGGAAGGCTTGGTCTTATCCAAGGTCTTACACTATAAATAATGAAAATGGAAACAATTTCAGCATGATTAGTAATTTATATGATACTCATCAAGGGTAATATCGATAGTAACATTTTGAATAAATGGAATTTAAAAGATTATATAGGTGATGTATAAATAATTAGTATAAATGAGATACACATGAAGCTAATGTATCCATGCTAAGAACTATTTGGAAAAAAAATATGTAAGATACTATAACTAGTATTTGCAAAGCCTATACTTAACAAGTGAATCACATGGATTAGATCATGAAGTTTGTGTATGCATAAAAAAAATATCCTACCTTTTGAAAATGTCTTCCACATTCCTTAGGACCCCTTAAAGAGCCATAAATCCACTATGAATATTATGTACTAATGTGAGAAATTAGGAGGTAACAAATAGTATAATGAGACCTCCTATCCCAATATGCTTTTCTATTGTACCCCAATAGACCTTAACTCTATTATTAATCCAATTATTGAGTTTGAGATTAAACTAGTATAGGAGATGTGCCAAATAAGAATCATGTATTTTGGTATGATTTTGAATTTTGAATTACCTTTCAATCTTTAATTTTTATTTTAAATTATTTGGCTTTTAACTTTTCATGTATTTTTCCATTCCTCCTATGTATTTATTTGAAAATCCAACCATGAATTATATACATAATGATTTTAATAAATATTACACTTTCTTTACAAGAGAGAAGTATTTTAAAGATTATACCATCCAAAATATTCGTAAACATGCCCATAAGTAAGCTTACAACCTCCAGACTAACCTTATGTGTCTTTTAGATGAAATAATTGTTGTCACTTATATTTTCAGCATTTGATTAGATTAAAATATCTCCTCATCCAAGTTTCATAATTGAATCACATCTAGGTTTGTGGGTAGCCTAAGGAATGAGGTGAATCTCTAGATAGGGCTAGCTCCCTTGATGCACCACTTTGGATTGAAATTACTACTAAACTTGGGGGTGAAAAGGGAGAGATATAACTAAAATAAAACTAATCTAAGTGAGGTGATACACCAAGTAACATGATGACATCAAACCATATGCATGTTACACTTAAAATCAAAGGACAAACTAAACATATAATTCTCCAATCTTCATCTTCTCACAGCAATGTTACATTGTGAGGTTATGAATGAATGTGAAAAGTTAGGATGACTAGACAAGAGGAATATAAGGTAAATAATGAATAAGATAGCTCAATAAATATTATATATTTCCTAGAACACTTCACATGGCCTCTAAGAAGAAACTTTCTAACTATAAATAGATGATGAAATGAAATAACATGCTAAGGAATCAATAATCTTCACTTATGCAAAATCAAAAATTCCAAATGAAAACACTAAGAAAATTCATGGAAGATGTGAACATCAATATTATTATTTATCAAAAGGTATACATTTTATTAGGTCTTCACCATACTCAGGTAGAACATCCATTACAATGCAAAAATGGTCAATCTTTGTAGAACTTGTGAAAGAGAGAAGAAGAGAGAAGTCCAAAGTTCACAAAGGCACTTTTAAATCTGATCAAAGGAGTTACTTGTGCATGTAGAGAGGGTATGGGATGAATAATTAAAGTCTAATAAACACAAGTGTCAATCCAAGTCATAAACCTCATGAAAAGTGGTAAGAAACTCCCCATTCTGGCTTTAAAAAATTACCTTCATGATTGGCCCCATTTGAATACCTTATAACTGATTGGGGAGATGCATGATTATTATAATGAATTTTAAGGACATCATACATGATTTTACATGCATTATTTGTAGGTCTGGTCATCTAGAATCACCTATAAAGGAGAAATCATCATTGATTGTAAAGAAAATTGCTCTTCCAATGACCCTACCCACTTGTCTTCTAAAAAAGCATAAATTTTCCACTAAAATATATATAATGTACTTAATTAAATTTTTAAATACCTTACATTTCCTTATAATCATTAGGGTCACCTTAAAAAGCCATTCACTTAAAGTTTTCATATTTCTCCCTAGCTTATCTACTAGGCCAGTTTTGATAGGCTAAGTTGAAGCACCAAGTTTGGATACTTAAGAATTTATTTGGGGTATAAAATTTACATTAGGGATTATCCAAAGTATATATATTCCTACCAAATTTTTTTTCATGCTCAAACTCCTTATAGAACCTGTGAAACACAAATAATAGTCAAAAATACCTTATTTTTACCATGTCCATATAGGTTTATACATTAAAAAAGAATGTGGATTATCTTGAGGGAGTAATTTCCAAGGTTAAATATGTTTCATAATAAAAATATCTCATTATATTATCTTTATAGCTTCATTTCTCCAAAGTAGTCTTTACAAGGGTTTTGGAGGGTTTTTGAGTAGTTTGACCTCTTAAGATTGTTTATTAAAAACCTGACATTGGAGTTGAAAAAAATTCCAAAAATTAATTTTTAAAGACCTCTCCTAGCTTCCCTAAACTCATTTTGTCTCCATGAAAAGCCTAATGGAATATGTGATCTACCAAACCTCCCCTATCGAGCTTATTCTCCTTTATTCCTACATGCTTGAATGGGTTTTTTGAGCCAAAAATGGATTTATTTAGTTTTAATTTAATTATAAAATATTCAATACATATTTACAGGCACAAATACTATGTTTTAATAGGTTTAAATGTACATATCATGTTATAATTTTGAAAGACTCTCAATTCAGACATAGCCCTGATGTTATTCTTGTAGCCTATCTATACTTCAAAGTCTAAATATGACCTCTTGAAGCTTCCATTGCATTAAAATAGATTTAACATAACTAATTTCATCTCATATATTTTATTAGACAATTTTTAAGTCATATTTCATGCTAGAATGGGATTTGACCTTGCATTTGGAGTTTAGGCCTTAATTTTGCATGTTATGTCTAACTGTATCCTATGGTATTTTGACCTTACTATTGGAATTATTCCCATTGTGGAATGTTTTACATGATGAATTAGATGTGATTCATCTCTCCATAAATCCTTTCAATATATCCCCAACTTCTATTTCATGCTTATTTACCCTTCTTATTCAAAATGTAGGGTTTGCATAAGGGGAAGTGCCCTCTATCTGAGATAAGACATAGGGAACTTACCCTCTTCACTAAAAACAATTTAAGGTTTTATTGTATTCCTTGAGTCATAAACATGTTATACACAAGGTTTAAACCCTTGGTCAAGTTTCTTACTCCTAAAACCTATGGAAAACCCAAGACAAATTGTATATAGACAGACTGTTACAATGTTTGTTGATGTGGACTATGAACTTCATTCTTAAGGCTCCATGTCCATTATATATTCATCATGGAATCTCTAGGAGATTATAATTGTTAAAATTAATGGATTAAAAACTTCACTTGATCCCCAAATCTATCATATACTCCTCATATACCTTGACTCAGTAAGGACTGAGTATCATTTCATGTCTATGTTTTAGCCTAGAATGTTCTACTTATATGTATAAATGTCTCTTTTATCTTGATACAAGGTTTATATATCATTTAAAATCATATTATAATAATTTCATTTTTTTAAAAAATAATTTGGAGTCACTTCTATGCATTTTTTAACCCTCATTCCTTACATCCTAGCTCACTATTTGCCTTTTGACTATTGCACTTTGCCTCTTGACTACTGTAGGTGATTTGTACCTATTTAAACCCTAGTCATGATGTATTGGGACATTACATGAAGATTGAAATCCATATATAATTTTCTTATATATATTTGTTTACCTTAAAAGTACTAAACACCACTTAATACACCAAGATTATAACTTTGTCTTCATATTTAGCTATAGGTCAACATTAGCTCAGTGTACAAAATGTTGTAGGTGTGAAACAGACCTTAAAACATCACCAATCAACTCTTCATAATGATATTTTGGGTTTTAAACACTCATTTCACCTATTGGAAACATTTTAACATGATTTTAAGGCCATTGTGTAACTTAGATGGAAAATTTTCCTTTCTTGCCGCATCCTTGTAGATATCACTATCTATTCATAGTGCTTTTGAGGTCATCTTTAGGCTCCTCAAAAACCATTATTCACTCAATATTTACCCCTAAAATTTTTCATATCCCTTGTCTATAATAGGTAAAACATGTTCCATCTATTTAGATGATTTGGAACACTCTATAAACATGTTTTAAGGTACCTACAAAACCTCCTAGACCTTTGTTTTGGCCTTTTGGGGACAATTTCCCAAAACACAGCCATTTGGTTCTTCAAGTTGGTTTCACACTTCCTCTTGCCCTTTAAACAGTTATATGAGATTTTCATGAAATAAATACCTTACAAAGACATTAAGAATATGTCAATTTTTTTCCATCTCTCCATGAAAGCACTTTAGTAACCTGCTTAGCCACTTGTAGGTGGATGCTTTGGTATACTAATAGTGAGCTAGATATGAACAATATGGAAACTTCTATGAAAATGAACATTAAGAACTTCCATAAAGTATACCAATACACTTATATCCATATCAAGAGGTTGGAGCACACATGAACTTTATCACACCTTAGCATGATGTCAACAAGGCCCTGTAGATGTGCATTGGGCATGTCATATATGTAGGGTATGGAATTGGGGCAAAAACATATTAGTAAAAATCTTTAAAACACCTCAAATTCATTTACAACTCTCAAGTGAATGATCTCAATCAAGAAAAACTTGAAACAAACTCCAATATATATTCCCCAACATGAAAATCATCATCATATACATTGAGTAAAGTAGACATGACATTTCATGACTAAGGTAGCATGGTGAAGACATGGATGTTTGATCAAACTATGGGGATGTGAGACCAAAACCTTTAATTAGGTGACCCTCATCATATTGAAACATGGAAGAAATAAATTCCTATTCATATGAAGCCTTTATATGTAATTCAAATCTCTACAAGTGGGGAATTCACTAAAATTTCACATGGTGGAAATTTCTTGAAAAATGAGCTATTAGACTATCAAATCAACTCAAAATATGAAACTATTCATGAAAACCATTAGAAGAAGAAGATAATATGCTCTATAATGAATATTAGTAGATGGATTATATGTATTCCTCCAAACCAAGGTAAAATCTATAGGGTGCACAGATTAGTAGGAAAATTTACATAGTCAACTTGTTAGCAATGGTTCATAAATCATAATTGACTAATATTCAATATAATTATATGAAAATTAATGTATCTAAGTTTAATTTAATCTCCCCATGGTGTTTGATTTGAAACCTCATGAGCTGTCTGTATTAATCAAAAACCTAAAGGTCACTTCAGTGTGTCTAGAAAATCAAGAAATGAGTAGAATGGTTTTGGCATTAAAATGACACTTTAAGATCAAAAATATTTTTAATTGAGCATGTGGAATATTAATATGCACTTCATGACCATTTTCCACATGTAACACTTCCCAAGGAGGTTGTACAAGTGCCAAACTCACCTTTTCCTTCAAGAAAACTACCTTTTTCGAAATAACCTACCAATTTTCTATTCGTTTAAATTATTTAGACTTCTTGAGACATATCTCATGTGACATCACCCTTTTACAGCTTTAAATTTATAAATAAACTTGTACAAAGCATTAAATGCACCTTTTAAACCCTTAAAATGTCTCAAAAGGACATGTGGATTAATGAAATTTACAACCAACGATAATATATCATTTAATAACATTAAATGACCTATTAAATACCTCATTATAAGATATTATTCCCCCAAAAACATCTATAGAACCATTTTTTTACCTAGGGGTGCCTCAATTTGAACTAAAAGTCAAATTTTGACAACAATAATTATGATATGGGACAAGTGAACATCATAAGGGATTCATTATATAATATTTGGTGTAATGATAAGTATGATTATTATCTGATCACAAAGTCAATGCGATATTTTTAAGTGTGGTATAATATACATATCATATAAATATCCATAATATTTAAAAAATGAGCTAGCACAATCACGAATATCAAGAAACATCATCCTAAGATACGGGGAATATAAGTGTTTTTAAATTATATTATGAAATGTAATCAAGGATTAAAAATTTAATATGTACTTATATTATGTTTGTAAATAAATAATTAGGAATGTAAAGGTGAAGTTGGAAATATAAATAAGAGATACATAAAGGAAAAAGATAAGTAACACATTGTAAATTTTATAGTGAAATATGACTATCAAGAATCAACCAAGTGAAAGTATGAGGCATAACATGCCATAGTGGAATAATGATCTCAAAATTCTTCATATAATTCATGACCTCAATCATCAATCACATTAGATAAATATTTATTTAACTAAAATTTATCCTTAACCATGTCTCATCTATAATCACAGAGAGACATATAAAGGCTTTGTAACACACCATCTTTATGGAGAACATATGTATTCTATAAGAAGAAGTTTAAGCATGTGGAATATCTTGTGAGGGATAATCGATGTTAGGCATTGGTGTTACCATGTGAATAAAATAATTTTATCTCTAATATGATGATGGATGCAAGGAAGGCTAATCCTATTTTTGAATGACCCTCGGTACACTGCAGAGAAGGTGACAATGTAGGCTATAAAAAATCATAGAAATGTTGTTGTAATAATATACACCTATCTATATGTTATGTATCATACTAATTACAAATTCAATAGACCTCCATATGTTTAGGGATTTAACCTAGAATGAACTTAAGAGGCTTTAAATTCTTATGAGTAGGTTGTGTCTTCTCTAGATGAAGCACATATATGTGCTACCAATGTTTTTAGAAGTGAGTAAAGGTATGCACGTTTTTGTCATGAAAATAAAAAGTGCATAGAGGAGTAAGTGATATGAAGGTATATTATCTAAAGTATAGGTATATCTTGATGCTTATTGTTGAGTTAATAAGCTTTGTTATAAACAATAATCCTTGGCCCAGTGACCATCAATATTATGAAATTCATAATATGGTTCATTTTCCCATCTTGTAGGTAAGGTATAAATCTTATGAAAAGGTAATATTCCATCACCACCAAAATTAGTATTCGAAATATGATCAAGAATAGGCTTAATAACTATGATATATGATCTCAATGTTGTTCAGAAAAATGTGACTAATTTCTTAGGAGAGAGAAATCTTAAAGGATAAAAAAACTTGGGAAACTGATGTGGTCCCATAATGCATGCCTAGAATAATGCAATAGTGACTAATTAATAATATTTTTGTGTGTGTGTGTGTGTGTGTGTGTGTGTGTGTGTGTGTGTGTGTGTGTGTGTGTGTGTGTGTGTGTGTGTGTGTGTGTGTGTGTGTGTGTGTGTGTGTGTGTGCATGCGTGCATGCGTGCATGCATTTGTGTTACATCTCATAACTTTGATCATCAAGTGATGAAGAGATAATGTGAGGTGAAGTATAAAAATATTATACTATAACATGTAAATGTAAATAATGTTGTAAAGAATAATGATATGTAAATACCTATGCATAATTGTCTTGATCAAAACTATCTAAAATGGGGCATCTAATACATAAATATCATCTTTACTAAGAATATAAATATAAATAGTACAAGCTTCAATGATTTTACCAAATGAATAATTATGAGGAATGGATTGTTTATTCTTTAATATGATAGTGAGACTATCGTTAATTGATTTTGGATGAGATCGAGGTCTTAAACAAGGGGTAATTAAATAATAGTGTGTGAAGCAAGAGTGTAAGTTTTAATTTTAAAATTGATGTAAATTTTTTTTCATTATTATAATCTAATTTTTTTGGAGGTATATTTCCCACATATTTAGAATGGATATTATAACCTTGATTAAAGTCAATAAGGTAATTACATCATTTAGATTAGTGAAATGGAATGACAGATAAAGGGTCAAGGGTAGGTATTTTTAAACCATAATGTTCTTAGAATTATTCAAAATTATAAGGGTTTGTGTCTCCTTAAATCTTATACATATCACATTTTTTATTAAATTCAACACATTGACATGATGATGAGGCTATATATATCATGTAGTGTGTCCAAGTTTGATTGAGTAACATGTTATATGATAATTGAAAAATGAATACCATTACCTTGATGAGAACTATAATAGGATGAACTATGATAAGAATCAAAACACAACCTAAATGAGGCATTATTATTTGACCATAGCCTTGAAATGTGTGTTGTTTATTTCAAAACATGCCCTAATTTCAAATTGAGAAATCATAGAACCTCTTTTTTCTAATAAGTCTATGTTTTATTCTTTATGGGAATTAGGTGTTGAATTCCTATGAAAATAAAGGTATGAGTAAATGTAAATAAGTAATTAATGTGTCTAAATTATCCTACTAATTTTTATAAATAGATAGGTATTTTATCTTTTCTAAAAATATCAAGAACTATAGAGAAATAAAACTTAGCTTTTTATGGGTCGAAATGGATGATTCAGGATCTAAAAATTGTTGTGCAGGGATGGGATACTATCATAATTAGGATCTAATTTATTTTCTTGATTAGACAAGAGCACTGAACTCAAGAGACCCTATTACTTGGTGATGTAGTCTACTTTTTGGAGTTATTTTCCTCTTTCAGCATTGTTATCCACTTTCAGTGTTATTGTCCTAGTGGTTTGGATTTTCTACATTTTGTTCAACATGCTTGTAACACCCTAGCAGTGAAATATCGAAGACTGATTCTATGTGGAACTTGTTGTGTGTCTAATTTAATATTCAAAACCCTTAGGATCTCCTATTCCTTAAACTTTAATAACAAACTTGGGAAAGAGAGGAAGGTTTTAGTGTGTAAAGGATATGTTATATGCACTTCACACCCCATGTGTGGGCATGCTACATACATACCAATACTCTAAAGAGGGATCAAGCTAATGCAATTCTACCATTTTAAGTGTTTGGTGAAATTGTGTGATCTATGAAACTATAATGCAAAATTGGAATGTAATTTAGATGACTAGGGATTGGTATGAGTGCTTGAATAGGCTTGAATTAGTTTTGGAAGGTTGTATGCATAGAATACAGAGGAGTGTTTGAGTATATTTACTTGTATTCTTGCTTCTTTCCTATGACTGAGTGTCAACCCCTATAAATATAAATTAAATGAAATTTTATTAGGAAACTAATGATTTTGGGTTAGGTGAGCTTGTATTAGGCCAATAGGGGAAAAGATAAGGAATTTGTAAAATATGATCGTTTGGTGCTAAAGTGGACTTGGACAATAGCACTAGAAATAAGACACCCCTAAATTCTATCACTCCTATATAATTTGGGCACTATTATCCTAGGAGGATGAGACCTAAGGGGATGGATCTAGGTTTAAGAGTGATACCTAGGTCTCAAAAAGCTAAGTCTGAGAAGCTATGGGTGACTGGGAATCAATGAAAGTCTAACTAAGAAGGGTTGAGTGAGTAATAAAGAGGACCTATAGGTTGGATGTTATTATCCATGCCTAAGTCATCCAATTTTACATTTTATATGATTACATTCCCCCCCATTTATTGTAGTGATGCATTAAAGTGAAATACTAGAATAAAGGAAAAATAGAAATCATACCTGAACTTACCTATAAGGGAAAAGATCATGAAGTTATGTGATGTTGGATGTGCATAGAGAGAGCACACGATGATGTGTGAATCTATAAATAAAAACATAAAGTAGCTTAGTTCTTACTAGATATGATATATCTACAATAAGAACATACAAAAGCTAAGTAAAGGAAGAGAGAGGAATGAATACACCTCATTGGGTATGTAAACTAATATAAAACTTGTTGTGATGCTAGATTATGTTGAGTATGTGCTAAGTCAAAAGTAATATCATGAATGACGTTGAGTGCTCAGTTCCCTAGAATGTGGTTAAAAAATGCAAAGGCTATCCCTTTGTCTCCATCATTACCAACTAATAAAATTTAATTAATCATACATGTGCTAATCAATGTATGGACTACATATCCAATCCCAATAACTATTTGGCTCAAGAATACAAAGGCTAGCGCTTTGGCTCCATCGTTACCCCATGAAGTGAAGATATGAAGTGATACCGATATAGAATGGATGTTATATGAGATCACTCATGTAACCCATGAATGTGTCATAAATGTAAAACTATGTCATGAATATCCAAATATGTGATGGAAACCAGGCCACTCTTGGCCATTTTGAAAAATGGAGATTAGGGTTGTATGAAAGCATCTCTGAAACTGATGCACTAGGTTTATATGAAATCCAAATAAAGAAATTAGGTACTCAAAAAGATAAAATTTTATGAAATTTTGACTCAAGTTTGATGCCAACCACCTATAGATGGAGTAAGGCAAGCAACTACTGAGAATACTTGGAATAAACTGAACTCGGAAATAAAAGAAGATCAATGTGCCACACACATTACCCCCAATCAGTGATTTTTAGAACATGGATTTTGATCTAGAAGTTATGCCAACTACCAAATATAAATTTAAAGTGATAACCATCATGTCATACATGATAACCCCCTATATCTAAGAAAACTATATTGAAACTACTAAATCTGCCTGATCTAAAAGTGTAAAAACTATCACTAAACTAAATTTTTTGCCTGTTTTTGGAAACCCTGAGTGTTTTCTTGCCTAGACAAGAGTTCCAAAATGTATACGCCCATATTTTTTTCACTAATGTCTAATTTCTAGCGCTACTATCCATTTTTGGTGCTACTATGCATTTTTGGTGCTACTTTTTTATGTGAAAATTGATTATTGATCTGAAACTATTCTTATTTTTTTGCACTAATTTGACCAGTTTGACCTTTGGATTTTGTGTTGACTATTATAAATGCTACTATTTTTATTGATAGGAGTTTTTATCTCTATTTCAAATCCCATATTTGATGCCCCCTCTTTTAAGGGTAGGAATGATGAACCTACAATGATTATCCTTAGAAGAAAAGAGTCTTACAATTGTGTTAATTATGAAAAGATATATGATATAACATTTGATGTTAGAAAATATATTTTAGGATATATCAATTTTTGTATCTACATATTGTTAAATCAATAGGGGTATGCCTAGATAGATATAGCAATGTGAAATCATGTATAATATACTGAACTAGAACTAGAAATATTAATTGTTAGTTTTTAGTTGGAGGGATGGAGCATGATGTCCATCATGGCATCCAAGAAATAAAAGAAAATGCATGATATGGATCGTTGAATTTCACTCATTTGAAAAGAAACAAGTAAACAAGAAACAAACATACTATATGGGCCAAGGGGCCATGAAAACAAGGGACATGGGCACATGTCACTCAAACTAAAAAAAAGCATGGAAGGCATGTTCAAATTCCTCATACACATATAAGTGAAATAAGTAAACTTGGCACACATGCCATAGGTACATAGAGGATTACATGTAAATGACATTGGAAAATGTCCTAAGGCACACACATAACCTAGATGGTGTAGTCATGTATAAGATGCCCCTAATGGGTATGTATAAAAATGTATGTCTCAAATGTAGAAGTAAGAATGCCCCCTCTATGGGTAGAATGAAGCAATCAAATAGTTAGATGTCACTAAAAACACTTAAATAAGATCAAGTGAAGCATGGTGATGTATAAAATTGACATACAATAGCATGAAATATCAAATGCAAGTCTTAGCATGATAGTAGTGACGAAAATCATGGTTGATGCATATAATCAAAATGTTTATAGTATTTTTGACATATTTGAATATTTTTGTATTTTGATATTTTTGTCTTTTTTTATTTTGATATAAGCTATGTACAATTAAAATAGGGAATAAATGATACTCACTAATGAGTGTTGGATGAGACCCCTTATCATGGTGTCCTGTATCAAATAATGGGATCATACATGATCGTGAGGCATGATGGAGTGTCTTAGATTATGTAGCTAAAATATATGTACATTGTAACTACTCTAAAATCTATAAAGTGGAAACCAAATGTGGGGTCTACCTATGACTTTTAGAAGTGGATACAACAATAGGGATATTTGGGACCCATCTGAAAGTAGGAGAAGCTCTCTAAATAGGTGCTCTCTGTGTATCTATATGAGACCACAATGTAACTACTCTAGATGTGAATATTGTTTCTAAAATCTATCTAGAATCTTGAAACTATGGGGGTGTATGAACCCTTTATACTAGCACAAATTTTTTAACATGGTTGAACCTAAAGTGGAACTAGAACAAAAATTGGAGGAGAAGCTAAAACTAGTGTAAGAAGGGGATCAAGTGACTAGAAGCTAGTAAATGGATCTAAATCAGGGAGTGCTGACTCATAAAGAACTCCACTAACTATAATAACCTAATTAGCATGAATGAACTTCATGCATTTATGAATTATATATGGTACTACCTTGAGTTTTTGAATCTATGGTCAACCAACTAGTATGTCAAAAACTCTTGCAATAAGAAATATAGTGAATGGTGTGACCACATGTGTAGGACCAACCTATAGTGGAAGTACTATCTTTCCCAATGAAATCTAGATATGCCTATTAAAACAACTAATAACTATATCAATCAAAGTGATATCCTACTTTGAATAACCTAAATGTTGCAGTAGTGTGAAATTACACATATTAAGACTAGAACCATTATCAATGAGTACATTACAAATAGGTTGATTATGGATATGTGTTCTAATAAAAAGTGCATTGTAACTGGTATCATCCTCCTTAATCTCCTAATCTAAAAATGATATCGAATGCCTCATTAGAGATCTAGATTCATACACACCTATCATAGCCCTCAAAGGATGTGCCTCAACTGAAGGTGCCTAGTATGTAACTGGTGGATGATGTGTATGGTATGTATGATAAAAACCTAATGTGTCTTATTTATCTTATTTTGAATTCTATATAAATAGATATGAAAATATTTTAAAAGCCTTATCTTATGTTGGCTTTATCTTTGAAGGCTTAGTTGAAGTGCATAGATCTAGTAGATTATCATCTATCAAATCCTATATCTTATGTCATAAATTGATACATCTATTTTTTAGTGTGGCCTAGTGCCCTATGAAAATCATAAAATTCATGTTGATCATATCCCTATGGAAGAGGCTTTGTTATATCTACTTCCTAAATAGGTGGGAGAGTGATGATGTTACATTTTAATAACTATTATAGAACTCTCACTGGAAAAATTGGTAAATTGGTAAATGCACATTGAAGAGGTGCTGATAAAACCACATGTTGAGGGGGATCTAAAGTCACATTGACTGTTGGTTGATTCTAATTATTTTTGTCACTTATTTCAACCCTATATGGGACTTTTCTATTATTTTTGTTTGTTGTGTCTAGAGTACTTGAATACTTGAGTCTTCCCATTGAGATTAACTTGACTTCTCTTCCCTTAAACGTATGACACAATTAAATGAAGGAAGAGAATATTTTGAACATAATGGATTCATACAATGATGATAGAAGAATCTATTTGAAGATGTCCTATAGTTCTTGATCAACCATGGGGCTAGTTAACTTAGCCAGACTAGTCTTGTATCTAAAAACATAATCCATGATAGGCTCATTTGACCTTGTTTCTATTGTGAAATCTATGCATATGAGACCTTATCACCAATGTTGATACTAAAATCTGATAAGAACATGTCTACTAAAGGATTTAATGTCATGATCGACTGATTTGATAGACTATAAAGCCATTGTAAAGCATAATCCTTTAGGATCTGTGGAAAGATTTTGGTAAGTATCCAATCATTGGGTACATAATCCAAACATGCTACATGAAAATATATTAAATGTGTCTCTGGATCACCCTTTCCATCATAAATATTAATCTTGGGTTGAACAAATCCTTATGGTAAGGGTGTAAAAACAATGTGACATGCCAATGGTATATGCAAAAGTGAAAAATAATTCAATGCCTATGTAGGTCTAGTGTTATCTTGCTTAAGATGTTTTACATTGGATTGAAGATATCTTATCTCTTGCATAAGGGTTGCTACATCAGGAGATAGGGATGTACTAGCTATAGCTGGTGGCATAAAAGAAGGTTGGGCTGTTATAGGGGTGGTTGAGACATAGTTACCCCCATAGTGTCATTTTCAATTAGCTACTCTTTGGTTTGAAAATATTTCCCATTGGTTACTTTTTGTTCTTATTATTGTAAAATTCTAAGCATGTCATCTTGTATATCCAGATGTTTGGTTAAGAGTTCTTGAAGTTATTTTTTAACAGTTTCATAAAAAATGGTATATTAAGCCATTGACAAAATAGGAAAATAATTTAAAATGTTTTGAAATATTTTACAATATGTTATAATAGACAATCTAAAAGAAATGGAAAGCACTCAAATTAATAAACATAGAGTCCAAAAAATAGTGAATCGGAAATTGTATAAAAAGAATTTTGAGCTACCAAACATGTAATTGATACCTCAAAAGCAAATAGGTGTTAGTATATACCAATAGGGATTTTTGAAAAATATTATTTTCAAAATGCTATGAGCTTTTGAATTTGAAATTGATTTTATGAGATTTGATATACATCTAAATTTTCAAAAAATGATGCAAAAAGTACTAAAAGTAATTGAGAATATATTTCATGCAACTAGGGTTGTGAAAGATTTTTTTCAAAATTAGTGCATTAATTTGAAATTTTTATCAAAAATTTGTAGTTTTAATTTTGAAAAATTGACGAAAAATCGGAAAATATTTCTAAAATTAGCAATGTATTTTTCCTAGTGGTTTAAAAATGTTTGTATGTAAATATGACATAGTATGTGCAAACTAGGGTTTGAGTGAATTTATTGAAAATATTTCAATTAATTTGTAGTTTTTTTATTTTAAAATTTAGGAAAAATAAAGAAAATATTTAAATAAATAAAAAATATTTAACCCTATGGTTTTTAGGGGTTTTGTGAAAAAATTTGAAGTCGGGTTCACCAAATGTTTTATTCTTTTTGGGAATTAGGTGTTTAATTCCTTAGCAGATAAAGGTCTGAGTAAATGTAAATTAATAATTAATGTGTCTTAATTAGCCTATTGATTTGTGCAAATAGATATGTATTTTATTTTTTCTAAAAATAGTAGGAAGTGTAGAGAAACCAAACTTAGTTTATTCTAGGTTGAAACAAATGATTCAGGATCAATAAATTATTGTGCAAGGATGGCAAACTATTGTAAATAGGACCTAGAATTTGTTTCTAGATTGGACAAGAGAAAAAAACGTAGGATACCCTACTACTTGGTACTATAGTCTAATTTTTGTATCTATTTTCCACTTCTGGCATTGTTGTCCACTTCTAACACTATTATCCTCATGGTCTAGCTTTTCTAGGTTTTTGATAGGCCTGTAATACCCTAGTAGTGAAATATCAAAGCCTTATTCTATGTAAAACTTGTTGTGTGTCTAATTTAATCTTCAAAACCCTTAGGATCTCCTGGTACTTGAACTTAAATAGAAAAATTTCAAAAGAGATAAGGGGTTAGTGTGTTAAGGATACGCTAGATGCACTTCACACCCCATGTGTGGGTACATTGCCTACATACCAATACTCTAAAGAGGGATCAAGCTAATGTAGTTCTCCCTTTTGAATTGATTGGTGTAATTGTGTGATGTATGCAACTATAATGTGAAACTATAATTTACATTGGATGACTAGGGACTGGTATGAGTGCTTTAATATGCTTGAATTGGTTTTTGAAGGCTGTATGTAGAGAATAGGGAAGAGTGCTTGAGTGTACTTGTATTCTTGCTTATTTCTTGTGAATGAGTGTCAACCCATCTAAATGGACATTGAATGACCTTTAATAGGGAAAATAACGATCTTGTGTTAGACGAGCTTGTACGAAGCTGATAGGGGAAAAGATAAAGAATCAAGAAAATCTAACCATTTGGTGCTAAATTAGACTTAGACAATAGCATTAGAAACAGGACACCCCTAAATTATGGTGCTCTTGTCCTAACTGGAAACTATTATCTTAGGAAGATGAGACTTGGATGGATGTATCTAGGTCTGAGAGTGTTTCCTAGGTCTCAAAAATCTAAGTCTGGGAAGCTATAGGTGACTAGAAATGAGTGAAATTCTAGTCAAGAAGGGTTGAGTGAGCAAGAAAGAGGACCTATAGGTTGGGAGCTATTATCCATGCCTAAGTCATCCAATTTCATATTTTATATGATTATAGTCAATTATTTATTATCTTTACAAGTTTGGACCTTAAATTTTTACTAGTTGTTATTATGACTAAAACTCATACTTGGGGTAGCCTGTAATCATCCTAATTTATCTTGATTTATTATTCTTACGAAGCTTATGATGCATATTTCTTTTTTACGTGTTTTTTCTAGGAGAGTTTGTATAGGTACTTCACTAATATAATTGAATAGATTGACTAAAATTTGAGAAGTATTGGTCTATTTTAGAAAATGTTTAAAATGCATTAAAATGTCCATTTTGACCACTTCACTTTTGATTTGTGTAGGTTATTCAACTATTTTTCAGAGTATCTAGATCCATTATTTGAGCAATTTAGTCTATTATTTTCTCACATTTGAAGTCTATGAGCTATTTCTTTCTATTTTATTTCATCTTTTGAACTCATTCACTTTGTGGACTACTAAACTAGATTGGATTCAAGTCTTGGCTAAACTAGGCACTTTTGTCCACTTATTTTATAATCTATTTGGTCTCTTTTGCTCATGTCAATTAATTTAACTAAGTTTTTTCATTGTATCCATTATATCCTTTTCAATTTCATTTAAAATTACTATTTTTAGCTTTAATATTAGGCAAAATATTATCTTTTATCCATATATTGTTTTCCCTTATACCTTTTCCCCTTTATTTTAGTCTTACACACAACCATTTTTATCAAAATTTAAACTCAACATGTACATTACTTACTTATATAGTTATATAGTTATATTTATTTGGATCCTTTTTTCAATACTACAAAATGTGACTATATGAAAAATAATATTGTTTTAAATGTGAAAATATTGAGAGTACAATTAACAAAAAGATGCAATTAAGAGCATAAAATATTACATTTTACATAAACCTAGTCCATTTATATAATGTCTCCTTTAGTATCCTTTTCTAAAATTTCATTGAAAGTCTTCATCTTATACTTTCCCAATGGTTTGGGTAAGAAATGTACTCTTTCATAAGGTATGGGTCTTCACATTATAATATTTTTGGAAAAATCCATTTTTTTCTAAGCCACATTTGATATTCATCTCATACATATTTGAAAGGCTAAATTAAAGGGTGAAAATTTCCATATCCAATAATAATTACCTTTGAAAAAAAGCTATTTAATGAATATTAAAATTCATTTTGTAAGAAAATTAAACTTCCTATGCTCAAGAGTATTTTTAAAGATTTCTCTATCATGGATTTCATCCTTTATATTTTAGGTTTGTTGGGGTCTGGGACATTTCCTAAATTTAACTCATTTTAAAATGACCCATACACATTACAAGGTAAATATAAAAATAGTATAAAACTTAATTCACAGAATAAATAAACATGCAACACATGAAATTCCAAAGACACAAAAAATGTTCTCTATTGTAGCAGGATATAATACATCATATTTTTTGAGGTCTACAAATTTTGTAAAGTATATCTCAATGTCATCAAATGGCCCATCCATATTTGATATAATATCCATTAATTTCAATGTTGAACACAAAATATTGGTTCATGTAAGTATATATGCATTTTTTAATTTACAATTAACATTATACTTACATTGTGACTTTAAGCTCAAAGCTATTCAACATTTCCCAGTCTCGTTTTTATCATTGTACCCATCACCTTGGTGATGTGATTTCAAAAATACCCTTGTATTAACCATGTATACTTGAAAAGGTTTATTTTATATAATGACACTATAATACATGTTTTATTATAAATAAGTTGTAAACAATATAAATCTTGGTTCATTTGAATTGATATATACATAATTTTCAGAAATGGAATTCGATGTCAACAAATACTTTTTCTTACAATTATCAAAATTGAATTATCTATAGAATATATTTTCCTTTATCTTTTGGCTCCACCAACAATAAATAAACATAATAGTGAATATTTTATTCACCAACTAGCCCACTTTATGATTTCATGCACATCTTGTAATATTTGAAAAGGAATGTTTTAAGTGGAAATGATAGACCATAATGGTATGATTTATTTATTGGCTTGAATGTATAAAATTATGAAAACTTGATTCCAAATTCCTGTAGTGTGGGCCCAATGTTTATTCTAGTAACTTATACACTAGTCAAAACACAATAGTGTGTCCTATTAGTTGTCATAAAAGGGCCACCAAAACTCCAATCCCCCTACCAAAAACATTTAGTTTGGTGGTATGAAATTAATAAAACATGTGTTTTATATTATATATGCAAATATTAATTATATACAAAGATTCAATAATAAAAAAATACTTTATTATGTTTTCTTAATATTTTTTAAAATGTTATCTAGCCACCTAGTGGAAAATGGTATTAGACTTTGATGCCATATGACTCCTAGGCAAGAAATTATTTAATGAATGAATGTGCCTCATGGATTAATTCATATTTAATTGGATATATATGCATTATTTTACCCAAACACTTAACATTTTCTACCTTATTTTAACATATTTCCACTCATAATTAATAGGTTTAGCCAACCAGATTTACTACCAAATACAAAGATAGACCTTATAGCTAAATAATTCCTTGCCATAGGTTAAAATTTTCATTAGATCACAAGTTCATGTATGTAAATTTTTTTAAAAATACTTAAAATTTATGATGCATACATAATCATATAAATTTCTACATATACATCATCTACCATAAATGAATTTAGTTTTGACTCCAATATACAACAATGTTTGTGAAGACATAATTTATGTGTCTAGAATGTTGAATTTTGAAAATTTTAGTTGACATTAGTACCCAAGAAACAAGGAAAACATTTTTCAATTTATTAAATGTGATTAGATTATACAATCTCAATTAAAAATTGTTGAATTTAATTATGATCCTAGAGGATCTAAGACACCATATCTTACCACAATATTTATGTGTTGATAATATATACTTGTGATAATTTCACCAAATTTTACATAAATTTCATCACCCAGATGTCAAAGGAATAGGTTTAGCTAATCTTCCATATTATGGTAGAAAATTATTAGTTCAACACCACAAACATTTGATGTGAGATTCAAATGTCTTCAAAGTGTTTTTAAAGGATTATTACCCATCCCCAAAAATATTTATCTATGTTATACAATAAATGATGAAACAATATTTAGATAAAAGTATGATGGTTCACAATCAGAGCATATTTGTAAAATTGAGATCATTCTAAGTAAATTGGCATATTTTGGTACGTATGGTATACTTATTTGATTTATCCCAAGTTGAATAAAGGAACTAAAGAAATATTGTGAACATAGAAAAATTACACACAAGCTTAGGTGGAAAAAAAAATTAATCCCCAAGATAATCACATAGACACTCTACACTTTTTTTGTGTTTCTATAAGGTATGATTTCTGCATAAGATTGTGTGGAATTATGTGTTAGTTAAATAATCAATGAATTCAAACTATTACATAGGGATAATATGAACCATTAATATAAATATCTATTTTTTTAACTATCTATTGTTAAGTATTTTTTTATAATAATAATTGGAAGAACTACATTAAGGAATTTAGAAATTGACATTTCAAGCCTCTACTAGGCCCATCATTTGGAGGAGAGATCCACAAGTAATAAATAAACACAATGTATTCTATAAATATTAAAAAATAGAACCAATACAAATAAGGTTGGATAATGCAAGTGGAATAAGAAGATAAAATAGGGAACTTTAATGATGGTTATTTTTAATAAAATGAATAATTAGCTCCCATGTATTAGATGCCATCATCATTAAAAGTAATGATGGATCTTTAGTTGATTGGGTGTTTAAAAATAAGACTCATATATATAAATATTTTCAAGCATATTATCATCACCATCTGATGCAAAAACATGGCATTATTAACACTCTTGTGACCCGTGCTATAATAATTTTAGACAAAAATCATCTTGATCAAGAGTTAGAACTATGATAACCCTTCAAGTTGTACTTAAGAAAATGCAATAAATTTTTTTTAACAACTAAATAATTAATTTAACATTAATTCCATATAACTATAATGTATTTAAGAATAATATTACTTCAAATTCAAATACTACACACAATATACATCTTATACAATTCCAATGAAAGTACTCATCATAGAACACAACTACGACTGGTCTAAAAATACAACTATTATTCAACATATAAGTACATAATATAATTACATTCCTTTAGAAATACAACTTAATAAAATAATGGATACCAATATCTCCAAATCTTTAGTCATGCCAACTCATGTATCATTGATAATCTTAAGTGTCATCTCTAGGTAGTACTACAATGGTGAGGGAGAGCATCATCTGAGTATTTTACCACTCCAACCATAGATCAAATATCCCCTGAATAATCCACTATCATGAAATGGCCCTACCTTCATGGATAGGTATGTAGAATGATGCAAGAATCTAGTGAGATGTGATATACCCCATGTGCTATAAGATTTCTAATAACATTTAGTGTACCATAAATAAACCCATTCTAACATTATATTTCATAACATGTAAATAAAGGATATGAAATGATAATGTACATCTACATTACTATGGCTAAAGTTTTAAATAATATATGATCATTTCAATTGGTCAATTTCATAACACACCACTTGATCGAATTATCTATTGGCGGTATTACCTAGGCTAGTGGAACCCATATTACTACCTATTAGTATCATCAATACATTTTACAAAATAAGTATATATATATATATATATATATATATATATATATATATATATAATAGTATACAATTTGAAGATTCATATAGATTTTCCTTAAATAAGGAATAAAATAATCTTATTTTGACATTATATCCATCAAGGCATAATGAATCTAACATACACTAACATTGTTTATAATAAAATATGATCACAAATCACATTCATAAATGGGACATACCATTTCATTTGTTTATGTAAAGTTTCACATTACATGTAAAGAAATGGTAACTTACCAAGGAATTAAAAAATAAAGGATACAATCCTTCCATAAATTTAGGTAATCAAATTGTTAATAAACTTGCATAATTTTGGTTCTATCCTTAACCCGTTATTATTTTTTATTCTTCTAAATATTCCTAATACATAGGTAAGTCATAGCGAAATGTCAACTATGATGATGAAGCAATTGTCACCTCCTACAACATAAAAAATGACATATATATTATATTTTTATGTAAATTAATTGTTAGATTAAAATTAAATTTTTAAATATAACTTAAAATTAACATGGAATTTATATAAAATATACCTATATCTGTGTGGTGACTGATGTCTACACAACAAATATGTGTGTCAAAAACTCATCACTCATAAGAATATGATCTAAGCCATCTGAACCACTCACACCATCATCATCAAAAGGTCCCATGCACATATATCCACATGAACTACAAGGGTGGGGTCAAGGTCAGGTAGCTTGTGGCATATTTTTAGCATCAATCTATCAAAGCCTACTCATATGTTTAATGAGTGTATTGGTGAGTGAAATAAGAGCATGGAGAGTGTCTATATCCATGACCTATTAAAATACAAATGGGATATCATTCTCAAGAGGCTTTTGGATATGAGTCCCTATAGGTTGATTAAGTGCATGATGTGTTTCTAGTTGATCTTGTTTAGAGCCTTTTCCTTGACTATAAAACTCACTAAAATCAAAATAATTTGGAATTCTATTAAGGACAAACACACAGTAGAGTTTCCTTAGAAAATATAATAGGACCTCATGGTTATTACATGGTGGATATTCAAAGACCATCCACCATCAATCCCAAATTTTTTTTGTGATTAAGTTATGTACATAGTGATGGATAGGTAAACTTTTAGAAGTTATGGGAAATGTGGTATTGGTGATTGGGTTAATGAATAGGGTTCAAATGTTAGTTTTTGAAATATCCAAATTATTAACCTAAAGGGATAACAACTTTCTAGCATAATATTCTCTAAAATTATCCCTATATGAGGTTCATCGATTAATTTAACTCGATTTAACCTAATAAGGTCTATAGGGAATTGAATAGCTGGGTGCAGTGGGGGTTGGTCAAACTGGGATCCCTCATTCTGTCAATTAAGTCTTTAATTTCAAGTTTATTTCTCAAAAAATTGTCAATCAAAACCTCTTGACTACTAGGGGATTTTGGTGAACTATAGGAGGGTTAGGTGGAGGGATAGGAGGAATAAAAAGGATTTGTGGAGGGTTAGAAGGAAGAGCAACTGGAAGGTTTTGTGGAGGGTTGGGAGGCTTAGTAGGATAGATTGTAATAAAAAACAAATTGAAATTAAAAAAATGTATTAAATAATGAAAATTATGAAAAATTAGGGTTAAATAGGGAAGATTTTGATCACTTACCTCTCCTAAGTAGTGGCATCACCCATTAGTAAGTCTATGGGGTGAATCTGGTAGCTTCTTGACACTCTTTGGAGTCTTTTGAGAAAAAAAATGATCATAGAACAAGGGAAAATCTAAGAAACATGAATGAAAAATGAATAATTTTATGTTCAATTTTTCCTTTTTATTTTTATTTTGCACATAAGGAACATAATTGCATTATTAATGTGATCACGTTATTATTATGTCAATAACATGATTATGTTATGTAATAACACTAGCACATTATGTAATAATGTGTTAACATTATGTAATAATGTGTTCATATTATGTAATAACATGTTCACATTATGTAATAACGTGATCATGTTATTATTTAATATAATGTGATTACATCATTATATAACGTGATCACGTTATGCCTTGGTAATCTTGATCCTAGAGTTAAGTAACATGATAACATTAATTAAATTGCATGACTAAATTATTAATTAACATGATAGCATAATGGTTAATGTCCATAAAATTGTCTCACAACTTTGTGCACTTACCCAATAATATTATTTTACTTCACCTACCCCTGTCGAGCTCCATAACCACCTAATACTTGCAGCGACCAAACAAATTTATTGCAGCAGTTTGAAATTTAAATATTCTACCAACTATTAGAGTTTTTTAGGGGAATGATAGTTTTATGTGAGAATATAGAAAAGGTATAAAAAATTAATTAAGGTGTGATTAATAAAAATAATTCATCATAAGAGAAAATAATCTTTGAGGTAAAGAAGATAGGGGCAAAAAATAAGTGCAACAATAGGAAAAAAGAGCATGGGGAAAATAACAAAATGGTGACAGAATGAAGAAGATAGAGAGAAAGGAAAAGGGGTAGAATAGAAAAGGAATATGAATATTATTTTCTAAAAACATTTAGAGCATCAACCATTAGTAATAAAGGAGGATAAAATAGTGTTTTTTTTCAATAATTTATAATAACTATAGCTCTTGGTTTTTTATTGATATAACTAGTTGATGTGATTAGTTTATATAATAATTTAATATATGTATTTTGTGTGTTTTAAGACTATTTATGGCTTCCCCTATTTTTTTGTATTTTAATCTTGTTATTAGTTCAATCACATTGTAATCAGGTATCATGTCATTCAAGAGTTAGTTGAGAAACTTGTGATAGAGCTTAGTTTTTTCAAATTAGATCAACAACTAGTTGATATATTTAGTAAGGCATTGTCAAAAGACACATTCATGAACTTAAGAGGAAGGTTATGGGTAATTAATGCAACATAAGTGGGCCTAAAAGGTTTATGTTAGCTCTATAATTTTATATTTCAGCTCTATACTCATACAATCTAGATCTAAACTCCTACAAGCTAGCTCCAAACTCCTACAAGCCATCTCTAGACTCCAACAAGATAGCTCTTGACTCTAACAAAAGATATATGGACTCCAACAGATTATATACAAACTTTGATAGTCCACCTATGGGTTCTAGTAGGGTAGCTATAGTCTTTGTCAGTCTAGCTATGAAATCTACCAATCTAACTATGGACATTAGTAACAAAGCTTTGGACATGCACAAAATGAGCCTATAAGGATATGGAAAAGTGAAGTTAAGTTATAAGTATCCTTTGAAGTTTGAGAATATTTCAAAATAACATGTAAGGAAGGTAAATAATAATGGGAGTGTTAAAATAATATTCTTTTCCTTCACCTACCCCTACCCATCTCCATAACCACTCAATAGCTATAGCCACCAAAAACATTTATTGCAGTAGTTTGAAATTTAAATATTCTACTAACTATTTGGGGTTTTTTGGGGGAATGGCAGTGGTATGTTAAAATATATCAAAGTTAAAAAATATCAATTTTGGTCTAGAAAAATAACACATGATAAGAGAAAATAATCCTAGAGAAAAAGAAGATAGGGGGTAGTAAATAAGCACAACAATAGGTAAAAAAGAGCATGGGGAAAATAACAAAGTGGTGATAGACTGTAGTAGATAGAGAGGAAGGAGAAGGGTAGAATGGACAAAGAAGAGGAATATTATTTTCTTACAACATTTATAGCATCAACCATTAGTAATAAAGGAGGATAAAATAGAGTTTTTTACAAGAACTTATGACAAATATAGATCTAGGTTTTTTTATTGATATAACTAGTTGATGTGATCAGTTTATAGAATCATTTAATATATGCATTTTGTGTGTTTTGAAAATATATCTACCTTCCCATATGTTATTTTATTTTAATCTTATTTTTAGTGTAATTTTTTTCCCCCATATTAGTGATTTCTTGATTAATCGAGATCTTTGTATTTGAGTGTTTGAACATCCCTTATCCCATATTGGTGATTTCTTGATTAATCAAGATCTTTGTATTCTATTTATTTTTTACCAATAGTTTTTATTGTTACTAATGATGATGTTGGTGTTCATACTAATGTTTATTTTTATGTCAATTTTGATGTTGATTATAGTCTTTCTATTGAATATCTCATGCTTTTCCATGGTTAAAATTTTTTTGTTGACGATCTTTTTTAGAAAGCAAGTGTTCATAATTATCGAGTGTTGAAAATGGGTATAATTGATTGTCCAAATAATATCAATTGGTTCAATTTACAAGACATAGTAAGCCGTGTGTCTTATTTCCCTTTTATCTTCTAGGATATAAAAAGGTTGGTGATGCATTGTTTAATAGACTAGTATTATGGTATGAAAATAAATTAAATTTATTGCAAAGCGCTGAGAAATTTAATTTTCACCACACATTAAGGAACAATGAGTGAGTATAATTATTCATTAATGGTGAAAATTAGGTGTTGGTCACATAATATCCATTGATGAATAGTTTATTTATGATATCATACTTCATTAATGCATCACTCTACTAGTTTTATTTACTTTTTTTATCTCACCATATTGTGTTTCTATATATAGTAAACACAACATATATATTGGGTGTTATACAAAGGAAATCTGCACTATTATTCCAATTATCTATGAAACCCATTGATAAATAAAAAAATTCTAGGATAGATATAAATTTTAAGTTAGATTTATTTTAGTATTTCTTTTACTTTATGTGTTTTAGTGGTTTGGATGGTATGAATGCTTGTGTTAGTGAATTTTCTTTGTGTAAAATATTTTAACAATAATTTATATGAAAAATTAATAAATATATTTGTATTAATTATATATAATAACATATATATAGTTTAGATTAAGGTAATCCCAGCTTTGACTAGTGTGGGAATCAACCCAAATCACATTGTGTGGCCTAGTTCTCCTAGGAGATAAGGTAGGAAAAAACAAAGGCCATTTCATCTTAGACAAAAATAAAACCCCCAAAAAATTAGTGAGCAAAAAAAATAATAAAGTAAGAGAAAATGAAACTGTTGAATTATACTTATAAAATTTAGACAAAAACCCCCTAGGGGCCTAAGTAGGACTTTTAGTGGATTTCCTTAGGTCCTAGACCTAGGAAATTCTTGAGAAATGGATTTCAAACATTCAAAATCCAAGGTAGAAAAAACTCTTGTAGGTTTCCTAAGGCAAGACACAAAGTATCCAACTCTCTACCTGAGAGAACCAAATCTTATAGATCAACAAGATCATCCTTCTTTCTATGGGTACGGGTGCCATAGGCTAAGATTCATCCCTCCTTAACTTCTGCACCAACTTTTAGAAATAGGGCCCAACATATCTCTTTAATCTCATTCCATATTGTTCTTTTATCTATGGTTTTGATCCTTAGGCCCAATTTAATTGAGCATAATCTAGTTTTGGTAGAACTAACTTCACGCTAAACAAATTTATTCAAGCTAGGGTCTTTTTATGATCCCTCTTCAAGAAATTTTTTTTTTGGGATGGAGGACTTATGGGAACTTAGGTTTGAGAGGATGATGAATGAATCCTCCTTCTTTGTAGACTCATTCAAATCAACATTCACCTCTTTTGAAGCCTCTAATTATATAATTATTATTTTCTTAGGCTTGAAACCTTTGGCCATCCCCCCCCCCCCCCATAATGACATTCACTTATGCCCATTTTTATCTTTTATTCCCTTTTTCCCATCCACCCATGAAATAAGAGATAAAAATAGTTCATTATTCTTATTTGGAAAGGTGAACTTGAAAAAAATAAAAATGAGAGACTAGTGGGCAACCAAAGCTTTTTTATTCACCTTAAAATCTTTCAAAAAATCATCTAGAGAATGAAACAAGTAGAATGGGAGACTAGATGTATAAATTTTTTTAAAGTGATTCAATAACATTAAAAAATGAGACCTTACCATGGTGAACTTGGAATCCAAGGTGATATACAACATCACCTGCATGTAAACTTTTAGCCAAACCTTAGAGACATCCATCCTTCTAAAGCTCTTGGTTATCTATTTTATTTTTTTACGTAGAGTTAAATAACTTTGACACCCATTCAGCCTTCATAGGTTTTTCTTTATAATAGTTTAGGCCTTGCACAATCATTTTACTGGCTTCTTCTATGGATTTTTGGGATGCCTCAATACTCATTCCCCTCATAACTATGATCTTATCCTTCAAAGATCAAAAAAATATTTAGCCAAGTTGGAGTCATGGATGAAAATTATTATCATAAACTAAGAAAAACCTTCCTTCTCTAGAATTTCCAAAATTGTGGGGTTATTATTCTTGATAGTCGAATAGGATATGGGCTCTACTCTGCTAGTTCCAAATTTGGGAAAATCAACCTTGTTTTCAACTAGATTTGGACACTTTAGAAACTATTTCAAGCCTTTCAAATTTTTAATAACTTAAAATTACGTCAAGGTTGTGGGTGACCTATTGGTTAGGTGAATCTATACATTAATGGTCTATCTCTCCTTGATAAATCATTTAGGCTCATTCACTACTCTAACAACTTGCTAGGAAAAGAGATAGAATCCTAATCTAATTAATGTGATGCGCCAAAATATTTGGACCAATAATAACCATGTGTAAATTCACTTTAAACATCATACTAAATTTCACAATATACTACTCCAAATCTTCCTCTCTACATCAATATTTTTCATGAAGGTTATGAAGAATGCTTAGATTAGGAGGACTAGTTCAGAGGTAATAAAATGACACTAATGAAAAGATAACCCACTCAACCTTTAACACTCCATTTATACCCTTAAAGATACCTACAAAAATATTTCCAAACTAAACATAAATGCAATAAGGCAAACATGTTAATGAAGCAAGATTATCACTTAACAAGATCAATTAATTAAGCATACACACTAGAACCATTCCAAAGAGGAGGTAAAACATAAGTTTATCATTGGTTAAAGTGTTACAAATGGGTAGGGATTTACCATACCAATATGGAGGATATAAACATATCATATCAAGGTTGAATATATGGAGAAATGAGAGAGAATATGGGGTAAAGGCATAAAAGAGAGAGGAAGACAAGTATCAAAGAGAGTTAAAATCTAGAGAGGAGGTATGAAAATATCTCAATGGGTCTTTGAAGACAATTTTACTATCCTTAAGATGATCTCCTCCTATAAGTGGCATGGAATTTCAAACTTGGATTGACACCTTGTATTTTCTCTTCAAAAACTACCCTTTATTTGGATTGTGAAATGATAAGTGGCCTTCTTGATGGTCAGGTCATGTTAAAATTATCTCTTTCTCTACTCTTTAAATCTTTCATTTGATCTCTAAAGTTTCCCTTTGACGCATCACCTTATGTTCTTGCTAGGTGTTTTGAAGTCTCTTTGTCTCATTAGGCTAACATTGATTACAAGTGTCAAAACATGAATTAATATTAAATAATGTTATATCACTCCATATATGGCTTATTCACATCTTATCATAACTTAGAAAACTTATGTGGAGGTCTCAAACTACCCCCAAGAACTCATTCTACACCAAAATCTCTCATTTGGCCTCATTCCTTATAACCTTGAAACATGTAAACCTCCTTATGTATAAAAATTTAAAAATGTTATTGGGAAAATTAACACATATTTGAGGATTTAGTGTGCCTTTATAGATCCATGCCAAATTTCATGTTTTGAATCTAAGTGAAAGTGTCCTTTTTAGCCCAATCTCTCTCCTTGATTAGGACTCAATTAGGCATTCTTGCCCATAAACTTTTTTTTTGAACAAAATTAATGCAACAAATTTTAAACCTATGGGAAGTGTGTAATTAAATTTAATCATGCCAAAACTGACCTCCATTCCTAGTTTTATCTATTGAAACCCTGTATGGATAGGTCAATAATGAAATGGCCAAAAACCCTAATCTAGGCATTTCAAAGGCATGAGAGATAGTTTGAGATTTTTTCCAACAAATTTTTAGTTTATTAGGATTGGAATAATTTGTTTGAGGTCTGAAACATCATCCTACAATTAATCATGCTAAAGAGATTTATCTTAATGGTTTTTCTAGGTATGTAGATAGGGATTTTAGCTTGCAAAACCATTTATTTCTCCCTTCTTGACTCATATGATAGATTGCAGAGCCAATATGTCCTCTTTAGGGAAACTAATAGGTGTTTTAGTGATGGAAAAACGTTTTTAAATTATCTCTTGACCTTTTTAATTTATTTGAGATCCATTTTGTACCTTGCATACTCTCCAACACACCTATAACCATGTTTTATGTTGTATTCCATATAGTATTATACATGTTCATGCCAACCAATCACTTGAATAGGTGATCATGAGATTTTTGAGAGTAACTCAAGTCATTTTCATCCCAAAAAAATCCATATTAATCCATTTTAAATTCAATTTCTCACATGGGTCTTTAGGAGGGTTTAAGGCATGTTTTGTTCCTAAGGATTTTTCATACATAACATATCCTATTTCTCTCTCCTAATGCCATAAGATTATAGTGATGGTACCTATAAAACATATATAAACAAAATTTTGTTAAATGGAAAATATTATGAGAGATCTAAGTAAAATTTGATGTATATCAGGTTGCAAGTAGGCCATTGGTGTGGGGTCTGAGTTATTAAGCATTGTTCATGTAGGTGATGGACCTAAACCAACAAATGATGCAAATAATTTTTAGTATTTGGACCTCATTACCAAATTTTTAAATCCATTTTATTCCATGCACATGGTCATGGATTCACAAAAAAAGAGAAGACTGGTCTTTGCATAACATTCATGCATGAAAGGATCTTGAAGATTTTGAGGCCAAACTAGCACTTTTCTTACCTTTCCATACATTTAGATGTTCCTATTGGATTTTTTCCAACATATTATACTTTAAAATTAATTAAATCCTTCATTATACCTCCACTAGACCATCCTCTCCATGGTTTTTCTTATAGGTCTACTTGTGTGGTGTTATGTTCTACAGGTCTATATAAGGATTGTATGCATTATCATCCTCTTATTGACTTTGAAGGTCATATGGAGAACATATTGTCATTATGAAATATACTTAAAATATTTAACCATTCATTATACCTAAGACTCTCCCACACATGCCAATATCTTCCATGAGTGTAATCATGTCTATAATTCACATTGAATGTGTATAAATGTTTGAAGTGAATCTTGGTTAGTCATCTTTCTGAACCTCCTTGACTTATTATTATGTCTAAAAAATTATTTGACTGTATAAATTATTTTCTCACCCAATTTAGAATCTAATGATCCTATTTTATGTGATCTTCCTTCTCTTTAGGCTTGAAACTAGCCTACTCTTTCTAGCATACATGTAGGTATCCATTGAGGTGTTCTAACTGCACTTGAGGGTTTTAGGACTTCAAAGTAACTACTAAGAAACCTAAATATTTTTATACTATTTGAAATTTTGGAACTCCTATTTGGCACTATCAAAACCTTGCATCTTAACAATCATACAATCTTCTTTCTACTCCTCTCTAGGCATGGTTGTAGGTGTAAGTCCTTAGAATCTTGTCTATGTCTTAGGAATTTAGAACTCTTTTGCAAATCCTTGGACACTTCAATACCAATAGTCAGGGTTCATGATGTTTCACTTAGCCTCTATGACTTAATCATATCCTTGTATTTTAACACTTCTTCTCATACCTATGTATTCATAGTTGTAAGTTACTATTTGGAGAAGAGGTTGACCATGAAGTTTGAGGAATGGTATTATCACTAGGTTATGACACTTGAGAGTTAATAACCTTTTGAATACTCTTTCCATTAATATATAGGTTTATTAGCCTACCATAACATATTTTAGGCCTATTACTTCTCTTTTCCATACAAATTCTATTATATGTTTGCTTAGGCTTGCGAACTCAAACATACTAACCCTCATTAGCTTTCAAATAGCTAGGTTCTTTCATTAGTCTATGAATTTTCCTATAACTTGTTTGAGTAAAGTTTCCATAACAATCTCCTCCATATTACTATTGTCTTATATCCAAAATGAGGACTTACATGTTTAGACCTCTAGGTTTGCCTTTTGCTTAGGTGATTGTTGAAAATAAAAATTTGAATCTATTTCATCTTGATGGCTATATCCAATCATTTCCAATTCTATATCCTCATTTTCCTTTGATCCAATATTGGTAATCATACCTATAAAATACTGCTAGTACATAGACCATGATTATAAATAGCAAGGCATAGCATTTATTAAAGGATCATCTACAAAGGGACATTTTCAGAGAGAAAATACACATAGGTCATATGAGAGTGAATGAATTATATTAATGGTGGGGCATTTATACATTTATGAAGGTGGAAATGTTTCAAACCAACCCAAAGACCTATACTAGAGATAACATGATCCATACATTTGAAACACTTTTATCTTTGATGAAGGTACTTTATGATGTTTACATCTAAAAACATCCCAAAAACCCATTATCCTCCATCTAATTTTGAAGTGAAAAAATAATAGAAAAACCAAACCCTACTTGAATGAACAAGACATAGTGGCCTGATCTCACTCTTAAGGATTGTTGATAAAGGGGGGACCATGAATATTCAAACCAACTCAACTAAATTTAATCTCGTTAGTAACCCTAATAATGACCAAATTTTTAGCTTCTAAATTTCACTCTCATGATTATACCATGAATTTAAATTTAAATTTCTTAGCTTCTTAATGTAGCGATGGAGAGGAGGAAGAGTGTTTTTAAAATTTTGGACCTGAAACTTGATTCAAAACTATAATCTAACTTGTGGAAGCCCAAGAGACTTTCCATCAATGTTTTTACCTTAAAGTGAGTTTCTCAAGTTTTTACAAGTGAGTGAAACTCCTTTTCCATTAAAAATCAAGATTCTAACCATTTTCTAAGTTGATGACATATGTGGTAGTTATGTAACTACTCTAAGGACCTTTGAAAGGGTGATTATATAGATTATTATCTTAGGGAGATTTGTCATAAATGAAAGTTAACAAAATCATCTTTTTCTCTAATTTTTCTTACCTTAATACCTTAACTTCTTCAAAACATCATAAAATGTTAATACAAGTTGGTTAAAGCATGAAATGACTTTGAGGGGGCCCTAATAACCTATGATATCTGTGTTGTCACTTGAAATTGAACCCAATGAGGAGATGGGACAATATTCTCCTCATTCAAGTAAGAAAATGGAACCTCCTCAGGGTTTTGGGTATCCCTATTAGGAGGTGGATCTCTAGATTAGGGGCTAGCTCCCCTTGATGCATCACTGAAGGTCATATCCTACTACTAACACTTTGGGGATAAAAAGGCATAGGGAAAACATGAAATTAAAACTAGTCTATAGGAGGTGTTATACCATGAGATTTTATTTACTAATACCCTTATCATGCACTTGGAACTAAGGACATGTTTCACATACACTTTATACAAATGTAAATCTTCCCTCTCACATCAATGCTTCAACATGGGGTCTTAGAGATAGCATAAGCTAGGAGGAACTAGACAATAGGAATTTTAATACACTCTATTAAGTAGCCTACTCATTACACATAAAATCCACCTTAACACTTTTTGCTATCCTGCAAGAGAGAAATCACAAACACACAAGGTACTAAGGAGAGTAACATGTGAAGGTAAATGAAACTTACACTTGCACAAGACCAAAAACCATCATGTAAACTTAGTGAAATATTTGAATGAGGTAAAACACTTTTATTTATTGATTCAAGGAAAACATTTGGTAGGGATTCACTATAACCAAGAAAAGAGATCCATATAATAGCCAAGAAGGCTTAATTTATAGAATAAATGGGAAGAGATAGAGAAGGGAAGTCCAAGAGTCACTTGGATATGTGTCAAAAATGTGAAGATCAGTTAAAAATTCATGATAGAGAGGTATGTGGTGATCCATGTCATGGTAGGAGTTATAAATGTCATCTCCAATTATCCAAGACCTACAAAGTGGTCAACAAGCTCCTTTTATATGCATAGAAAAGTACCCCTTATGATTGGCCTTCCAAAACTACCCTATCTCTACAGCTGATCATGTTTGATGATTGATATGATTAGTAAGGGTTGTTAATAAGTCCTCACATGCATTGGATAGGATCTTAACCCTCCCTATCATTCCATCCATGAATGATCATACTTGGTAGTCCTAAAATATCTCTTTTCCCTTTACCTCTCACACTTGGCACCTAAAATATCTTCAAAACTAAAATATGATCTATAAAATAAGAGTAATGACATGTGTTCAAAATTTTATGGCATTAGTTAAAATAAATAAGCCTTTAATGGATTTATAGATGAAGATTCACCATTTTCTCTAAGTCTTCCCTAGTTGGCTCATTGTGTTGGCTAAAATGAGAGAGATGATAAGCACAATTTGTATTTTAGATACCTGATATAATGACCATGGGTAATTATAAAAGTCCTAAACTCACCTCAAAAATTTATTTGGTCTCCTAGAAGTTCACCATGCCTGCATAACATTAAAAATGGTCAAAATAAGCCTTATTTTACCCTATTTTATACAATTCCATACAATCTAATCCCATGGATCTGATCCTCATGGATTTTTCAACAATTTCTCTTCATCACTCAAGGTCAAATTCATCCATTTAAATGCACTTTTAGGCTCATTTTCAACATCAAGTCCTAAAATAGGGTTTATACTGATGTATTCCATAGTTTTAATGATGGATTAAACATCTCTAAAATATCCCTAAAATTATGAACTATTCAAGTGGAAATCATGGATAAGATCAAAAATACACATCACCCTTATTTTGGCTTCTAGGCTGAAGCATTTCCTTCATGCATGACTATAACCCTTTTTGGTTAGTGAATAATTATTACTTTAAAAGATTATGTCAAGGTGTTTTAGTTTTTTTTAGGTTTCCTCCATCTTCTCCAATCATCACTTAGGCTTGTCTGACCTCTAGTCCATCCATCTCACCACTTTTCCTTCAAACTATATCCTCATATATGATAAAATTACCCCTAATTTGAGACAAAATAGAGAGGGTCTAAACCATTAGTATTGATATATAGAATATTTTATCACATTCATGGACTCCTAAGGGTACTCTATACCAATTTTATCTTCCAAATCCTCCATTTGACCCTCCAACTCTTTAGATTCCCAAGCCAGGCTTATGAGCAAGTAACCTATAAGGGAAGGCAGGGTATAGGTTGGGTTTGGAGATTGGTTAGGAAATTTATGGATCATACATCCTTCCAATGATAAATTAAAACCATACATATCTATTTAAACCTCAAACACATTCTTGTTCTTTTGGAGTTATGGACTAGATCTTTGACTGCCCATAAGAAGAACCTTGTTTTAAGCTTGGCTACAAGGGATTTTGAGCTTGGTTTATGTTCTAGGAACACAACACACTTACTTATTATGTTATCAATATCATAAAATTGATTATTTATAATTTTTTATGGATAAACTCCATTTTGTTCACTATTTCATCCTTCATTCCCAAGACTAAGACACCTAACTATTGAGGACTGGGACACTTCTAAAATCCTAGTTGTAGATCTAGGTCTGAGCTTTGATTAGTGTTTATGGACCTCCTTTCCATGGTTCTTAGGTTATTATTCCATATTCATGATCTAGTTTCATTTTTTAACCTTTAATCCCTATCAATTCCCTTCTTAGGTCCTCCATCAAGATACCTCTATCTTGGCTATCACTGTCATGGCTCTGCCTTGTAGGTGTAACTTTGGCAAGGATTAGGCCTTTTAGATGGTCTATTTAGGTTTTTAATGAGTTATTTGGGATCACCATTCAAATTAATTTCTCCTAAATCCACCTTTAAATCTTTAAATTAGGTCCAAACCTCTAACTTCTACCTCACTACTTGTATACTCTTTGACTGATTGTGTTTATGCATTTTGGACTATCTGTAGGTGATCTTGGGGAAATTTGAGGAATTTTTGAGATTTATTAACTTCCCATGATGGTTTTCAGGTCAAAAAAATCCTTCCCCCTTTATAAACCTATAAAAATTCCAAATAACCGAAACCCCAACTCATTTTCATATAACCCTACTATAGATGGCCTCTCCCAGGCTTGTGTACAGATAGGGGAGGGTACATTTGTGATCAAAACCCAAACTACACCCTTTATCTTACTATTTCAGATTAATATTACCATTTGGATCATTTAGGATTGATCTCCATTGATGTCAAAACTTAGGATCACAAATGGAAGTGAAAATTAACTTTTTCATCCATACCCTATAAGTTTTCACTGCTTCTTTTTAGTGGTTTTTTGGCAACTTTGAGACCTTGAAACTCCATCTTCCATTTATCCTTTGTTTCTAAAAATTGGCATTGTTGTTTTAGGTATATAAGGATACAATATTACCCAAGTTTAATGTCTAGATCACCTTTAAATTTTATTTAATGAGGCCCTAAAAAATCCCTTAGGCCACTATTTGTAACTTTCAGGGACTGTGAGCCCAATAAAGTAAACTCATCCTCTTGAAGGGAAAATCCAACTTGCATAGAATTTTCACCTTCATAAAATGAAATATAAGACCATTTGATCATTCCAAAGCCTCAAACTTAATTTAATGATGATTTTACTCTTCACACTTCTGTACAAACCTCCTAGAGTTCAAGTAAAGTGACTGTGAACTGACTAGATAGTGAACAAGGAAATTAGGTAATTTGATTTGAAGGAGTATGCCAATTTGATTGATCAAAAGGTGATTAAATGGAATAAATTTTAAAACATGAATTCAATCATGCTAACATCACCATGGGTTCCCTTCCCCATTGGAAAAACCTAGATTACACACCTGAATCAACCAACTTGAGAAACAAGCAAACCTATAAATCTACTTCAAGGGTAATGAGAGAGAAAGTGTTGGATAATTATAACACCATGGAGAGGGTATATTTCAACTTGGAAACACTCTATAAAACTCACATATCTCCATACATTTATGAAAATAAGAAATAGATGCACAACCATACCCCTCTTTAATGCAATTTCATAAAAGTCTTCTTGGAGTGTTATCATTTGTTAATAAAGGATAATGCACCAATTTGAGACTTATTTATATGAAAATGAAGTAGACTAAGATTACTATCCACCTGTACAGGAATTCATCTTGACTCCATGTACGACCCATAGTGAGTGTTTGAACTTGCCCTTCCTTAGCTTGATAATGGAAAAAGAAGAGAAATGAGTTGCAGATGAAAATTTTTATACAATATATGCAATAAAAACATGGAGATATTTTTTTTGGTAGGTGAAGATTCACACCAACCTATTTTATAAGTGGCACACTTCCCAAGGAGCTATACAAGTGTCTTTTTCTCTCTTTTTAGCCAAAAAAATGCCTCTTTTTTGAACAACCTATCATTTCTTCAGTTATGTCAGCTTCATAAACTTATAAGGACACATGGGACATGACATCAACATTTTTAAATTTTAAAAATCCCAAGAAACCTGTACAAATCATTAAATGCACCATTATACCCCTCAATATGATGTAAAATGATAAATAGACCTAAATAACACTTAACCAAAGTTAGTACATCAATTGACACTAATTGACATATGAAATACTTTATAACAACATATTATACACAATGAAATGCCTAAAAGTTAAAAATTTTACTAGGGGTGCCCTATTTTGACCTAAAAGTTAAAATTGGTCAACAAATTGGTGACTCATAGGGGTAATATGCCTACTATACTAACTAGACAAGCAACCTTATTAGTCCATTGGGATTATGGAGTCACCTAAGGACTGAGACAAATAAGAAACCTTGACCATTGATCAATATAAATGGTGACTACCTTAACCACACAAAGGAAAATGACACACACAAGGAAGAAGACAAATATGCACAAGACATACATGTGCATAAGCACTTAGGAGAAACAAAGGACAAATACTATGTATAAATAATCATACACATACCTCCCCCTAGATCAAAAGGAAAGATTTAGATTCATTTTACTTCATGGCATGAAGGATAGGATGAGTCAAGAAGCCTTTTGTCTCTTATCATTGCTACCTCCATGCCTCTCACAAAGTCTTCCAACTTCATTGGCATGATGCTCATTAAGAACCAAGCAAATCCAAATAATATAACCAATAAGATGAACTCTTCTTCTACATGATCACTTGTTTCATGTTTCTTTCCATTCACTTTTGCATAATCAACTTCAATCCTATTTATAGTCATGATTTCAAAAGGATTGATTTATTGTTCCTTAGAAGCTTTAGGCCAATATGATCTTTCTTCATCCTTCAATAACTGATGAGTTCCTTCTAAAGGGTGATATCCCCTCTTAATGAATTCAAATATATCATTCACAAACTCTTGAAATGATAAATTTTAAAGCTTGTTTCTCCTTTTCATACTTAGTTGAATCCCAATGTTACCTTCTTCATCCTTGACCAACTAATAGCCTCCTTGAAGAGAAGTATAACTTGTTCCAATGACCTCAAACAAGTCATCTAAAGACTGATTATAAACTTTTCTATGTTCATCTATGGTCTCCTAAAAACTGAGGAAGGAGTTAATGATCATTTCTTATTCTTTGGAAAAAGGGAAACATCCTTCTTCAAAAGCTTGTGAATTATCTTTTTGTTCACCAAGGGGAGTGCATATGGTGATCTCCTACTCATAAAAACTCATGAAGTCTTCTTTATTAGTCATGAATTGAGCATATTCTTCTTCACTTACCTCTCTCAATGTAGGTTCCTCAACACAAGGAAAATATTCTTCATCAACCAATCAAAGAGATTCAACATAAGGACTCTAAAAATTAAATTGGGAATGAAATGTAAGGGGTTATCTTGAAATCTCATGAGAAAGAGGAGGTAGATCTTGGGCCAAAATAACATGATTCTCTTCCTTCCACTTGACCAACATTTCATCAACATCAAAATTAGCTTTAGGACTCTGTCAATGAAGGGTAGATGGGGTGTGTTTAGGCATAGGATCTTCTTTTGGTTTTAAACCTTCCATCTCACCTTGATTGAGAAACTTTATTCTTATCTCTAATTCCTTAACTTTTTTAGCTAGATTCTCTTGGAAGAGTCTCTCTTGAAGCTCGTAGGAATTATATTGAATATGGGGAGTATATGAGGGCTACCATGGAGTACAACAAGCTTCTTGAGGAAGGGTGGGAGGTACTTGAGAAGGACAAGATTCACTTTCCACTTCACACTCTTGAACAATGTTCATCTCTTCTTTCTTTCCCCATGATTCCATTATTTCACTCCATCTCATGATGATAGGACTATAGGTCTCTTTTTATGGTGGTGGGAATGCAATCTGAAAGGGAAATGAGGGTTTGGAATCCACTTCCTTGGTTTCCAATATGGACTATTGCATATTCAAATTTACAACTCAATATGCCTATTAATATTAGCTTCAAACACAAGGTCTTTCTTCTCAACTATCTCCTTCAAATGATTGGGAAAAGGGGGAATTTGATATGCTTGATTTGGCTCATGAGTAGGGATTATGTATGTCTAATGTGTAACTTTGGGAAGTGGATGCAAAGGTTGATATGTCTGGTGAGGCTGCCTTTCATGACCTTTTAGCCCATCCTCTAAGGAAGAGACTAAACCACTCACATCAAGCATCTTGCTTGTGAGCCTTTGCCAATTGGGTCTTTCAATAGGTGTCCACTCTTTCTTGACTAACTCTAGAGAGATTATCACCTAATGAGATTTTTTTAACCATATCCCCTTATATTATAAATCTCCAACATATATCTTTGATAACCCAAAAGTGCTTGTTTAAAGGTGGTAATGGGTTGATTAGAGAAAGGATTAGGTTGATTAGGAGAGGTAAAACATTGAGGAGGCTAGTTATAAGATTGATACATTTCATGATAGGGTTGAAAATGGTCATATTGGGACTGATGAATATTATATGAAGGTTGATAGAGATCATGGTGAGGTTGACAAAGGACTTGTTCATATTGGTATAGGATGGGCAAAGATTTTTGTCTCACCAACTTGTAGAGGTTAAAATTCATAACCATAAACAACCATGAAACTTCATTTCAAGTAAGAACACAAAGAAAAACATTACCAAAGATCTTTAAAGTATCAATTGGGTTGTTTAACTAGATAATATATCTTCAAATTCACCATTGGTGACTACATATATGCTTCCAAAGGTTGATTGTTGAGAGACAACATAAAAAATATCTCAAGCTCTTAGAATAAGAGTCCCACCGAGCGTGCCAAAAACTATTGTCACTTTAGCTTGCACCTAATGAGGAGATGGGAAAATATTATCCTTATTTAAGTGAGACAATGGAACCACCTTAGGGCTGTGGGTATCCCTATTAGGAGGTAGATCTCTAGATTAGGGGCTAGATCCCCTTGATCCATCACTAAAGCTCATATCCTACTACTAATACTTTGGGAATGAAAAGGGATAGGGATAACATGAAAGTAAACCTGGTATATAGGAGTTGATACACCAAAATATTTTAACTACTCATACCCTTATCATGCACTTGGAACTAAGGACAAGTTTCACATACACTTCATCCAAATATCAATCTTCCCCCTCACATCAATGCTTCAACATGTGTTCTTGGAGATATCATAAGCTAGGAGGAACTAGACAATAGGAATTCTAAGACACTATATTGAATAGCCTAATTAATACACATAAAATCCACATTGAGACTTTTTTATAAATTTCAAGAGAGATATCACAACCACACAAGCTATTAAAGAGAGTAACATGTGAAGGTAAGTGAAACTTACACTTGCACACAACCAGCAACGATCATGTACACCTAGTGAAATATTTGAATGAGGTAAAAACCATGAACTTATCGATTCAAGGAAAATTTTTGTCAGGGCTTCACCATACCTAGACAGAGAGATACATACAATATCTAAAAAGGCTTAATTTGTAGAAGAAATGGGAAGAGATAGAGAAGGGAAGTCCAAGAGTCAATTGGCCATGTGTCAACAATGTGAAGATCAATTAAACATTCATGAAAGAGAGAGATATGGGGTGATCCATGTCATGTAATGAGTTAAAAATGTCATCTCCAATTATCCAAGACCTACAAAGTGGTCAATAAATTCCTTTTCTATACATAGAGAACTACCCTCATGATTGGCCTTCTAAAACTACTCTGGATCTAAAATTGATCAACTTCGATGATGGATATAACTAGGATGGGTTATTCAGAAGTCATTACATGCATTAGAGAGGATCTTGACCCTCCCTATAATTTTTTCCATGCATGATCATACTTGATAGTCCTGAAATAGCTCTTTTCCCTTTACCTCTCATATTTGACACCTAAAATATTTTCTAACCTACAATCTGATGTATAAAATAAGAGAAATGGCATGTTTATAAATCATCTATGATCATATTTAAAATAAATAATCCTTAAAATGGTTTCCAAATGAAGATTCTCCATTTTCTCTAAGTCTTCCCTAGCTGGTTCACTAGGCTGGATAAAATGAGAGAGCTAGTAGGCACACTTAAGAGTTGAGTTACCTAATATAATGACCATGGGGAATTATAATATGTCCTAATATCTCCTAAAGTGATTTGGTCTCTTGATAGTTCACAAATTCTTGAACAACATAAAAAATGGTCAAAATAAGCCCTATTTTTCCTTATTACATATAGATCCATATAATATAATACCATGGATATGATTCTCATGAATTTGGAAACAACTTCTCTTCATAACTCATGGTCAAATTATTCCATCTAGATTCATTGTTAGGCTCATTTTCACCATCAGGTCCTAAAACAATGTTTATACTGATGGAGTCCATAGTTTTGTTGTAAGAGTCTATATCTAGATTGATCAATTCCATTGATTTTTTTATGGATTAAAAATATTTAAAATACCCCTAAAAGAATGAAATATTCAAATATAAATCATGGATAAGGTCAAAAATGCACATGACCCTCAATTTGGCTTCAAGGCTTAAGGGGTTCCTTCATGCATGACTGTAACCCTTCTTAGTTAGAGCATATTGATTTATTTAAAATATTTTATCAAGTTTTCTTATTTTCTATTAGGTTTCCTCTATCTTTTCCAATCATCACTTTGGCTTGCTTGACCTCTAGTCCATCCATCTCACCACTTTTCCTTCAAACTATCTCTTCATGCATGAGAAAAATGCCCCCACTCTGAGAAATAATATAGAGGGTATACACCATTATTATTGAAATAATAGAAATTATATCATATTATTGGAATAATAATGGTAATTTATACTAAATTTGAGCCTCTAACTCCTCCATTTGACCCTCCAGCTCTTCAAATTCCCAAGGCAGACTTATGAGCAGGCAACCTATATGGATACGCAGGTTATAGTTTAGGTTTGTAGATTGGCTAGGACATGTATGGATCCTACATGATTCCCATGATTTATTAAAACCATCCCTATATATTCACCCTAAAAACACCATCTTATGCCTTTGGAGTTATGGACCAGGTCTTTGACTGCCCATAAGGGGAACCTTATTTTAGGCTTGGTTATAGGTGATTTTGAGATTGGTTTATGTTTTAGGAACACAAAACACTTCTTTATTATGTTATAAAGATCATAAAAGTTATGTTTTATCATTTTTATAAGGATAAAATCCATTCCATTCACTAGTTCATCCTCCATTCCCAAGACTGAGACACCTACCTATTGAGGACTGAGACACTCCTAAAATCTTGGTTGTAGGTCTAGGTCTAAGCTTTGATTGGTATTTTTGGACATAATTTCAATTATTATTAGGTTATGTGTCCATATTAATGCTCTAGTTTCATTTTTAAACCTTCAAGCCTTATCATTTTCCTATATAGGTCATCTTTTGAGATACCTCTGTCTTGACTATCACAGTCATGGATCTACTTGTAGGTGCATCTTTGGAAAGGATTAGGCCTTTTAGATTGTGTATTTAGGTTTTTCATGAGTTATTATGGATCACCATTCACAATAATTTCCACTACATCCACTTTTAAGTCTCTAAATGTGGTATAAACCTACAACTTCTACATCACTACGTGTATCTCTTTGATTGACTATGTTTATGCATTTTGGACTACTTGTAGGTGATATTGGTGAAATTTGAGGCTTGATTGAGATGTTTTGACTTCCCATGATGGATTTTGGGTTAAAAAAATCCTCCATAGTTTTTAAAACTATTAAAATTCCAAATAACCTAATCCCCAACTCATCGTCATATAACCCTACTGTACATGGCCTCTCCCAGGCCTATGTACACATAGGGGAGGGTACATTAGTCATCAAAAACCAAAATACACACTTTATCTTATCATTTAAGTTCAATATTACCATTTGGATCATTAAGTATTTATCTCCCTATATTTCATATCTTAGGATCACAAATGGAAGTGCAAAGTCACTTTTTCATCCACACCCTGTACATGTTCACTACCTCTTTTCAATGGTTTTTTGGCAACTTTGAGACCTTAAAAATCCATGTTCCATTTATCCTTTTCTTATAAAAATTATCATAGTTTTTATAGGTAGATGTTAAAATATTTTACAAGTTGAATGTCTTTATCACCAACAAGTTTATTTAATGAGGCCCTCAAAAAACTCACAGACCACTATTTACAACTTTCAAGCATTGTCAACCCAATATAGTAAACTCATCCTCTTATAGGGAAAATCCAACTTGCATAGAATTTTCACTTTCATGGCATGAAATATAAGAAATTTTGAGAATGAAAAATCCTAAAAATTAATTCTACCATGCTTTTACTCTTCACACCTCCATACAAACCTCTTGGAGCTCAATTAAGGTGATTGTGAACTGACTAGATAGTGAACAAGGAAATTAGGTAATTTTATTTGAAGGAGTATGCCAATTTTATATATCAAAAGGTTAATCAATTAAATAAATTTTAAAACATTAATTCAAGCATACTAACATCACCATGGAGCACCATTCATGTTGGAAAAACCTATATTACACACTTGAAACAACCAACTTGAGAAACAAGTAAACTTGTAAATATCCTTCAAGGGAAATGAGAGATAAAGTTTTGGATGATGATAATACCATGAAAAAGGTATATTTTAACTTGGAAACACTCTATCAAACTCACACATCTCCATGGATTCTTAAAAATAAGAAATAGATGCACAACCATACCCCTCTTCCATACAATTTCATAAAAGGCTTCTTGGAGTGTTAGCATTTGTTCATAAAGGAGAAGGTACCAATATGATACTTCTTACCATGAAATTGAATTAGACTAAGAGTAATATCCACCTATAGAAGAATTCATCCTGACTCCCCCTATATGGCCCATAATGAGTGTTTAAACTTTCCCTTCCTTAGTTTTCCAATGGAAAAAAAAGAGAAATGAGTTATAGATGAAAATGTTTATGAAATATATACAATAAAAACATGGATATTACCTGCGGGAAGGTGAAGAGTTAGACCACCACATTTTCCAAGTGGCACACTTCTCGAGGATCCATACAAGTGTCCTTTTCTCTCTCTTTGCCTAAAAAAATTATCCTTTTTCTGAGCAAACTACCATTTCTTCATTTATGTCAGCTTCTTAACACTTTTAAGGACACAAGGGACATAAAATCAAATTTTTACCTTTAAAAAATCCTAATAAACTAATACAAATCATTAAATGCACCATTAGACCCCTCAAAATGACTTAAAATGATAAATGGACCTAGAGAACACTTAACCAAACTTAGTACAACATCCATTAACACTAATTGACCTATGAAACACGTTATAACAACATATTTTACCCCCTTAAATGCCTAAAAGTGAAAAAATTTACTAGGGGTGCCCTATTTTGACCTAAAAGTCAAAATTGGTCAACAATTTGTTTACCAACTCTCATTGCTTGATGACATGACTAGACCACTACAAGACCAGTAAATAAGCTTACCTTAAGTTCTACAAATAAACCTTAATCTATGCTAACAAGGTTTTATAAATAACTATTAGAGACCATATAAGGCATGGAGAGACTTTGAAATAGGCTCACAAAACATGATAAGAAATTTTTTTCCTATAAGGGTTGTCATTTTTAACTTGGGGATCAAAATTAGTTAAAAAATTAGATATTCATAGGGGTAGCATACCTGATATGATAAATAGACTAGTAGCCTTGTCCATATATTAGACAATGGAGTCATTTGCACTTAGTTTCAGACTTGACTAGACCATGACCATGACAAAACTAGCTAATTAACTTCCAACACACACAAAACAAGGAAAAAAAACATAAATCAAAGCAAAAAAACACACACATGTGTTGGCAAAGCACTTAGGGACCATAAAAAATAGTAAATCAACTAAATATATACAACTAACCCAAACGTTTCTTGTTCCTTCTAGGTCAAAGGGGAAGCTTATGATATCTTTTACTCCATAAAATGAATAATGACATCAATTATGTTTCCTATTCAACTTTTATCTTATTATCTTCATCCTTTCCTTGTTTTCTAATCCTCTTGGCATGTTCTCAAGCAATGTGATAGATGCAAACTAGTCACCTATAAACACATACTCATCTTATCCTTCAAGATCCTTCTCATGATGCTCCTTAGCTTCAAACTCAATTAATGATTCTATATCTAGTCATATTTTTTGGTTCTCAATGACATATTGAATGACATCATACTTCTTACCAGTTGTTGTAATATCATCAAGCTCTTCAAGGAGATTTACACACTCACTCCAAGTTACATCATTATCTTCAATGGGAATATCTATTTCAATATCCTCATGATCATGGTATTTAATAATAAACATACCTTTGTAAAGGCTGTAAATATCTTGAAGGAGTTTAATATACTTATGTGAATCATATTTTTCCTCTTCTCTTTGATCAACATGAACAATACCAACTAGAATAATATCTTCATCTTTCTCCTCAAGGGCTATAGGACTGTTAAGAGTTTCAAATCCTTATATGCAATCATGGTGTGATTTCAAGGTAGCTTCTTCATGTTTATCTTCTTGCTCATTATGAACTATGTCAACATCATTCATAAATTCAAATTTCTTGCTTATGGAGCCTTCAACATCAAGTCCAAATTTAAAATCAACAAGGTTAGATGAAATTAGATCACCTTCTTGAAGCACACTATCATATGTATCTTTTAAATTCTCCTCTTTAAAAATTAATTTGCATTTCTCTCCCCCAAGAGGAGTACCAATGGAAATACCCTCATCAAAATAATTTGAATAATACTAATTAGTTACAAGTGTAACTCTTTCTTACTCACTTCCCATAAGATAGGTTATTCCTCAATAATGGAGATGGTAGGAGCATGGTCAATGTATTCTTGAGTTGGAGAGGGAGTATGAGGTATGATAGGTGACTCATGGATATTCTTGGGAATGGATTGGGTACTTTTACAGCTTGGGTCTTAGATATGGAAGAATTTTTTAGGAATACTTGAAGGGAAAGCAAGTTAGGTTGAGAAATAGACATTTCATTCTCTTCAACAAGTACTTCACTCTTCTTATAGTCTCCTAGAAATTCATTCATAGATGCAAAATAATTTTTAATATTATAAATTATGACCTCCTTCCTATTTTAAAAACCTTATTAGATAGACATTTAATATGGTATAAATTTGTCTTCTTGAAGAGAGGGCAATGGGTTTTGAATAGGCTCAAGGTTACCTTTGACTTCAATATCTTAAACTTGGCTCTCTTCTTATTGATTCTCCTAGGACTTCACTACTTGGTTCTAAGTTGGGACTTTGACACTAGTAGGTTCTATTGGATATTTAATTTGATCTCTTGGAGGTTATACTTGAGTAAATTCAATGTTTTCATGAGAATAAGGATCATGGGAAGGCTGATAAAGAACACAAAGGGACTCTTGAAACTCTTGATGAAGCTCAATTTTTTGACTTTACCAAATCACCATCCTCTTTAATATAAAATAAAACAACTTATTTCTCTCTAATGGATCATTAGATATAGATATAAACCACCCAATCAATTCCTCATATTGGTAAGTTAAACAAACCTTTCTTGACAATTCTAGTACTTTGATCTTAATTTCATCCATTCTATCTTGAAAACATTAAGAAGGTAGTGGAGAAGGAGGATAACATGGTTGAAGACAAGGATGTTCATATTCATTATGATATCCATATGGGGATTATGTAGGATAATCAAAGGACTGATGTGTTTTACAAGGAGGGAATGAGTAATATTATTGATAGTAATGATGATGATAAGATGCATAAGGTTGTTGAGGTATGTAGTTGAGCTATCATGAAGGCTTCTAAAGAGTGTTATAAGACTGATATGAACCATCATACTACTAGTAAGATTAATTACATGACTAGTAAGGATTATGTTGAGGCTGATAGGGAGTGTTATAGGATTGAATATCTTTACCAACTTGCATGAAATTGAACTCTACTTTAAAACCAGTCATAAAAACCTCATCAAGTAATGGATTGAAAGTTCACTTACTTTGAACAAGTGATTTTTCTATTATGACTAGTTGATTATGCATAGAGTTTCCATTGATGTTTTGAATGCCTCTAAAGGTTGATATGTAGAATAATAATTCCAAAAAATATTCCACTACTTTGCACTTTAGTCCCACTAGGTGTAACAAAATTGTTATCAACCAAATTTACACCCTTTCAAAGGTAGTTCAATCCTTCCATGTTTGGAATAACATGGAATCACCTCAAGCCTATAGGTGATATATTAGTGTGGTGAATCTCTAGGTTAAAGGGCTATCTCCCCTTGATGAATTACTTCAGCTTATTCACTACTCTAAAAATTTAATATGAAAAGAGAAAGAAACATACTCTAATGGAGGTGAGGTAACAAAATGGTTGGACCACTACCAACCATCTACACGTACTTGAAACATGAGGCTAACCTACACAAGACACTACTCTAGATATGAATTTATACATCAATATTTATCATGAAGGCTATGGATAATGATTGGACTATGAGGACTAAGGACTATTTCACATAATTTGAATTTATCAATAGTCCAAATTTTCAAAAACTATCAAAAATAAATTGGACTATATCAAGATTAAGTTGGACATATTACAAATAAATCATCTATCTAATGTATTTGTGATATGTCCAAATTATTTTAAATGATCATAAATAATTTATTTATTAGCAGTTGAAAACTATCACAAATAAATTATACTTCATCAAGAATTACTTAGACTTATAATAAATAAATCACATTTATATTATATATTTCCAATAAGTTCAAATTATGTGACCTTCCAAAATAGTTCATAGACCATGCATTTATAGATATTATAATACTTAGTGGTATATTTATTAAAGAAAAATAATTCATACATCAATCACACGCTTGATCAATATGTGACTTAGAACACCTGGGATGATTGGTATGCCATGTGTCATTGATTGATTGCATCATGAACTATCTATTTAATTTTGAGTGATGTACTCATGACCATCAAAGTTTATCTCATATTTATGTTGAGTTACCAATATTTTGATGTGTGTTATAATCTTAGGTGTTAGCATTATTCAATACTTTTGTTTGGACTGGTCATCCTTCTGCATAGCTGAGTCACCAATACTATGCCACATCACACAATATTGGGTGGCACATGAAAATCTACATAACATTTATCAATACACAAATGTCGAAGAATAAAAATTGATGCACAAATGCGACATTCCAAGGCATAAAACCCATAGACCTTTTTGCATTCATAAAAGCTAAAGTGTACTAAATTCTTAGATGTGCAAATTATAAAGACCTTTTAATGAAGACCATTTTTAAGGATGCAAAAATGTAAAGTATATGTTATAACATTCAAATGATATTAAATAGATGCAAAGTTATCGAAATACTGAATTGTCATAGTATAAAATATAAATCTCAAATGCTAAAGTGTATTTTCCAAGACCCAAAATGTGAAGTGCCACTAGAAATAAATAAAACAATAAAATATTATACATTCTCAAAAAATAGACAAAATTTTGAAAACAACATTCATATTTCTCATTCTAAAAATAAGGAAACACCATTTCAATATTCCCAATCCTTTTATCATTATTTTTGTTAGTTTTTAGTGGGATGATGCATTCAAATAGTCTGTTACAAATGCATTTAAAAAAGTTAGTGAGAAAAAATGTATGACCTCTCTAATTTTTATTTGGTTTCCAAATGTAGATAATACTATATATGATTATGGATGGTAAAGATGTGCCAGCTAGGTTTGTCTTCCATTTCTTATCTAAGTAGTCTAAATAAATTTTTGCTTCTTTTGTATCTTTTTTCTTTTATGAATTGGGTTGAACCAAGATACATTGACCATCTATTTTATATCCCCATTTGTTTGTAGTATCTCAATATTGCTTTTAGCTCTAGCAACCCATACTATGTAGTCCACTCTTATAGAATTTTTAGGTTTGATAAATAGCATAACTTTGATTTGCACATCTTGAGCTAGATCAGATAAAATTCTTGTTCTTTTTATTCTTGGACCAACACATGTATCTATAAATTCCACTCCAAAATCAAGGGTCCTACCATGAACTATTTTTGTAGATCTCTATGCAGGGGTATGTCATGATGTGGTCTAGGCCAAAAATCTCATGTGAACTCAACTTCAGAAGGGAACATGTCTTATTTCATTATGTCATGGATGTTTTAGAAGTAATATACTAGATCATTCCACTTACTATTTTTGGTCAAACCAAATTCATTAAATTTATATACATACTTATTTAAGTCATATTTAATTTCTTTTTCACTCTTTTTTATACTTCTATCTGAGTCTTTAACAACAATGGAATATTGAGACATTTCTCTATTTTTCAAGTCTTTGAAATATATATATTTTTTATTACCTTCTGGAACATTTGGCTCAGTATTTTCTTTTGTTTCCCATAATCTAATCAATGGGGACCAATTTCTATCTCTTATAGATTTTTTACAATGCATAATGAGATAACCTTTCTCCATGTATAAAAGAAAGTATTGACCTTTTTTCAACCCTACTATTTCATTTCTTCCCTTTAGTTGGTAAATATTAACATACTCTTTGAAATCAACTACCTCTTCAATCAAATATGGCATGAAATTTATTTTATTTTCTCACATCATATAAGTGTTCATCATCTCTACCACACTCCATACATTTTTTCTCTTTATACATTTATATAGGTTTCCAAATGTGCCTTCAATGTCCTCATGGGTATGTCCTATAGGTAGAAATCCATCCTTGACATCGAGAAAAACACCTTTGTAGACAAAGATAGATAAATATTACAACACATACCTATACAAAAAGACATGATCATATGAATTTGTAAATGTAACATTAGTTTCATATAAGGTTTGAAATTTTTTAAATATAATTATGGATGGAATTACATTTTCTTATTAACTCCATAACAGTTGTCTAGTTGAAGGTATAGCCTAGAAGGTAGTTTCTTGAAGTCACTAATTTATTGTGCTTATTCTTTGTATTTCTTGCATTTAGGGTAGTAATTGTTAGACAAAAGTGCATCATACAATGGATATTTTGAAGATCTAAGTTTATATAGTAAAGATACATAATTATTTGGTATTGTTTTTTCCATATCCCTGAAGAGCTTGTTTAATCAGTTGATAGTAAAGTTAGACCCTCTAAGAACATATGGTAAAAAAAATGCCCATATCTGCCTACACCATGACCATGTGTTATAATCCCTAGCATTGATAACTCTAATATTCTATCGATAACTACTTTGATTTTTATCATTATCCTTAGCACAATTTTTTTTTGATGTTCCACCTTGTCATGAATAACACTAAGGCATTCTTCAACATATTGCTCTGACATTTGTTTATGTGTGTAATACATTTATCTTGTAAAAAGTATTTGATTTGAGTGCATCACAAATTCTTGATTGATACGCTCTTCTTAATCTCTAGAGAGGGACCCAAATAATTTCTATTGATTCAACAAGATGCATGTTTTGTACCGAATGAAGTTATCAGATGTGGTAATGGTGACATCATGAAATTAGTCCTTCACATGTTATTGAACTTTGGCTAGGATATTAGATCATATTCCATATATTTTAGTTGTGCATTGATGTGGTGATTCATAAATTATTGAGTGAAATATGTTGGAAGATGTTGAAAATTTTCTCATGATCTATCTATATCTACCTAGCATGTTATTCATGGAGAAACATATCCAAAATCATGCACCAATTGGTCCAACAAATTTTTAGCTGCCATTATCTTCTTTTTTGGCTTTTGTCAAAATCTCCCTACATGGAATGAATTTAATTCCCCATTTTTGTGACAATTTTTAATGTCAAGAAAGTTACTTCTATTCAATCCATATATTTTAATTTACACTTCAAAAAAAATCTTTGTAACCTAAAATTTAATGCTAGTTTTATTTTTTAAATAAATTGACAAAAAAGGCATCCAAGACATGTCGTCTCCTAGATATTATGGTGGAATAAATAAAATTCATCTTTACATATTTTAGAATCTCAAATGAAAATCCAAACTAAAAACATTTTTTAGTGCATCATTTATCCACATACATTGTAGTAATTTAACTATCTATGCTTTTAGCAAAATCCACTTGGTTGAGTGAATTATTTGGCTGACTTATTTTTTGGATGATTATTTCTAGGAATGAGCTCATTTTTTTAATGCCTTTATGTTAGGAATGTTAGGCAAGGAGTGACTTCATTATCCACTATGTAAAAAATGTTTCCAATTTCTTTCTCATTTGGTGTCATGTATGGTAAATTGATCACTCTACAAGTCTCAGTGTCCACTATTTTGTTGGAAGGCCATATAATGATAGATGTTTCAATTTCCTTTGTAATTCAAGTCTCATAATGTTGTATAACATTCCTTATTTAAATTACTAATTAATTTTCTAACATTGGAATAATAATGCAACCAAAAATCTTCCCTGGTTATATAAATTCAACATAACCAAAAGCAATGTTTTCATCATTTACAAGAGTTGTACATTTATGAAATAAATTTACCCTTTTAACAATAAAAGTTTTTCTTAGGCTTTGAAATGTGGTAGGATCATCTATATATCAAAAAATTGAATCCAAGCAAGGGTTTTCTTATTGCAATGGTTGTTTATGTAAAACTGGACTCAAATTATTTTGACTTTGTTCCATGTCATTATCTATAGAAAAATTGTCTATGATGTGTTGCATCATTCTTGTGATTCATTGTTATGATCCTTCATGAAAAAATTATTATATAATTATAAATACACAAAATAAACTATGAAAACTAGTAATATATTAATTCAAATAAACAAAAATGAATTACAATAGTTGAATTGTAGAATCACTGGCCTCTTAGAGGGGGAAACCTCCTTTGATGAAGCTAAATTTAATAAAATTTGTGGATGCCTTCATTGGGCCTTAAAAATAACTTAAATACTAATTATATTCTAACAACTATTTCATGTCATGCATGTGGGATAATACAAATGTGCTCTAGGGATGACTTATAAAGCATATGTGTCCAAATAACTACTATGCTAATAATGCAAACAGAAGAGTAGAACATGGGATCCTAACATCCATATAGTAAAACTATCAACTACATCCCCCAAATTATCCATAAAATCTAAAATTATGCCATAATCCTTGACAAATTTTTAGTGGTATCTTATTAGACCAAGAAATCCATGTAAGCTTTTGAGGGTCTTTGGTTGAGGCTAATTTGTCATAACTATAATTTTGGTGGAGTCGACATGAAAACCATAAAATTAATTAATATGTACCAAATAATCCACCTCTATTTGACCAAAATAACACTTTGAATGTTTAACACATATGTGGTTAGTAGCATTAACTCCTAAGGTGGTGTCGAGGTGGTGGAAGTGATCCTCCCATGTAGGACTATAGATAAGACTGTCATAAAAGAAGACCATGATAAACTTCCATAAGAAGGGGTGGAATACTTGGTTCATCAAACAATGGAAGTTGGAAGGGCCATTGGTAATCTCAAATGGCATGACAAGGAGCTCATAGTGGTCATCATGTGTGCAAAAGGTTGTCTTAGAAATGTCAATATCATGAAGATGAATTTGGTGATACCCTAAGCATAGGTTCAATTTAGATAAAAATTGTGCACCATGGAGTTCATAAATGATGGGGATGGGAAAATTATCCTTGATGGTTAGTTTGTTTATATCTTTATAATCAATGTAGAGATGTTAAGAACCATCCTTCTTATAAATAAGCAATACTAGTAAAGAATATTGACTAGTGTTTGGCCGAATGTCCCTAGCCTATAGGAGATCATGGATGATCTTTTTGATCTTAGTATTTAGACGAAATGAGTACTATTAGAGATGAATTTTAGGAGGTACACTACTAAGAAGTAGTTAGATGCGATGGTTCTTAGGCCGATGAGGTGGAAATCTAGTAAGTTCCTAAAAAACTAAGGCATGTTTGACCAAAAGGTTGTGCAAGTCAGGAGGTGGGTAAGAGTCCATGGTAAAGTAATATAAAGAGAAAATAGTTAGACGATGATGATTTGGGATCTTTGTTTGATAATTTTCTCCATGAAGTGAGAGGTTGCAATGTTGGTGGAGCCTGAAAGAAGGCCTTGTAGGGTGTAATTTTGTCCATTCTCTGAAAATTGCATCCAAAACTCTAAAAAGTCCCATAAGATGGGTTTAAGGGTTCCTAACCACTATAAACCAAGAACAACATCACATCCACCTAAGGATAAATTAAATATGCTGGCTTGAAGGTTATAGTCACCACTAAAATATGAACATTATGACACTTGCCCTTGTAGGGTAATGTGCCTCTATTGGCAATCATGACCTCAAAACTAGAACATGGGTGGATAAAACAATATGCTTGATTAGTGACCTAAGGGTTGATGAATTTATGAGTGTTTCTAGAGTCAATAAGGATGGTGAGGAGTTGAGTCTTAAAATAACCTTGGATACACATCATTTGGGGGGTAAAAACTCCCACCAAAACATGCATGGAGGTTTCTATAGGGAAACCTGAGTGCATAGAATCATCAGCTTCCTATATAATCTCTTTGGTAGTATCCTCATAATCTTCAGTATCTAGAGGAGAATCAACATCTGGTATGCAAAATTTTTGTTCGATGCATGTGTGCCCTAGAACCCATTTATCATCACAATTATAAGAAAGCCCTTTTTTTGGTGTGTATGCATTTCATATCTTGTGAGATATTTGAAGGGGGTTTTTCTAGCATTGGGTTATTTGAAAGAGGGATTGGAGGGTGCTCAATTATAAGTGTGATTTTGGGTGGTGATTTTGTCTTTAGTGAACTTTGTGAGACCCAAGGCTATCATCATGGTCTGATGTTGGAACATCTTGATCTCAATGTGGATGGGCTCTTTGAGGCCACTAATAAAACAACTCTTGAAGAAGTCATATGATAACCCTTTAGTGTGATTAGCCATATTCTCAAATTCAATTTGATAATCATGAATTTGAATATCTAATGAATTTTGGTGAGGGCTCCCATAAAATCTTTGAATGATGAGGCACCAAACTTATCCAAAAGTAGGGATGCAAAAGTTTTCTAATCAGGTTCATCATTAGATTTGAGATACCAACAATACCATTGGAGTGCCTCTAGTTCTAAATGGAAGGAAGAAATTGGAACTTTGTTGAGGTGATAAGTATGATGAAGGTTAATTATTGCTTAGTAAGATAAACCCAACCTATTGGATTTGTACCAATGAACCATGAAAAGTCCATTTTGGGCCCACGTGGTGGTTGGGTGGATGAAAAATTATTATTAAAATAAGACTCCATCTTATATAATATGCTAACAAAAGGCCTTTCTATTGATTCAATCCATGTACCATATCAGCTAAGTCAGTGACTTGAGTCATCAAATCTATAATTTCTTCCTCCATGATCTTGGTGCCTGCATGTGTGACTACCATAACCTATGATTTATTTTTATTTTTATTTTTTTACAATGGGTGGGAATTCTAAATTAAAGACACATTTAGTAAGGGAATTTTTTAATTTGGATGAAATTGAGAGGTAAAGGTACTTCTACTTTTTTTTTGCATAGGAGTATGATTGATATAGATAAGTATAATTTTGGAAGGGAAAATGGAAAAAATAAAAAAAATTACGAAACAGGGACAAAGAAACAAAAAAGGGAGGTGAACACTATGTAAAAGTTTTAGTCAAACAGACAAAAAATGAAGTTATGATAAAACCTGAATAAAGGGGAAAATATGATTTGCAATAATTCAAAGTGGAATGGGGATATGAAACCTCAAGGAAGGAAACATGTAGAATGTAATTTTAGGTGTCTTGGTAAATTTTGAGAATTAATGGGGCTATAGATGAGGAGATATTAAAAAAAATAAAAAATTCTATTCTATTGTTTTTATTCCTATTTTTTCATTTTCTACTACTTTGCTAAGGTTTTTGCTCTATTGATAGTTTTATAAATCATTCTACTTTCTGATCTAACTGGTGGAAATAGACCCCAAGTTTGAATGGATGCCTTGAAGTTTTTAGAAATTTATTTGGCCACCAATATTGTCTGAGCGAGTACCACTCCAAAAAAAAATTTGCCATAGATTTATCTCTTAACAATAACTCTTGGTTTTCCTCATGGGTGGGAACTAGTCAATCAAGAAGGGGTCATTGCCCAATTCACTGGTAGGTCCTCTCAATGGGCCAACTACTTTGAGGTTTCTATGGTACTCCTCAAAATAATTTTTAGGTTTTTTACCCAACTACTTACCACATTTATGTAGATAGGCTTTACCTTGATCCAAAATAGAAGATAAAATCTAGAATAGAACACAATCATAATGTGGTTGAGCAAAAAATCATGATCTTTGATCATAACTTGTTGCCAAAGTGAAATTATAGATCTAGACTATCACATAGAAGGGTTGGTAATGGATATGTTACCACTTTCTAATCACTAGTGTCTAATTACAATAAGGTGAGAGCATATGGTGGGTAGAAAAAAAAATCTCTCTGGAAAGTGCTATGATACTAGATGATACAATCCTTCCTAAGAAAATTAGAATATAATTGCAAATACACAAAATAAACTATGAAAAATTGTAATATATTAATTCAAATAAACAAAAATGAATTATAATAGCTAAATTATAAAATCACTAGCCTCTTCAAGAGGGAATTTCCTTTGAGCAAGCTCAATTCAATACAATTTGTGGATGCTTTCATTGGGCCTTAACACTGCATTAAATACTAATTATGTTTTAACAACTATTTCATCTCATACATGTGGGATAATAAAAAATTTCTCTAGGTATGTCTTACAAAGTATATGCATCCAAAATAACTACTATGCTAATAATGAAAATATAAGAGTAGAACATGTGCTACTAACATCCATATAGTAAAAATATCAACTACATCCCCCATAATTATCCATAAAAGTTGCAATAAATAGAAGCGATAGAGTTGGATCAAAATATTTAGTCACATTAACACTTACACATCTAATATGTATTTCCTCATTATGACATGTGAAAGTGAGATTTATGGGTTTCAGAGATTCAACATCTATACATGCCACTTTGTGTATTCTTCCTTCACCAATGACCTTACCATTATTTATGAGAGAAACATAGTCTCCACATTAGAAAGGCATTAATGTATGATTTCTTATCTTGAACATTTAAAAAATACATGAGAAGAGTTTTTAATTAGTTTATTTATAAAATCAGTCCAATTTATACCTGTATGTAAGAGATAAAGCTATATTTATACAAAAACATATGCATGGAGATATGTTAAAACTAAAAAATGTTAAAATGGTAATGTATAACATTTTTTAATGACATGGTTTATGTCAATCCAAAAAGATAATATATTTTAATATCATATATTGCATACTTCAATTCTTGCTTCATCCTACTTTGAAGGTATCTCCTAGGAGATACATTTCAAACATGCATTAGATGAAATAGCTTCATAGAGAAAAATAGCTAATTGATTCAATATTCAACCTTGTATTTTATTATAATACAAAATGATAATGAGCAATGGGGTTTTTCAGTTAAATTATGGAAAATGATTAGATTCTTATATTTCGGGATCTTGTATTTGATTTTAATCTCTATTATGGACCCAAAAGTTTGAAGTTATTTCTTAGGAGATACCTTTCAGTCATGCATATGGGTACCCTTTAAGGTTTGAAGGTAGTACTAGGTGATACCTTAAAGGGCCTTGTAATACCTTCAAGGGTACTCATGATATTAAGCTTAATAATTCATTTTTCAATAGTCAAGGACATGTGGCATGCACCTATGAACCCATGACATTTCAACACTCAAAAAATATTTCAAGTTCACTAGGTGAGTGACTCTCCATGATTATGCCAAGTGTTTCCATCTTGTTTACCCATAGATTCAAAGATGGAACTTCATGTAAAAAATATTAGGGATATGTAAGAAGCATTGTGCTGACTCATGTCTCCTTTGAAATGCCTCTGAAATTCTTGTTAAAAATGGGGACCACTTTCTTGGGCCATTGGCACACCTTTTTTTAAATAAGAACTCCCTTATTTCCTAAAGAGCATCATGATGACATCTATCATCACTATAAGGGACTGACACTTCAAGTTTGTGGCCATGCTCACTTGTGTGCTCAATCACTGTGAGTTCATGATGAACCCAAGCATTGCATTCAAGTTTTCAACCACATTCTTTATTCTCTCCCAATAGGATACTTAAAATTATTTGACCATGGGGAGGATACGTATGATCTAGGAGTAGGAAATAAAGTCATTCTTCAACTAATAGATTTATTAGTCCTTGGTTGAGGACTCTTATTTCAAATATTACTACATTATTGATGCACACTTGTATATTCTAAGAGGCTATTATGGGTATGCATACTAAAACTCATTAAATGCATTAATAGTTAGACTAAAATGTGAAATATCATTATGTGTAATTTACTAAACAAAGGAGATTAAGGAAGAAACTGGTAAAAAAATACATTGATCTCAAATTAAGTCTAAGAAAGTGATGACAACAAGAAAGGTATGGTAGAAGGACTACTAATGGTCTTGCAATATCGTTAATGACATGCTGTTTCAAAATATTTCATCTTGTTAGAGGTATATCAAGTTAGGATGAGCCAAGCTATTGGGAAATTTCAAGTTTTGTGAGGAAAAAAAGGTCATCATCAAAGCCAAACTAATAAAGATGAGGAAGAGTGCTCATGTACAAGAAGTTAGTGCATTTAAATAGGTTGGTAAGAGAAAATTAAATCATGAAAGACATAAAATAAAGTAGAAGAATAATGTAAAAACATTAAAAACTTTGGTGAAGAAGAGTATTCCATTATCTGATCTCGATATACTCCTATACATAAAAATCAATACCCAAATTTTGGTTAAACAAATCAATTAAACCACATAGATTATAGGTCTAGTCATGGATAGGATCAAGTTGTTGATCCTGCTCATAGATGTAGAAAAGGTAAAAATGGGGATTGGGATATGTCTTCAAAAAACCAAATTAAATGACCTAGATCCCTTTGACTTTGTGTAAATGACCAAAGTTACTCTCTTCGCCCTATCAACACAACTAGGTGCATAAGCAAGAGCTCTTGCATTTGAACATTTGCTTCAAGGTTCCAATGTAGAGAGGCAAATCAAGTTACCTACATTCAATCAACTATATGAGATCATGCATAGCTTTTTAAGTAGATACAACTAAGGGGATATTCATTTATCTAGAGATATCATCATTTGGATTGATGTGTAAACCATGGTGAGATCCACAAGCCTCCTAAATCATGGAAAATCATTATTGTGATACAAGTCCACCACACCACCAATTCATCAATATGTTTGGGATAAATTTCCCACTAGGGTAGGTAGAGGAGCCCCAATTGACTCTATTGAGGATGTTACAATGCACACTCTAGTAGATTGTATTATAAAGAGGTTTTAGAAAATAATAAAGTAATTCAAGTAGGCAATAAAAGGAGTAATTTACATTGTGTACCATATTATACAATATAATGATAACTTTAACTAGCCCAAGTTTCTCAAATATGAGCTTACCACTAATATCAAGAAGGTACATTCAAGTAGCTCATAAAATTTCCAATATCAGTTTATAGTTCTGTTATTATGCTTTACCTAATGGAAGTCCCTATGATCCAAAACTTAGAAGATTTGATTGAAATATAATTCAAGAAACAAAAACACCACAATTTTAATAATGCTATCTCTGAGAAGAGATGTCCTATTGATCAAATTTATAGACTCATACATATGCCTATCTCTAAGAAGAGCTATTTGCTTTCCATTTTAGGTTACATCTTCATTTATACACATTTTGAAGGTATGAGGGGGATGTGTAAGGTCACCAATATTGAAGGATATTAAGTGGTTCAACTTCCATGATTTACAACAATACAAAATTCGAGGAATTACAATTTTTAGAAACTTACTACTTTTAGACTACACTACTAAAATTTAAATTTGCAGAACTTAAGTCTAATTTATAGGGGTCAAAACCCATTGAGAAAATCTAATGACATCTCACTATTTTCCCCTCATTATTAGCTTTCCAATGGTTCAAGTGAGGAGCCAAATAGAGCTATGGTGCAAAAGTTATAGCTCTTAGAAGTTCTGCCACTAATTGGGGTAGAACCGTCACCTAAATTGTTGCCTAAAATATTGCTCGGATCACCCTATTAGGCCAAGTTAATGTTAATATGGAATTTTATCCTACTAATGGCCTCACAGGCATCACTTGGACTAAGATAGGTAATATTATAAGCAACTAGGGTGGTTTAACACATTGTGACATCATGCTCTAGCTTTGATCAAGTTGTACCATTGAATTCCACAAGATGTCTTGTAATATTTGGGGCAATGTGCATCAATAATCAAGTTGTAAAATGATATTGAAATGAATTTTCATGAGTTTTTCATGCTAACTATGACTCTAATTCCCTTTTTCATCTTAATGGTTGAAGCACAATCTCTTGTATGGAGGCAAAGAGTTCTAGTCACAAAAAAGGTCAACAAGAGAAAGAATAACCATATCTAACTATGTAACCATAGACCTCACCCTATTATTCTATAACTTCTCCAAAATAAGAAAAATGAAAACAAATGGGACTTATGTAGAGAGCCTCACCACCATCAGCTAGAAATAAATCAAGGTAAATCAATTCTTGGTTGGACAACCCACATGTGTGAAGGATATCGTAGGTATATGAACTCATAATGTTATGGGTTGATGAATAGGAAGTTATTCAGTGCATAATCAAAGACACTAGTCAAAAGGTCTACGATAAGGAGGAGTTCTTTTTCTAAAAATTAGTGCACATTTTCCAAGTGTGGAATAAGGTAAACAATGACCATTTGGTTGACATTATGCAATCCCCTCCCTCTATTAGTGTGGATATTATAGGTCAAGAAGAATCTCAATGTGAACTTGCAATAGAAATTTTTGAAAAATATCAATAATTTGGTTTATCATTTATGTATTTTGTAGATCTACTATAGGAAGGGAGCTCGATATGGCTACTTTTGCATAAAAATGTAGTCATCATCAGGTGAGTCCTTCTACCACCATACCCAAATAGTTGGTATCTTTTGGATAGTCAACCATAAAAATTAATGCCCATCAGGTGAAGTCTATGTCTATTATGAGACATAAGGACACACTTGTCCCTCCATCTGAGTTGATAAAGTTTCTCATGTGTAGAGGTGTCATAATTATCAAATCCAAATATTTGAAGCACTCAAAATCTGATATGGAAATAGATGATGTATATGTAATGGAGGGATCCCTAGATAACATTGTACAAATGAGATCCACCATGCTTGATTCCAATTATATGGAGACATCTTTGGATGTTTCATAGCTGTCATTATCCAAGGAAATTGAAGGAGCATATGCATTCCAAAAATCTATTGTGCAAAAGGCTTCTAACCTGGAACATATGGTTTTTTAACTATGCAAGGAGAAAGTATAAGCATAAAATCAAACTACTAAGGATAAACATCTCATCAATTTATCTAAGAAACACTTCAGGTGACATTCTTACCCCAAATGGTGGTCAAACTTTCAAGAGCCATAACTTTTGCACCATAGCTCTGATTGACTCCCCGTTTGAACCATTGGAAAGATAATATTGAGGATAAGGAGATGAAATCGCATGAGATATGATAAATAGTTTTTGACCCCTAAAAACTCAATATAAGTGCCCTAAATTTCAATTTTAATAGTGCTATCTAAAAATAGTAATTTCTCAAATTTTGTATTGTTTTAAATGGTGGAAGTTGAACCACTTCATTCCCCTTGATATTGGTGACCTTAAAAATTCTCCTCCTACCTTTAAAGTATGTATAAATTCAGATGTAACCTAATAAGAGAATTAGACATATCTTCCTAGAGAGAAGAATATGTTTGTATTTACAATCTTATGAGTAATAAAACATCTCTTCTCAAAGAAATCATTATTACTATGTTATTTTCATGTTCTTGAAATATATTTTAACCAAAACTTCTAAGTTTTGAATCATCAATTCCTCTTGTCCTACTTTGGTTGCATAAGTCCTTGGTAATTAAGTAATGTTTGATGATAAAAAAACTCATTTTATTTCTAACTTAGCTAATAAAGGATTGTGTGAGTGCACATAAACTATGCAACCTAAGGGTAGGTTATCTATGCTAAGATAGAAGGCATTTGCAAACTTATATAGGAATATGTATAGGTCCTAGATATAACTACACATTAAGATAAGTATATTGCACAAGGAATTATTGATTGGAGGTAGCATCTTGAAAAATCCATGGATTCTAATAAACTAGAGTTTGCAATAGTGGATAAAGCTAAAGTTATAGTGCATGATATAATGGCTATTAGAGAAACACTAAATGGTGCATTTCAATAGTTTTTAGAAGATAGGGATACCATGATGATGAATATTTAGGTTTGGTATAATGCGATAATGCGTAACACATTTGTGGTAATTCAAGCCCAAAGGACTATGGACAGGTTGGATGATATTATGTCAGATATCCAACTTAAGTTGTCAAATGCTAGAGACTTCCTTGTCATCTTAGAAGTATATGTGTACAATTTTATGGTCATTCATATTCCATTCCATGTTTTTCTTACCATGGTACATTAAGTACTTGATAATTATAAAATAATAAAGCATGAACTCTTGTAGGTTGAACCAAATGATTTCACATATCATAGATGAACCTAAGTGCATTCCACCATAGGAGATCCAAGAAATTTTGTAGAAGATAAATAAGGATATAAAGGTGTAGTCTAGGCAGCCACAACCTACATAGTAGGTAAATGTGTAGTTCAAGTTTTAAAATTTATGAACTACAAAGAGTGGTAGGTGAGTATGTAAAATTGGAAAAACTAGAGTGATTACTACCACTTTTGTGAAATGATAATATTTTCTATCTTTAGATGAGATCATAGTTTAGATTTTGTCTCAAGATGAAATAACAATTCAAGTCAGTGAAAGTATTGGATGTGGAGTAGGGACATGTGCGTAGGGTATCATTTTATCATCTATATGATCTTTTATATGTCTTTGGACTTGTTAGACAAGTGATAGATATAATAATTCCATGTCTCTTTTATTTTTGTATACCATAAAGCTATAATGTGAAGAGACAGAGCCATGTAAAAAGCTATATACAATGATATGATGTAATTAATATTGTTTTGATTTTATTTTTTTCCTAAGATTCTTTTGCCTGTGCATAGTGCATAGTGTTTAATCTATTTTGTTTTAGCTTGTTCTATCTTTTATTATGTTGTTTATGATCCATAATTGTTAACACCATGTTAGTTTATCTTTATATTTGATATGGTGTATAAAATTGAAGATTGTGTAAATTCACTCATGTTATTATGATTATGTTTTTCTTCATGTTGCATAAGCTATACATATAATTTCAATGTTTTGGATAATTTACATGAAAATATGCTAACATTCCTTCAACATGCATATGATTGGAATTATATTTCAAGGTATCTCTGAGGAGATATCTTGAAGGAATTTTTAGTACCTTTGAGTGTACCATAATTCATGTTTTTAAGGCATTAGGTATCTCATAGGAGAGACTTTCAAACATGGATTTTTAGTACTTTTAATCGGTATCTTAGTAGATACCTTGAAAATACACATGATTGGAATTATTTCAAGATAATAGGTTCTTGTAATAACTTTAATGTTTCCTATATGCATAAAGGTATCTCTTGGAAGATAAATTCAAGGTAGTCATAAAGGTATTATAATGCCCTTCAATGTATATTATTTTTTTGTTCAATTGGTTAAAATATAGGTTGAAGGGGCCCATTATCTTTATAGAAGAAACCTAGAAGATATACATGACAAATACAAAGGATATAAAATGAGCAAAAGATGAACCCGGAAGCTAAAACACCATGCCACCAAACTTACACAGAGTATTAGCCAAAAAACCTAATACCAAATAAAAGGAAATAAAGAAAGCCAAACTATTTTAAATTAAAATAAAAGACCAAATTCTTGGTCATAGTAATATCACCTTTATTATTCCTTTCTCTGGCATGAATTCCCATGAATTGATCCTTATCTTCTTCCTATCGTCTACATTTAAGGCTGGTAGACCAGATCTCCATCTTTTCCTCCTCAAGATCCCTATTGACATCCTCCTTTTCATCACTCTAAGTTGATTTTTTGCCCTGAGGAGTGCATTTCAGATGATCCTTGCCCAATTTAGAGGTTATTGATACATGAACTAGGATCCCTTGTAACTTTTTAAACTCATCTATGATTTCGTTACACATAAGTTTCTATATGGAAGGAACTACTAGATGCTTTAGATGAAGTAGTCTAGGATATGAGGATTCACTCTGAGAATATAAACATATATCCAAGTCTCTTTGCATACCTTTATTTTATACCTTATGCTTGAATAAGAAATGTTTTGGGGCCCCAGGTGAAATTATCATGTTGTACCTTTAATGTGTTTTGGTGACTAAGGTTAGGAATTATCTAATGAGCCAAATGAAAGACACATGGTTATCTCATGGGACTCTAAATACTATTTTTAGGGATCAAAATAATCTTTCACCCTTCCCCATATCAAGAAGGATGGTGCAAAAGTGGACAACTGACTGAGAGTCTAGGCTGGCATCTAAGTTGGAAATGTGGTGGGTCCTCAGGGTTTTATTAGTTTTAGTCCCTTTTTGGAGATTACCCACTTATATTTTGGTGGGAAAGGTGCAAAGAGTAATTTATGGCCCAAACACCCATATTGGAAAAGAGAAGTGATGACACATGGTGGATCTTTAGGGATTTTCAATCTCTGGGCACATTTTTAAAATTTCCTCACTTACCTTTGGGTGGGTAAGGTGCAAAAGGTCCCTAAAATCCCAAAAAGTGCCAGAATGAAAAAGTTTGATTATATGAATCCATTTGTTTCAAGAATGATTACCAACATAAAATAAAAATTTGCACCTTCTCTCTACATTTTTGAAAAGAAGCTCAAACAATGTAAAGAGGGTAGTTGGTAATTAGCCATTTAGCTTCAAAGCATTAATGGAAGCCCTAATTTAAAAATGTAAAAGATTATAAGTAAGGAAATTTCCTTCATTCACATTTATAATTTCATTTAGATCTTATACTTATATCTTTGATCCATTTGTGTGCCCTAGCTATGTACAGTGCGAAAGAGTGATTACGATGAATTTTTCCAAGGTCTTTAGTTTTAATTACACGTAGACTTCCAAATTATTAGTAATTACTTTTCTAGATCCTTGTATTATGTAATTTGAGGAGGTTTTAAGGTGTTTCAAGGGTGATCATAGTGAGGAATTTGTTTGAGTTCAATGTATTGCAGTAAATGAGCTAGGGAACAATGATGACTAATTAAACATATATCAAGAGCAAAATTATTTATGTTTTGGATGAAATCAAAGATATAGATGTTTAGGGGTTATAATTTATATCCCTATTGAATGTATTATAGTATCCAAACCATCTGATAGTAGTCTCCAACCTTATAATGAGTTATATACCCCCTACAATAGCATTCCATTTGGTTTCCCCATACCTAAAGTTAGTGATTGCATGTGCCCAAGTATACAACTAAACACCAAGACTGTCATCAATGGAAGCCAAAAATTTATCTTTTCTTTCACTCTGTTGGCACTTAGCACCATGATTAGGATTCCTTCCCATCCTAAAAGTATCACACTCTCTTTGAAGGAATGCCAAGAGTATGCAAAGAATAATGACATGACAATATGGGACATTGTTAACTCCTACTGGTTAGTCAAGAAAATTCAAAAGGTCTTGAGAATGTCTAAGAATCTAAAATTGGAAAAATTCAAGGAATTTTTCTAGTATGTGATTACCATGGCTGAAAGAGTTTATGGGATGACCATTATATAGAAATTTAAACCTTGGATGTCTATAATATTAATATGTGTGTTGGAACAATAGAAGAAGCTAGACTGGGCTACCATTTTAAGTGATAATATGCATAGGTAGATGGTATAAATCTAGGTTAAAATCCACTCAAATAAGGAATTCAAAGGTACATTTTACATGTCCTCCTACCTGATGTATAGCTTGGTGCATAACAAGACATTCTAGTGTCGCACCAGGAATCCCAGTGGGATGAGAGTATATGAGGTTTTTATTGAAATAACTCTAGATGGCTTCAAGAGGAATTTATATAGAGGTTACAATTCTTTCTTTAATACTATGATGAGTGTCTTATATACTCTAAGAAGCCTCAATAGTATGTCTAAGGGGGCCATAAACATAATTGATAAATATTACACATCGTATATTCAATTTAGATCATTTACTTATATCAGGGTAAGTGGCTACTTAGGATCTCCATACAAACTACCAATATACCTAGACAATAGACTAGAAGTGATGGAGTTAAGCAAGTAGATGGTGGCCCCACATGAGATGATAGTGATGAAGAAGGTAAATAACACTTTCATGTTTTTAGTTGAAATTAGACATTACTCACGTCTTTTTATTACCAAATATAAGGGATTAGAGCAAGAGATGGGATAGTATGTGATTAACAAGATTCCACCTAGGCTAAACTATGATATCAAATGGTGGGTAAACATAGTGACCAATTTAATTCTACATCAATCAAATTTTTAAGACATATAGTGTATTTTTAATACTAAGGAAGATGTCAAAGAGTTAGATTATATGATTCTGATAGTGCAATAAATTATTTCTTACATGATCACTCCCATCCCCAAGGACATGGAGGATGATAAGAGGACACTATCTATAGTATATAATCAATCTAATATTGAATCCCCAGCCATCTCATAGGTGGAGTTCACTGATAATTAAATTTATTCCATTCCATATAGGGCCATAATAATCATGAGAAGAACCTTTAGGTGGTTGAAGGAACATTGGGTTGATCTTAGTACTTATGACACCCCTACCCTCAAAGAACTTAGATAAGTTTAGGGTTTATAGGGTTTCCTCCCAAAATACAGTGGGGCTCCCTTGGCTCCACCACTAGTGTTGAAGGGCAAAGGGAAGAACAAGGTTGGTGATGTTGACTTCACAAAGATAATTGATGTGGAATCTATAGCTACATCATAGTCTAAGTTGGGATTGTCCTTTTCAAAGTTAACAAATATGACTAAAAATTGGGAAAAATTTTCTACTAGGGAGGTTACATTGGCCAATACCACCCTTATATTCATTACATTAAAATAATCTCAAATTGTACCAGCCATCTCAACAACCATCCTAATGGTTAATCCAACTTATATCCTAGCTGCTCCACTAGCACACCAACTAGCCATTGTCCCTCCCCCAAATATTTATTGAAGGAAGAGAGGAGGTGAGGAATAGGTAGAGAAACCCTATCAAAAAAGAATCAAAAGGGATCAACAACCTCTAGTTGGGATTCTTAAGAAGAATAATGAGGTTGTGTTGAAAGACCTACCTTTTAAAGTACTCCCCATGAAGAGGAAAGAGGATCAATCTTCATGTGATCAAATATTGAGAGATATGGATGATGAATAAGACTCAAATGAATATAGGCTCATGACAAAGGTGATGAAAAATTAGTGAGCATTCACTCCTCCACAAGTAAGAACTAGGCAAATAATTCTGATGGAAAGACCCCAGACCCGAATGAAGGTCCCATTGGTTGGTTTATTTTCATAAGAGGGTCCTTCAAGAGTAGAAATTAAGGGCGATAAGGAGGAAGTTATGGCCTCAATTTATCCCCTCTTTTTTTAAGATGTTTTGAAGGTTGGAATTGAGGTAGCCACTCAAGTTTAGGCCCCTAAAGAAAAGGAAATGATCTTGTTGGATACATAAACATTTATTGAAAATGTCATCACCCATTCACTAGACCAAGATAATCAAGGTGAAGTTTAGGAAGTTAATAAATATGATGAGAAGGATAATGTGGAGCCAAAGTAGGATAATCATATCACCATTGATCTTGAAGGGGTGGTTTCACAAGAAGGACTACAAATAACTCTAAAGGCATCACAAGTTTTCCCTTCCCCTCCAAAGGTGTCAAGTTCAACAATAGAGGAGATGTTGATTATAGAGGAAAGTGGGGGAACAAACCTACAAATAGGTACCCCCACCCATGCAAAAATAAATAAAGAATTGGACCATTCTAGTAATGGTGATATGGAGAGTGATTGAAGTAATTTTGCTTCAATTTAAGTACCTTGAGGCCTCCTTCCTTGCATCAAGATCCATTATCTAATCGATAATAAAGGTTTAGATGCCATGATTGGTTAAGAGTTACCTAAGGGAAAGAAAGAAGTCACCATAGCCTCATCTATACCTGAGGCTAAGATAACTAACAAAGGTGAAGTGGGTGTATAACCTTCCAGTCAGTTAGTAGGATGAGGAATCTCCATTGAAATCTTGCTCAAGAAGTCTCACCACTTTAGTCCACATTCTAAAGTTTTGTAGTAGATAGAACCAAACATGGAAAGGGAACCTAGAGTAAACAGGGTGGTGAGGAGTTGGAAAGTGATGAAGACATTGATTAGTTCATGTTAAGTTCACAACCCATTCCTATGGCACTTCTTACATCAAGCAATTTGATGACACCACCCTTTACTATCTTAAGGCCTACATCTATATCTAGTACATAAATGGGATTTTAGACCATACCCATTATTTGGGTTGAGTAATATGTCAATAAAAAGAAGGAAATTATGATCAAAATTTGGGAGATAGACATATTGAAGATCACTCAAGCATATAAGGCCAAACCCCCGAAGAAGGCCAATACACATTCTAGGACCACATTCACTATCATAGGAGAAAAGAATGTGGAGGCAACCATTCCCACACTAGATGCTTTAAATAAATACGCTCCCCTTGAGAGGTACACTGTTTATAACTACAGTCTATGGGAGGCATCAAGGAATGAGCTAAATCATAGCTCATAGGTTTTGGCGAACATGGTAGCTCATAGGATGGATAAAGACAAATCCACCATGGAAAATTTGAAGGCAAAAAATTAGGCTATGATCTAGTACTTATAAAAGATACTAAGCGAGACCAAGGCAGTAAATATAAATACCAATATTATTCTAGAGAATCCTCTCTTCTCAATAAAGTCATTTGATTTTTGTCAAATTGATTATTTGAAGTCTGTAGGAAGAACAATAGAAAAATGGCAAGCAGATCTACACACCAGGGTAGAAGAAATAATCTACTCAGCATTGAAATGCTTGAATAATATAGTGGACAATAAGAGGGAGTGTGATGTTCAAATGCTTTTCTATGAGAGGATATCAAGATGTGGGAAGAGGTCTAATGTAAAATGGATGAGGTTTTCAAGATGGACATAGATATTTTGATTACAGAAAGGATCATTTCTCCCAATGATCATAAGAAGATTGAAGAATGTCAATTGGCAATCAAGCATCATTTGATAATGCTCAAAGATAACATATTAAATTTAAAAGGAGAAGAGCAGTCCCTCAAGATTGTAAAAAAAGAGATAGATGCTTCATTAAGGAAGATGGTAATCCTTGATGGGGAAAGTGACTTGGAAGAAGAGATGATACACATCTATCTAAAAAACCTCATTGATGCATCACAAGAGTCTTTTGATATGGATAAAATAAAATATTTGGTGTCACTTGAGAAGTCTTGTGACCATCTTTAAGAACTCATTGGACAAAAGTAGACCATGCTTAAGAATATTGTCATCTAGTTTGAGGAGTATATAGTAAAATTTAAATACCAAGAGGGCCCAGACCAAGGGAATCTCAACCCTATGCTGGAAGGATATACTAGGTATAAAAACAATTTGGCAAAATATTCCATCATACAAATTGACTTTGAAGCATAACTAGATATTTTGGTTTTTTTCAACTAGTACCACTTCCTTCTACCCTTCACTGCCTTCTTATTTATTCTCATTTCCCATTGGGAAACCATTGTAATTATCTTGATAGTGGCATGTCCCTTTTAGTATGTTTCTATGTAATCATGATGATAGGAAAGGGATATTTTAGTCTATTGTGGAAGAGGATAAAGGTTTTGTTTTGTCCCTTGTGAGATCTTCCTCTATGTAGATAACTAGAAAATATCCTACCAAGATAGAGGATCAATTTTACCATCATCACATGATCATGAACATATCCATGCATGTTTTGTTTATACATTGTTCAAAACTATCATTTGGATTAATGGACATGTTTTTAGATGATCATGGTTTTACCTCTTCTAATGTTGTTATGAATTGTTACTTGTGTTTCTGTAATAGGTTCAATGGATATGCTTAGGTTATTTCAAATGTATCTCTTTAGAGATACTTCAAAAGACCATGGAATACCTTCCATGTTAATTTAAAATTTCATTTAAAGGGATTTTATATAACCATGACACCTTTTATTTTGTAAGAACCCTAATGCACATGATTGGATTTTTCTTTGAAGGTATCTCCTAGGAGATAACTTGAACATGCACACAATTGAATTTTATTTTTAGGTATCTCTCCTAGGAGACAAATTTAAGGGCCTTGGAATAACTTCCATGTTTCTTGAAAAGGTCCTTGAAAATGATTTGATATAACCATGATAAAAATTTTATTTGGCAAGAACCTTGATGCACACTATTGAAATTTTCATTCAAGATATCTCTTAGGAGATACCTTGAACATGCACATGATTTGAAATTGTATTTCAAGGTATCTCCTATAAGATACCTAAAAGGGCCTTAGAAGACCTTATATGTTGATTACAAAGGTCCTTGTAAAGGATTTGATGTAATCGTGACACTTTTTATTTGTCAAGAACCTTGATGCACACAAGGTATCTCCTAAGAGATACCTTAAACATGCACATGATTGGAATTATCTAGGAGACACCTCAAAGGGCCTTAGAATAAATTTTATGTTAATTCAAAAGGCCCTTGTAAAGGATTTTATATAAACATTAAAAAAATTTATTTGGAAATAACCTTGATGCATACTATTTGAATTTTCTTTCTAGATATCTCTTAGGAAATACCTTGAACATGCAAATGATTGGAATTTTTTTCCAAAGTATCCCCTAGGAGATACCTCAAAGGGACTTGGAATAATTTCATGTTGATTATGAAGGTCCTTGAAATGGATTTTATATAACTATGACACCTTTTTATTTGACAAGAATCATGATGCAAACAATTGGAATTTTCTTTGGAGGTATCTCCTAGGAGATACATTAAATATGCACACAATTGGAATTTTATTTCAAGGTATCTCTCCTAAGAGATACCTAAAATGGAACTGGAATAATTTACATGTTTATCAAAAAAGTTCTTTGTAAATTATTTGATATAACCATGAAAATATTTTATTTGGCAAGAACCCTGATGCACATAAGGTATCTCCTAGGAAACACCTTGAACATGCACACAATTGAAACTTTATAGGAGATAGATCAAAGGGCCTTGGAGTACCTTCCATGTTGATTATAAATTTACTTTAAAATGATTTGGTATAACCATTAGAAATTTTTAGTTTTCAATAACCTTAATGCACACTATTAGAAATTTCTTTCTAGATATCTCTTAGGAAATACCTTGAACATGCACATGATTGGAATTTTATTTCAAGGTATCTCCTAGGAGATACCTAGAAGGGGCATGGAATAACTTTCATGTTTATTTCAAATTTCATTACAAGGGATTTGATATAACCATGACACCTTTTTATTTGTCAATAATCATGATGCAAATGATTAGAATTTTCTTTAGAGGTATCTCCTAGGAGATACCTTAAAAATGCACATGATTGGTATTTTCATTCAAGTTATCTCTCATAGGATATACCTTAAAGGGCCTATGAATACCTTCCATTTTGATTTAAAATGTATTTGAAAAGGATTTGATATAACCATGACAATTTTTTATTTGGTACAAAACTTGATGCACACTTGGAATTTTCTTTCGAGCTATCTCCTCAGAGATAACTTGAACATGCACATGATTGAAATTTTATTTCTAGGAGTTACTTTGGGTTTTTTTTTTAAAAAAAATGTTCACAACAATTTCCCCAATAGAATAAGTTTGAATACATTAGGTTCACCATAACTCCCTAAAATAATTAAGGTTAATCAACACGCAAAATGTAAAATAGTTTTAGTCCACCCACTCCCTCAATTGGGAGGAGTGGATTGGTATTAAAAAATAAGGCCTTCCCTACCTGATGCTTTGAAAAAGGCCCATAAGAATTAGAAAGGAGTCCAAGAAGAAGATAAAAATGAGGTTGTTGTCACAACTTCCAATGAATCTCAACTAGATATCCCTCCCTAGGCAATGGATTTGAGGAGTAAGCCTTCTGAAATGCCTAATTTCACAATCAGATATCTCTCATCAGTGTCCACTTTGTTTGATCTTCCAATGGCACTATCTTAAGGGTGAGGAAGAGCAAACTAGAAGATGACTAGGGTGCTAGAATCATCCTTGAGTAATGAAAACCAATGTTCTCCCTCACCAAGAGGTAGAATAGACAACCAAGATAGTCTGTATATGAAGAAAATATCTCATACTTGGATTAAACACACAAGGATGCTATGGTGGCCATCCATCAAGGCATTGAGTTAGTTCACCAAGAGCTAGAGGAGGAGGTGCAAGAATTAACTACAAAAATTGATCAACTCAAAGAAAAATCTAAGACAGTGCACATTCCTGTAGGCATTGAATCTGAAGTTTAATAGGCTACTTCAAAGTGTTATAACTCCTTTAAGGCCATGAATTTTATGAAAGCCAAGATGCATCCCCATGTGAACTAGGTGAATTAGCTATGTAACTCTTTAGCTCAAAATAGTATGAAGATTAAAGTGCTAGTTGTCTATATAGGCAACTCTTTGTATAGTGATCTTAATCTTATCACAATGATTAAGGCATCTAATAAATTAAACCTAGTTATCATCTGGCATGAGGAGGTGAAGGAATGGTTGAATGTAGTTAGGGATTTGATCCATAAATATCATGCACATGAGGCTTATTTCCTCTAAATTTTGGATGAGTTAAAAATGTCTAAGGTAATAGATTATACTGGTAAATTGATTAGTAGAATCAATTTTGATAAAATTGTCCAAGAGGCTATAGATGACTTTAAATAGAGAATCCAATATTTATCAATCAAAGATATGGAATCTAAGTTAAGAAAATCTTGAATGAAGGTAACCAAAGTCAAGATTTTTAGGAATAAAGTCCAAATAACTAAGGATGAACATGTGAGACTCCTTGGATAGATAAAGACACTTCACCTACTATCATTGATTAATTTAGAAATTATCTAACAACAAGATGGTGCAACATATAAAGTATACAAATATTATGAGACCAATAAGAACCATGATTATGGTAGTGATACTATATCTTATATGGCTACTTTGACTTCCACACCATCTAAATTTCATATAGTGATCCAAACAACTCAACCTTGATAGGCTAAAATCCTTATGCATGTACAATTTTTTATAGCAGCCTATATACTTAGATTTTCCATGTAATTTGATCAAATCATTGTAAAATTGAATTTATATTTTTTTTTGTAGGCACACGTTGCATAATTTTGTAAAATTCAATTAATCTATTTATAACCAAATTTTACCCTTGAGATGTCTTTTTCTTTTGAATACAAACATGTCTTGGTATCTTTTAGCTGAACCTTGAGATCATTGATAGATTTTTCATCCTTTTTTGAATCTTTCTTCAAAATATATATCTTCTCTTCAAGTGACTTCATCACATACTTCCACTATTGATTCTCTTTCTTCAACTATTTAGCCATCTTTGTACCTATTCAGAATCTCTTTCAAGTTGTTAAGCTTCCTCCAAATGACCTAATTTGATACCAATTATTAGAGGTACAATCACTGAGAGGGGAGGGGTGAATTAGTGAGACCAAGTAATCCAATTTAATTTAAAAACCCTTTAAAACTCTTAATAAATTACCATAATCATTCATACAAAAAGAGAATCAATAGTGGAGACCATAACAATGAATAAGAGAGATAATGGAAGACCAAGCACATAAAGTTAGTTATACATGAGAAACCCTATTGAGGAATAAAATTGACTAGAACCTACATTTGGACTAATATTCTATAATAAAAAAACCAATTTAGACTACTTTTAATTGATCAAGGAACTACCATCCCTTATTTAGTGAGATTACAATTCCACGAGGTGCTACTACACCTGTCTAGGTGAACAACCAAAAGAATAAGACTTTTATCAATTTTCACCTTACAAGGATGCAAAAACAACCTTGAATGTTGATAAAACACAACACCTATTAATAACTCCACCTTTGAAATAAAATCTTCAACACTAGATGATGAAACTATACTTATCACTCTTCACCTTTAGCAATAACTCTATCACCCGACACACCCTATTGGCTAAAGCACATTACATGCTTGAACCAACACACAAAGATAAATTATGACACATCACATATCCAAAATAACCCAAATCCTTAACTCTACACACTCAATACATCCAAATACACCTTTTAGATCACTCTTTAATCCTTAATAATAACTTTATCACCACATCAACAAGATGACTAAATGGTCATACACATAGTCCACACAATGATCTGCCTCTCAAATCAACCACCAATCTCACTCAAACATCATCAATACTTTGATCACATATAAGGAATGAATACCATAATTTGGGATGAACCTAGAACTATTCATTCATTATCAACCTACAAGAGCACATTTTTGACATCAAATGATCATAATCACCTTTGCTCACCTCTGTGTATGCTTAATCAAATCTAACAGAGACCTTGTACACAAGAACACTATGAAAAAATACACAATTAACTTATTAATATTTATTCATATGGAATATGGATTGATACCACCTCCAAATTCCACACAAATCATCCTCATAGACTCTAGATCACCTGCCACTAGCTGATTCATCATGAGATATCTAAACAACATCAAAACAAGATCAAATATCCTTCCTAGGTAACTTGTAGAATATAGTAAAACATAAAATCAACTTTTGAGATCAATATATTTGACTATATAAACATTTAAATCATCTAACTAGGTCCATTAGAAGCACCATGGAGTCCTCTACAACTTTTTTTTATTCCATCAAATAATTCATCTTAGATCAAAAGATAAGGATGAAATATATAGCATTCATTTTTTTCCTTTTTATATTTGAATATTCAAATTCAAACTAGGGACTAATGTGATCAAAACCATATGACCAAATCCCCCAAACTCATCTATACATGGAAATGGTGACATCAGTAATCTATCTACTCATATTTGCTACCATTAGACCAAAATGTCTAGATAAAATCAATGATCAACCATATGAAGTCCACTCACTTCCAAACTCATTATAAGCACCCATAACACCTCATAGTGTCTTAGAAACATGTCTATATCAATAATATCATCCATAAAATGCCTCCCTTAGTCAAACACTAAAGAACCTTATAAGAATATTGAGGCTCATTTAAGCACACTTTGTCATTGTCATTCTGGCACACATGATACCTCATCAACATCCTTGATCACCTTTGAGACATCATTGACAAACCTAAAATAGTTTTTGCCTCATTTGTAACTAGAATACAATTGTTACCATAATTAATACAAGGAGCCAAAGAATTCAAAACTTTGTCTGTAGTGTTCTCTTGGTATTTATTGTTATTTGGGTGTTATCTAGGTTTCTAACACAAATCAAAGGAGATATATTGGTCTTTTTTATTGAAAGGGAAATTTTTTGTCTAACCTACCTTACTCTTTCCTTTTGAACTTTTATAACATGAATCACTTTAGATTAATTCTCATTATGTATATCCATTTGTTTCTTTTCTAACATGAATCACTTTAGATTAATGCTCATTGTGTATATCCATTTATTTGTTTAAGAGTTTAGGCTTATATTGGCAAATAAAAAGTAATTTGCATCATAAAAAATTTAGGTAGATTGTGTCACTACCATATTACTATTGTCCCTATAGTAGGGTCTACTTGTAGACTAGAAGGTGGTAAGTTGTACCCACATAATCTCTCCAGCAAAACTAAGTGAAGCCCTAAGATGTCACTACCATATTCCTATTGTCCCTATAATATGATAAATGTTATTCTACTATTTGCATTACATCCTTGACATAGATACACATCAATAGTCTAGAAGGATGTGAGGATGAATCTAAATATTTTCAACCTACTATTTCAAGTCATTCACTTGTAGGTATTACTACTTCTCCAAATATTAAGGTGGTCAATTTCCTCAAGAAATAAAATTTGAATATATTTATTTACTCTGGGAGTACACCCAAATTCATCAATAGTAAGTTGGCTACTCAATTGGACTATTTCATTTACCCAGGTCTACAATTTTAAATCCTAACTACAAGTGGAGGTATAGTCAATTGTTCTAGTAAATTTCATAGTATAAAGCTATGAGAGACAACCTATTTTATTATCTTATGTTTTTTATTATCATGGATGGGACTAATATATTTTTTGGATTGTAATGGCTCAACACTTTGTGAAAAATTGAGATGAATTTTAAGTAACTATTCATGATCTTTAATTTATAAGGAAGGACATTTGAACTACATGGTTTATTGGCTAAATCTATTCAATTGGTTAGATTTCACCAGATGAGGAAGATGATCAAAAAGTAAAAAGTAATTATTGTGCAACTATTTTCCATATAATTTAAACTAAATAAGGAGTCTACCCATATCAAATTATAACTGGTGGAGTCTACCCATTTTTGTATTATAAACCCACTTGACTCCTTTGACCTCTTTTCCTTTTGAAATGAGCTTTACAACAGGGCTCGTTATTGCCTAGGCTAACTTAGGGCCTCCTTGAGATCACCATAAATTCTTAAAAATTGTACTATTTTTTATTAAAAATTGTTTGAAATATATAGAAGCAAATCATTTGGAATAATATTTATTGTATTGTTTTATAAAATTTTAGTGTTACAATTTGAAAATCTTGTTTTCCTAAAAAATAGACATGTGTGTGTTACTTCAGCAAAAGTCTCACTGAAATCATAGTTGGGTGCACTTTAGTAGGGCAAAAAATACTACAATAATCTAGGTAGACTATTAAGGTTCTAAACAATGAATAAAAGAGCAATGTAACAAATACATCACACATTTTAGATAGATTAAAAAAATATACTGGGCACTATTAAGATTAAATACCTGAAAATAAGGATTTTTGCACATTTTAGATATAGTAAAAAAATATATTGAACACTATTACGATTAAATACTTGAAAATAAGAATCTATAGAAATGCCAGTAACAAATATGGTCAACACTTTAGACACTGTACAACCTAATATTTTGTGATCTATTAGCACTCTAAAATGTATGTTAAAAATAACTAAGAATATGTAGGAATAGGAATATATTTAGTCAGACATGTTTGGTAGATTTTGTTCCTCTTAAAAATGTGTGAAAATTATACGGACCTTATTTTTCAAAATAAATTTGAATTTCAAATTCATTAGGGATTCTCACCTATTTTTGAACACAAATGCACCTCGAGTAGTCAATTTGAATTGAAATCAAGTGATATATTTAATATATTAAATTGATATAATATATATATATATATATATATATTATATTAGAATATATAATATTTATTTAAAAAATATAATAAAAATATATATTATATAATGTTATATAATATTACAATATTATATAATATATTTTATTATTATTATATAATATATATGTTAATATAGTTTATCTATCAAATTATAATTATATATTATATATTTTAGTATAGGGGAAAGGTTCAGTGGTCATGCAATCTAACTTTGGACATCGAATTAAGGTGCCATAACATCACATTAGATTTTGAAAATTTTACCCATTTTAATATGTCATGTTAACTAATTATAACTAAGGTTTCAAGGTCTAGCACATTATACATTTTATGATATAATTGATTTTATCATGAGAGGTCATAAAATGTATTTTTTAAACCTATGACCAAAGCTTAACCTTTGGAGTACCAATAGCTATGCATAAGAGTATCAATAATTAAGTATTACTTATGAAGATGTCATTGGTTACTTTTAATTTTATAGAATAAATGTTGAACAAGTATTAAATACTACATGTTCAGCTTTTGGTGCACTTTAATATTTATATACACCAATATGATCCATCGATGGAGCACATATTAACATGATCCATGTTTGGTAATTGGAACATGAAAACTATTGGGAGCTTTCATATAATATTTTTAAAATAAATATATAATTTATATATAATATTACTTAGTTACACACACACACACACACACACACACACACACACACACACACACACACACACACACACACACACACACACACATTCATACCTTATGCACATGATGAAAAAATCCATCATAGATCATGATTGAGGGTGACCTAAGCCTCACCATACTCAATATTATATTAGGATTTTCTATTTCCTAGGCCAGCCTTAAGCTTCCATCAGACCACACATATTTCAATAAAATAAAATCAATTTTTATGTTTTCAACTTGCTATATCATGCCATGTAACTCGGAAATGTGTAGAGTTTTTCTTGTTTTTTTTTATCATGTGCACAAGAGGGAGTCAAAAATGTGGAGACATATACATATTTAAAAATTTATTGCATTTCACTATGCACTCACCCTTGTCTATGTGCACAAATTTTTGCACATGCACACACACATGTCATGACATATATATATATTTTTTTTTTGTGTGTGTGTGTGTGTGTGTGTGTGTACATTGGTGAGAGGGATTATGTAAATTAAAAGAGTGTAAAATTATAATTGATAGTTAAACCTAGTAATTCCAAACCCTTGACAATGTCAAAATATTAATTAAGTTCATCTTTAAAGATAATTATGGGCACAAACTGACTAGGATATAAATCACCATGAAATGATTTAGTCTATGATGGATTACATTCTACATGTAAATAAAGAGACTCTTAGCATATAATGTCTACATTAAAACTGAAGTGGACATATATGTTCCAAAGACACCATCTATTCCAATGAATTATTAGAGCATAGAACACCATAATTAGTTTACATAGAATCTAATTATAAACACCACCATAATTAGATATGTACCCAACCTATCCTGTTAACATCCTTTTTATTTTTTAAAATAGATTAGATCTTGAAGCATCATAGACCATAAAGGAGCATAAAGAATGAACTACAGTCTATTATATGAACAAAGACTGAAACTATAGAAGCATAAGAAAAGAAATAATAGACAGAGATAATTTTCCACTCCAAATAACATATAACATCACATCCTCATAGATGGATAACATAATATGGAAGGCCACAAGGGCACATATAAAGTGTTTAATCGCATCTGTGAGGTGTACCTACCAAGGCTACAAAATGAAAAATGCTAATTTTCACTAATCCTAGTCTATTATAATGGTTGGTTATCATTTGTACTTATTCTTTATTTTGTAAATAGGTGCATAAAATACATGAATCTTATTAACTATGCATTACAAAAAAACCATGAATAAGGCCACGGTATACATGAGCTAAAGCACCAAACTATCTTGTCCATGGAAACTGATGAACACATCTCTAGATCACTTTATGGTAACTAAAATAAGAAACACCAAGAAAAACATCTCACAATCAGATTTTAAAATTGAATTTAGTGAGAATATTATCATTATGGTCTTATAAAATGGATAAATAAACCAAATATTTTGAGTGGATAAAATAACTCATCAGGACTAATATTCCTTTACCCTTTATCCTAGTTTCAATCTATTGAACAAAAGAATTGTGTATCACTAAGTTATATTTCAGCTCAAAAGCCCTGATGGTTAACTAAAATTTTATGGTCATTTTGTAAAGTAGAACAAACTTGATTCCTTTGCATAAATTGTATGTAATCTAAAAGTTCATATACTTTTATGACCAAGTTCAAAAGGCTACTAAAAATTAATAATTTAGATGCTTTACTACCAATTTTCTCATGCCAAATGTCATCTAAAACATCAAATTTATTACTTGTGATAACTTGGTCATATGTGATTTCAAATTTTAATTTAATTCCTCCCAAACATAATAATGTTTTATATATTTTCTCTTTGAAGTAATATACCTCATTTTATATGCACATGGTGAAGTGCTATAGATTTTTAAAACCATACATGTGATTGCATTTACCAATTTTTTGATGTTACATGGCATTATAAGGCACAAAAATTTAGTTAATTTTATTAAAAATTGAATATTATTTTTCTACCATTAACAATAATATATAGATAGATTATAATTTCTATAATCTTGATAAGTTAAGTTTTTGTGATTTTTATATTGAAATATTATTTTCAAGAGTAAAACTGGTTGGCTTGAAGTTTTTTATTTAAATTTAATTTATTTTACTAAATTGATGTGATTTATCCGTATAAATGATGATTTTCAAATCAGTTCACTACATATCCACTAATAATGACACATGGATCATTTACTTCCATTAATAAAAATGCACCTTTTGTGATGGAGAAGGGGTACATGATTTAACCTTCCTAATACATGATCTAACCTTGATGATACATGATTATTTTAATTTAATGCCATTACCTACCAAATATTATTAATGTTTGATAGATTTTCACTTCGACCTAATATACCGTACACATGATGAAGTGACCTAGAGTTTTAAATCTATATTAGTGATCACATTTTTGACCCTATAATGTTAAAGTGCATTTTCATGTAATGTGGCATTATACACTTCATTAAAGGTATAAAAATCTATTTAATTTTATTGAAAATATAATATTATTTCTTTACTAGTAATAATATTTAGATGTATTGAAATATATAATATATAATATTGATTTATAATCTATATTAACATATCTATTATATGATATAATAATATTAATTAATATTAAAATATATTTTAGAAAATATATAATTTATATATAATATAAATATATAATTAATTAGTTTAATATATAAAAATATTATAATATGTCAATTATATTTATTTAATAACTAATATAATTTTTGTGTGTGGGGGATAAGAGGGGTTATGTGAAGCAAAAGAGTATAAATTGACAATTAAACCTACTAGTTACTCAAAACCCATGACATTGATGTCAAAATAAGTTCATCTTAAAAATAATTGTGGGTGTTAACTTATCGAGATCTGAATCACCATGCAATGCTTTAGTATATGACGGCTTGTATTCTTCATGTAAAGAGATAGCCTCTTAACACAATCACTGTGTCAAAATTAAAACTCCCTTGGTTTTGATTAGGGAACATCTATATTCAGATAAGGAATGCCATAGTTGTGGGTGATTAGGTTTTGTCTTGGTGATTGTAATAAAGAAATTTATTTTATTATAATGGTGATAAAAAAATTAGAAGTAACCAAGAAGAATTTTCAAATTATAAATATGATAAAAATTTGAAGTGGACATATATGTTCGAAAGACACCATCTATTCTAATGTGTATGCCTACTATTATATCACCACCACTTGTTCCTCCTAATATTTAATAATGTTACATATTTTAAAAAAATATGGATGAAACTCCACTTATTTTGCATTGAAAATCCTAATAATTATTTTAAAATCAATACTATTGATTCCAAAGTTCCATGATAATTTTACTTCTATTTCAGTATTTGAACTTCTAAAATTTTCAATGTAATATGGTCTTGTAGTGAATTATTGAACATTTTCTAAGTCTAATGATCCCTTCGATGTGATCCAAAACCCATGGTAGGTGATCCATAAAGTCAATAATTTGTTGCAATGAGTCTCTTGGTACTTTATTGGAATGAAATTCCCTAAATTACATACATATACATTTAGATACAATCTATAAATGGATTTATAATCTATTCTAATGTGTATGCCTACTATTATACCACCACCACTTATTTATCCTAATTATTAGTAATGTTATATCTTCAAAAAATGTGGATGAAGCTCCATTTATTATGCAAGAGCCTAATAATTATTTATAAATCATTACCATTAGGTCTAAATTTACATGATGATAATTTTACTTCTAATTCCATATTTTAACTTCTATAATTTTCATTATACTATGGTCTTGTAGTGGATTATTGAACATTTTATAATTTTGATGATTCAATGGATGTGATCCGAAAACCCATGGTAGGAGATGCATCAAGTGTAATTTTTTTGTGACAAGTTTGTTGATATTTTAATGGAATTAAAATCACTAAATTATAGAAATCTACATTTATATACAACCTATAAATGGATTCAAAGTCTATATATAGAAATACTATATATAGTAAGTGTTCTAAGGTAGAATGCTTAATGTGCCCTCACATAACCATATTGATTTAGAAAAAGACACAAAATACTTTCATAAGAGGTCTTTTATTTACTAGGTATGATTTTGTGTCACTTATATTAATTACATTTTTGGGATTGAATTTGTCTCCAAATATTAGTTTGTAAGTTCAAGAAAGGCAACTCACCCTCACATGTATTTGAATTGATGAATTAAATTATCTCAAAGGTATAATTCCTAGGTGGATAAAAATTAAGGTATATTTTATTATGTTACATCTTCAAAAAATGTGGATAAAAATCCACCTAGTATGTAAGAACCTATTATTTCTAAATCATTAACACAATCTCTATGTCAAAATTACTACTCCCTTAGTTTTGATCAGGGGGCATCTATATTCACTAAATAAGGAGCATAGTTGTGGATGATCAAGTTTTGTCTTGGTGATTGCAATGGATTTTTTTTTTTTTTTTACAATCATACTAAAAAAGTTAAAAGCAATCAAGAAGAATTTTGGGTTTAGAAATACAAGAAAAATTTGATGTGGACATATATGTTCAAAAGACAACATATATTCCAATGTGTATGCCTACTATTATATAACCACCACTTTTTCCTCCTAATAATTTCTAATGTTACATCTTCAAAAAATGTGGATGAAACTCCACTTATTATGCATTTAAGATCCTAATAATTATTTCAAAATCATTACCATTGGTTCAAAATTTCCAAGTTGATAATTTTACTTCTATTTCCATATTTGAAATTGTAAAATTTTCATTGTGTTATGGCCTTCTAGTGGATTATTAAACATTTTCTAATTCTGATGATCCCCTAGATGTGATCTAAAACCCATGGTAGGAGACCCATCAAGTTAGTAATTTGTTGTGATGAGTTTTTTGTTATTTTTTTGAAATGAAATTCTTTAAATTATATAAACTACATTTAGATACAATCTACAAATGGATTAAAAATATATTCTAATGTGTATGCCTATTATTATACTACCACCAATTGTTTCTCTTAATAATTAATAATGTTACATCTTCAAAAAATGTGGATGAAACTCCATTTATTATGCAATAGCCTAATAATTACTTCTAAATCATTACCATCAATTCCAAAGTTCCATGATGATAATTTTACTTCTATTTTCATATTTGATCTTCTATAATTTTCATCATATTATGGTCTTGTAGATTATTGAACATTCTGTAATTCTAATGATCCCCTAGATGTGATCCAAAAACCCATGGTAGGAGACCCATCAAGTGTAATTTATTGTAATGAGTCTATTGCTATTTTATTGGATTGAAATTCCCTAAATTATACAAATCTACATTTAGATATAATCTATAAATGGATTCAAAGTCTATATATAGAAATACTATATATTGTAAGTGTTCTAAGGTAGACTGCTTAATATGCCCTCACATAACCATAATCTAGATAAGCACATAAAATCCTTTCCTAAGAGGTCTTTGAGTTTACTATGTATGATTTTGTGTCACTTATCTTAATTACCTTTATGGGGTCAACTTCATCTCCAAATATTAGTTTGTAAGTTCAAGAAAGTTGAATCACCCTTAGAGGTATTTGAATTGATGAATTAAATTATCTCAAAAGAATAATTCCTAAGGGGGGATAAAATCTAAGGATTCAAATCCCTATTAGACAATTTTATTATGCTACATCTTCAAAAAATATGGAGGAAACTCCACTTATTATGTAAGATCCTATTATTTCTAAATTATTATCATAATATCTATGTTAAAATTGTAACTCCCTTGGTTTCAATCAGGGGGAATCTATATTTTTTGATTATGGAGCATAGTTATGGGTGATAATTTTTTTGTCTTGGTGATTATAATGGAGAAATTGCTTTTGTTACAATGATGTTAAAAAAATTAGAAGTGACCAAAAATAATTATGGGTTTAGAAATAAGATAAAAATTTGAAGTGGACATATATGCTCAAAAGACACCATATATTCTAATGTGTATGCCTACTATTATACCACCACCACTTATTTATCCTAATAATTAATATTAATGTTACATCCTCAAAAAATGTGGATGAAATTCCATTGATTATATAAGAGCCTAATAATTATTTCTAAATCATTACAATCTATTCCAAATTTCCATGACAATAATTTTACTTCTATTTCTATATTTGAACTTCTATAATTTTCATTGTACTATGGTCTTGTAGTAGATTATTGAACATTTTCTAATTTTGATGACTCCCTAGATATGATTCAAAAACCCATGGTAGGAGATCCATCAAGTTTAATTTATTGCGATGAGATGTTGCTATTTTATTGGAATAAAATTCCCTAAATTATATAAATCTACATTTAAATACATTCTATAAATGGATTCAATGTATATATATATATATAGAAATACTATATATAGTAAGTGTTCTAATGTAGACTGCTTAATATACCCTCACATGACCATATTAATTTAGATAAGCACATAAAATACTTTTCTAAGAGGTCTTTTAGTTACTAGGTATGATTTTGTGTCACTTATTTTAATTACCATTTTTGGGTTGAATTCGTCTCTAAATATTAGTTTTTAAGTTCAAAAAAGGAAACTCACCCTCATAGGTATTTAAATTGGTGAATTAAATTATCTCAAATGTATAATTCCTGAGGGGGCTAAAAATTAAGGAGTGAAATCCCTATTAGACAATATGCTAATGTTACATCTTCAAAAAATGTGGTTGAAATTCCAATTATTATGCAAGAGCCTATTATTTGTAAATCATTAGCACAATCTCTACATCAAAATTTTAGCTCCTTTGGTTTTGATTAGGGGGCATCTGTATTCATTAGATAAGGATCATAGTTGTGGGTGATCAAGTTTTGTCTTGGTGATTGCAATGGATAAATTATTATTTTTACAGTGGTGCTAAGAAAATTAGAAGTGACCAAGAAGAATTTTAGTTTTAGAAATATGATAAATTTTTTAAGTATACATATATATTCAAAATATGCCTATTATTATACCACCACCACTTATTCGAATATGTATGCCTATTATTATACCACCACCACTTATTCCTCCTAATAATTAATAATGTTAAATATTCAAAAAATGTGGATGAAACTCCTCTTATTATGCATTGAAGAGCCTAATAATTATTTATAAATCATTATCATCGGTTTCAAAGTTCCATGATGATAGTTTTACTTCTATTTCCATATTTGAACTTCTAATTTTTTTATATTACTATGGTCTTGTAGAGCATTATTGAATACTTTTTAATTCTGATGATCCCATGGATGTAATCCAAAACGCATGGTAGGAGACCCATGAAGTGAGTAATTTATTGTGATGAGTCTATTGATATTTTATTAGAATGAAATTCCCTAAATTATATAAATTTACATTTAGATACAATCTATAAATAGATCCAAAGTATATCCTAATGTGTATGCCTACTATTATACCACCACCACTTGTTTCTCCTAATAATTAATAATGTTACATCTTAAGAAAATGTGGATGAAACTCCAATTATTATGTAAGAGCCTAATAATTATTTCTAAATCATTACCATTGGTTCCAAAGTTCCTGACGATAATTTTAATTCTACTTCTATAATTTTCATTGTACTATGGTCTTGTATCGAATGATTGAACATTTTCTTATTCTAATGATCCTCTGGATGTGATAAAAAAAATGCATCGTAGAAGACCCATCAAGTGTAATTTGTTGTGATGTGTTTGTTGTTATTTTATTGGATTGAAATTCCTTAAATTATATAAAGCTACATTTAGATACAATATATAAATGGATTTGAAGACTATATATAGTAAGTGTTTTGAGGTAGACTCCTTAATATGCCCTCACAAAACCATAATTTGGATAAGCACACAAAATCATTTCCCAATAGACCTTTGAGTTACTAGGTATGATTTTGTGTCATTTATTTTAATTACCATTATGGAGTCAAATTCATCTCCAAATATTATTTTATAATTTCAAGAAATGTGACTTACCCTTAGAGATATTTAAATTGGTGAATGAAATTATCTCAAAGGTATAATTCCTAGGAGGAGCTAAAAATTAAGGAGTCAAATCACTGTTAAACAATTTATTTATGTTACATGTTCAAAAATTATGGATGAAACTCCACTTATTATTCAAGAGCCTATTATTTAAATCATTACCACAATATGTACATAAGAATTGCAAATCCTTTGGTTTTGATCAATGGACATTTGTATTCACTAGATAAGGAGCATAGTTGTGGGTGATCAATTTTTGTCTTGGTGATTGCAATGGAAAAATTGCTTTTGTTACAATGATGTTAAATAATCTTAGAAGTGACTAAAAAGAATTTTGGGTTTAGAAATAAGATAAAATTTTTAAGTGGGCATATATGTTCAAAAGACACCATCTATTCCACTGTGTATGACTATTGTTATACCACCACCACTTACTTCTCCCAATAATTAATATTATGCAAGATCCTAATAACTGTTTTGAAATCATTACCATCATTTCTAAAGTTATATGATGATAATTTTTATTCTATTTCCATATTTGAACTTCTATAATTTTCATTGTACTATGGTCTTGTAGTGGATTATTGAACACTTTCTAATTTTGATGATCCCCTAGATGTGATCCGAAAACCCATGGTAGGAGATCCATCAAGTGTAATTTATTACGACAAGTCTATTGTTATTTTATTGGAATGAAATTCCCTAAATTATATAAATATACATTTGGATACAGTCTATAAATAGATTAAATGTATATATATATATATATATATATATACATATATATATATATATACATATACATATATAAATATATATATATATATATATACATATACATATATATACACACATATACATATATACATATATATACATATATATACACACACATATATATATATATATACACACACATACATATATATATATATATATATATATATATATATATATATATACATATATACATATATATACATATACATATATACATATACATATACATATATACATATATATACATATATATATATATATACATATATACATATATACATATATATATATATATATATACATATATATATATATATATACATACATACATATATATACATACACACACACACACACACATATACACATATATATCTATATATATATATGTCTGTGTTTGTGTATATATATATGTATATACATATATATATATATATATATATATATATATATATATATATATATACATACATATATATACACACACACACACACACACACACACACACACATATATATGTATGTATATATATGTCTACACACACACACACACACACAGATACACACACACACACACACACACACACACACACACACACACACACACATATAGTAAGTGTTATAAGGTAAACTTCTTAATATGCCCTCACATAGCTATAATTTAGATAAGCAAACAAAATCCTTTTCTAAGAGGTCTTTGAGTTACTAGGTATGATTTTGTGTCACTTATTTTAATTACCATTATGGGGTCTAATTTGTCTCAAAATATTAGTTTGTAAGTTCAAGAAAGGTGACTCTCCCTCAGAGGTATTTGAATTGGTTAATTAAATTATCTAAAATTATAATTTTTAGGGGGGAGGGCTAAAAATTAAGGAGTCAAATCCTTATTTGACATCTTCAAAAAATTTGGATGAAACTCCACTTATTATCCAAGAGCCTATTATTTCTATATCATTAGCACAATCTCTACATAGAAATAGTAACCCCCTTCGTTTTGATTAGGAGGCATCTATATCCATTGGATAAGGATCATAGTTTTTGGTGATTAGGTTTTGTCTTGGTGATTACAATGGATGAATTTATTTTTTTATAATGGAATTAAAAAAAATAGAAGCAACCAAGAAGAATTTTGGGTTTAGAAATATGATAAAAATTTGAAGTAGACATATATGTTCGAAAGACACCATCTATTCCAATGTGTGTACCTATTATTATACCATCACCACTTGTTTCTCCTAATAATTAATAATGTTACATCTTAAAAAAAGGTGGATGAAATTCCACTTATTATGAAAAATCCTAATAATTATTTTTAAATCATTACCATCAGTTCTAAATTTCCATGATGATAATTTTACTTATATTTTTAAATTTGAAATTTTATAATTTTCATTGTACTATGGTCCTTTTTTATATTATTTAACATTTTCTAATTTTGATGATCCCCTATATGTGATCCAAAAACCCATGGTAGAAGACCCATCAAGTGTAATTTGTTATGACAAGTCTGTGGCTATTTTAATAGAATGAAATTCTATAAATTATACAAATATACATTTACATATAATCTATAAATGGATTCAAATTCTATATTTAGAAATAATATATATAGTAAGTGTTCTTAGGTAGAATGTTTAATATTCCCTCGCACAACCATAATTTAGATAAGTACATAAAATCCTTTACAAGAGGTCTTTTAGTTATTATGTATGATTTTGTGTCACTTATTTTAATTACCATTATGGGGTTGAATTAATCTCTGAATATTAGTTTTTAAGTTCAAGAAAGGTGACTCGCCCTCAAAAGTACTTGAATTGGTGAATTAAATTATCTCAAAGGTATAGTTTTTAGTGGGGCTAAAATTAAGGAGTCAAATCCCTATTAGACAATTTGCTTATGTTACATATTCAAAAAATGTGCATGAAACTCCACCTATTATTGAAGATCCTATTTTGTTAAATCATTTTTATAATCTCTACATCAAAATTGCAACTCCCTTTATTTTGACCCCAATATTGGGCTTCAAAGTTGAAGTACTCAATGTATTGTTGGCCAAAATGTTTAACCCTTACTCTACATTGAGATATCGTATGACTTGTTACCATGAATGAAAAGTTACTATTTATAGATTTGTATGGTGTAGACTGCTTATGCCCTCACATAAACATAATGTAGATAACCTCAAAAAAACATTTACTAAGTCTAGGTTTTGAGTTACTAGGTAGGATTTTACATCATTTATTTTAATTACCATTTTGGGCTCAAATTCATCTCCAAATATTAGTTTATTAATTCAAGAAAGATGACTCGCTCTCATAGGTATTTGAATTGGTAAATTAAATTATCTCAAATGTATTCTATGAGGGCTAACAATTAAGGAGTCAAATCCCTATTACATAATTTAATCATGTAATTTAATGAACAAATATGAATAAATTTTTCTAATTAGAATAATTATAATAAACAATAAAAATTTGTAAATTTTTTAATTTTAAAAAAATTGTCTGAATTTATTATTTAATTTTATTTATGTTTAAATCATTAAATATTTTTATTAAATAATGTACATAATTGTTTAAATGTTTAAAATGGTTAAATATATAAATATTTTTTAAAAATATTTTTCATGCACACTTCAAAATTGGGGTTAAGTTTATATTTTTATCTTTCCATTATTTTATCTCCCTTTTGAAGGCCTAAAAACATTATTTTATTCACTATTAGGTTAACTATGGCATGAATGGTGGAAGCATTAACCCCATTTTCACTATCATTTCTACAAGTGTGGTGTTAGTGGTGGAATCTTTGACCTCATTTTTCACTATCATTTCTACAAGAGCTTCTTGTTAGGTACTTAATCTATGTAATGTATTATTTTATTTTATGTAAAATGTGTGATTTGTTTGGCTTGACATTAACTTTTAATTCATTGTTTACTGCTTTAAGTTATGAAATCATTGAGATTCAGATAGACCTAGATTTTTGTTATGAAATGGCTGAGATAATAAAATGGTGGAGATTAGGAATATTTATTGTTTACATGTATTCAATAGGGATCCAAATGGTGAATGTGAATCAAAATCATAAATTTTTATTAACTGTAAACAAATAATGAAATGGCTGAGATAATGAAAAGGACTAGATAATGAAATGATGAAGATTAAGATTGTTTAGCGTTTACTTGTAGTCAATAAGGACCCAAATGGTGAATGTGAGGGGAAAGATGAATTTTTTTAATTAACTATAAGTAAATAGTGAAATTGTCAAAAAAATGAAATGGAAGAGATTAGGATTGTTTAGGGCTTACTTGTATTCAATAGGGACCCAAATGGTGAATGTGAGGGGAAAGCATAATTTTTTTATTAACTGTAAGCAAATAATGAAATGGCTAAGATAATGAAATGATAGAAATTAGAATTGTTTAACACTTACTTATATTCAATAAGGACCCAAATGGTGGATGTTAGGGGAAAGTAGACATTTTTTTATTAACTGTAATTAAATAGTAATAGTAAAAAAGTGCCATGATGCGAGAGGGTTTCAATGGTTCCACCATCTTTATCTCATCGCATCATTCCTCTTTTGTCTATATCCAGATACTATGAAATATTTTTATTTTAGACTGATTTGAAAAGTCATTTAATAGCCTATTCTAGGTTATTATTATTTGAGTTGAATTGTTTCCATTTTAAACTGAGTTGAAAAGTCATTTTCTTAGGGTGGAAAACTTTTCCCTTATGTCACATCATAAAATTTAATTAATGAATGATTGAATAACACCCAAAATTATTATTTGGGGTGGTAAACATTTCCCTCATGTATCTATATTATTGGGTAGAGGGTTCCCATGCATCATTATATATTAAAAAATTGATTATAAAATTTATTAACCTATTATATAGGAGCAACTATTATTTAGGGATAAAATTTTGAGGGGTGGTAAGTAGTAGGGGGCTAAAGATTTATATGGCTACTCATTTTTTTTAGTTACTAGCTATCATTTGCATCCAATCAACTTTTTATTTTTTTTCAAACAATTTTTTTGTAGTAAAATACTCCTAATTTCTCTCAACAACATGTATTACACATAATTTTTATAGTCTTTAGAGCACATCCTGATATCTTCAGAGTATTCTATACAAGGTGATCATGATCACCCTATACAAATCTTTCAAGCATTATTAAAATTATTCAAAGCATCATGTGTATGTATTTAAAGCACACCCAAAGCATATTCAGATAAATTATGGAGCATCTTTGGAGTGTTCTCTGTGTGTTTAATCATCAGAGCTTGCTTACCAAATCCTAAAAATTGTAGTCTAAAGAGTTGTAAATAATGTCTGCTATCTTCTCAAAATTACCCCTCATTAAGATTTTCTTTTGTACTCAAAATTACCCCATCCTTGGTATGTGTTCTTGTAATCAAAATTACCCAATTTGTGGGATGTGTTGATGTACCTAAAACTTCACTATTCATCCAAGTAAGATAAAATAACAAGGTAAAGAACCAATAATAAATTACATATAAATAATGAAAAAATTACATTGATATCCTACTTAGATCAAACTTTAACTATTAAATACAATAGAATATATAACCAAACACAACAATTTAGGGACAATTTATATAACAATAATGAGCTATATGAAATGATCATCATTTATCCCCCTCATTTTACCTTTTGCAAGTATTATCATAAATAATTGGGATGATTTTTCCTTAATCTAAATTTACTAATTCAAACCTCTGACTCAGATCATAAACTTCAAAATGATGGCCCCAGTCATGGTGGCCCCTTACCAAAAATTTAAGATCTCTAACAAATAAATACACCCAAGATTCAAATTCAACTTCTACTTGAGAATTCCAACACCACCATGGAGATAGAGGATATAAAAATGATAGGATGCCTAAACCTCATCTGAATCTAGACATTTGAACCTCTTTCATCTAAGCATCGAGTGATTATCTAGAAAATTCCCTTGGCTTTTTTAGACTCCATTTAATATTGGTGGGGCTCAAGACTTCCCTACACTTCAACTCAATATATAATGCCTCCCACATATAAAGACTTGCATTGAAAGCATTATCATAATGGTGTATTAGAAAAGATCTAAAAATAAAAATATTAGATCCCAATAGCTCATGATACTTGTTCTTCATATGTATATGATATAATGTTTGAAAAGAATAAATAAGTTTATTTACTTCTATAAATTATAGTCTCATGCATAACTTAGTGGTGCTTTGTAACTCTAGAAATCTATTATTGGCCTATTTGCAAGCCATTTGGTTCCTTAGAGTGGACAAAAAGGCACACAATTGTGTCTCTCTAACATATAAATTTATCAAAAAACTAGATTGATATCCTAACAACAAATTTAAAGTATAGAACTCAAAAATAGCATCATGCCTTTCTTTAGTGCTCTTTAGAAAAATGTCCATAAATACATGATCATGTTCAATGATATGTGAAAAACCAAATGAAATTAATTGAATTTGACATTTATAAAAATGCTCACGTAAGAAAAGAACATAAACTGAAAAAGGTTTCTTGCATGATAATAGTTTCTCAAAAATAATATAAATGTGATGGATAAAAGCTTGTGCATTGTAGTTGGGATTCTACCAATTGCTTCTAATATTTCTCCTTAATTTTGGTATTTTCATCCTTTAATTTTTGAATTTTCTTCTGGGTGATATGCTAGGTAGAGATTATTTCATATAATAGAATAGGGAAAGAGGGAAAAACTCTTGTTGGACCCTCTATCTGAAGTATAATCTCTCATGTTTCTCTTTATATGGCCTAAATAAAGGCTTGCAACTTAGATTTATGAGCAATGATCTCTATTATTCTATTAATATGTCAAGAAATCATTGTATTTTTATCATAAATACTTTCTCTAAGATTATTAATCAAATTACAATTATCAACATTGGAATTTTTCAAATTAATAATTTTAGTATCCTTAATAGCAAGAGAATTCTGTAAATCAGTAATCTGAGTGTCCTTGATATTAAGAGAATTTTACAAATTACTAAATTCTTGGGTCTATGAAAACATTACATTGTGGACCATAGTCTATTCATCTTGTATTACTTGAAGAATTATTTCTTGGTCACTAACTCTAATAATAGATTATTCCCACTTTTGTTTCAAATTATAAATCATTAAGTCCTTACCTCTCAAAGTTGAATGGAGAACATCTAACTATATTTTTTTATTTTGATTCTTTTCTCATGGCATGATAAATCCATGGCATGCTTCAATTATTTTTCTTCATTGATATAATGTGGAGAATATGGATCTTTTTTAATTAAGGGTGAATTACACTTTTAGAAACAAAGGGCATAAGATGCTATACTTCTTGAGGTATAACATCTGCTAGGGTTCCCTCTGCAAATACAAATTATTCTACATCTTGCACATCTTCTTCTTATTCTTCTTCTTCCTATAAGATAAGTCAGTGAATGAAATAGATTTTAGTTGGAGGAGGATGAGAGGTGTTTTAATAAAGTCCCATTTATCACTTTGATCTCTAGTGTAGTATCTTCATAACCAATGGTGACAGAGATGGCCATTCTATAATTTCAACTATCAGTTACTCAATCCAAATTATAGTGGAATGAGGAGAGGTAGAGCATGTTGTATTTTTAGTATTAAATAGAGAAAACATGTGAAGGAAAGAAGACCAAGCCTTTTCACCTCTTAGTTTACTGAGAAAATAATGGTGATAAATGAGTGTAACCAGCCCATGATAATGGGTAGACCTAGTATCTCATCTTATTTTTTGAGAAACATTAATTAGAGTATTATGAAGAAAAGAGGGAAAATTTATTTTATATTCTTCTTGAATATCTCATTTTCTCAAATGAATAAGGAGTCTCATGGCATCTCTACCCACTACTGTAAACTAACCTTCATAAGTGATATATTTCATTATCTAGAAAACAACATTTTGCCAAGGTTGAGGAAGACTTTATCTCAAAATTCCTTAGGCCACTCCTTGGGGGGATTTGGATAGTCTAGGGTATCAATGATGTCCGTCAATAAACATATAAATTAGGTTAGAAAAATTGATGTTTTCAATGTCAACTATTCCATTATCAATAATCTTAGATAAAGCACTGATTACAGAGAGATTCACTGGAATGTTCTTCCCTTTGATAATAACATGATCTTCATCAAAGTTCTCATAGAATTATTTCATATTTTATTCATGGAATCATTAAAATGTTTTAAAAAAATCCAACCAACCTGCTATTTCAAAGATGTCTCTAGTTACTTCACCTTGTAACAATTCATTGGAGGAATCTCGTTCACTTTTTTATTTCTCCCACCCATGTTCAAATAAATCATTGTTTAATTGAAAATTTGACTATACTGTAAAAACATAGAGCTCAAATTCATAAAAGGAATAAGGGAAGCAATAGGTTAGAGATATGACATAGTAGTTTCTAGTAGAGACAATCCAAAAATGAATAACAAATCAGGTTATATGATGCAATTATGACAAGAATGATGGATATAGTTATGGTTATCTCTTCAGAGCATGCAAGATATAATGGGAAGGTGATTTATCTTGTCAAGTAGTAATATGTGTCATAAAGGTAATTATCGGTAATACTAGGAGAAATAATCACAACTAATTATACATCATACAAAATCTTTTTATAGACCCTCTATTTAAAACATAGTTACATGAAAAGACCATTTAGAAACATCATCGTAAAATACCATGACATCAATTCTATTGCAGATATTTTGAAAGCATCATCACATTAAATTATGGATTGCAGCATTGTTGGTTTAATGGTATTGTTTTGATTCTCAATGATGGAGGTGGATTATTTTCATTCATGATTTTTCATATTAGGAGCATAGTTATCAGTCTTTGGATCTAAGTCACTAGTTTTTAGAGATAAAACTTTAGACTTTAGAGCAAAACTATAGTCCATTCAGAGTTTATTTATATATAAAAGTATAAATCACCTTATATATAAAACACCCAATTTATTACAAAACCCTTATATATATATATATATATATATATATATATATATATATATATATATAACCTTATATATATATGGTGTTATTTGTATGTATTTGTAACCAATTACATCTTCTTAGTCCTTGTCTTGTCTGAAGAACCACTTGGGGGCTCTATTGATGAAGATAATGGCTGAGCTAGAGTTTGTCCCATATGAATAGATAGATGGGACCTGTTCTAACTTGGTGGTTATAGACATTCCTACTTCGACCATGGATTTTGAACTTTGATTGATGAGATCATTAGATTATCTTAACATGGGATGAATGCACAGAAGACCTTTTAGAAAGCTTGATTAATGTAATGCTAATGGTGATCCTAGATTGTGCCATATTAATGGGAAAGCTTTTGAAACATTGAACTATTGATTTTATCAATTAGTCACTCTAGAATTAAATTTATCTTGAATTTGATTGTGATTTCCCATCCATTTTAGATTTAAATCTAAATATTACCACCATTCGATACATGGCTACCACCTCGAATACAACTAAGTACTCATGTGGCACGAATGTGACTAAGCTATCTAATTGGCTTGAAATATAGACATGTAACACCTTTTGATTGCCTCATGGATTATAAAAATGTAGCTTTGCATGATGACTCATATGTTTCTCACCACCTGGAGACCCTCAGTTCATAGTGAGTTCTCATGTGATGCCTTTTAATTATGATACCTTGAATGGGGAATCCACTCTTGTGCCTATTTGAAAGGTATCTTAAGGGATACCTTTAAGGGGAAATCCACTTTTATGCATGTTTTAAATGTATTTCCTAAGATATACCTTGAAGTTATTACATGGGCCTTCAAAATATCACCCAGTAGTGCCTTCCATGTAAATGAAAATTCCACTTGTTCTTTGAAGAAGAAACCCTCTCTTGTGCTTATTTGAAAGGTCTCTCTTAAGAGATACCTTGAAGTGGAAATACACTCTTATACTTGAAAGTTATCTCCTAGGAGATACCTTGAAGTTATTATAAGGAACTTCAAAATATCACCCAGTAATGCTTTCCATGTAAAGTAAAATTACACTTGTTCCTTGAAGGAGAAATCAACTCTTGTCCCTATTTGAAATGTATCTCTTAGGATATACCCTAAAGGGAAAATCCACTCTTGTGCATGTTTGAAATGTATCTCGTAAAAAATACATTAAATGTATTATAGGGTCGTTTAAAATATTACCCAGAAGTACCTTCTATATAAAGTAAATTCCACTTCTTCCCTGAAACAGAAATCCACTCTTGTGCCTATTTATAAGGTATCTCCTAAAATATACTTTGAAGGGGAAATCCACTCTTGTGAATGTTTAAAAGGTATCTATTATGAGATATATTTAAGGTATTACAAAGGCCTTCAAAATATCACATAGTAGTTCCTTTCATGTAGAAGAAAATTCCACATGTTCCTTGAAGGATAAATCCACTCTTGTGCCTATTTGAAAGGTATATCCTATGAGATACCCTGAAGGGGAAATACAATATTTTAAATATTTTAAAGGTATATCCTAAGAGATAACTTTAAGGTATTAAAAAATATTTTGAAATATCACCTAATGGTGACATTTGTGTAAAATAAAATTGCACTTGTTCCTTGCAGAAGAAATCTACTCTTGTCCCTATTTAAAATGTATCTATTAGGAGATTCCTTGAAAGGGAAATATAATCTTGTGTATGTTTGAAAGGTATATCCAAAGAGATACCTTGAAGGTATTAAAAAATATTTTTAAATATCACTCAATAGTGCCTTCCATGTAAATGAAAATTTCACTTGTTCTTTGCAGGAGAAATCCACTCTTGTGCCTACTTGAAATGTATCTCCTGTAAGATATCTTAGAGGATAAATCAACTCTTGTGAATTTTTGAAAGGTATATACTAAGGGATACCTTAATATATTATAAAGGAATTCAAAATATCAACTAGTAGTGCCTTCCATGAAAATTCCACTTGTTCCTTGAAGGAAAAATCCACTATTGTGCCTGTTTGAAAGGTATCTCCTATGAGATACATTGAAGGGGAAATTCAATCTTGTGCATGTTTGAAAGGTTTTTATTAAGAGATAACTCAAAATATCATTCAATAATGCCTTCCATGTAAAGGAAAATTACACTTGTTCTTTGAAATAAAAATCCACTTTTGTCCCTATTTGAAATGTATCTCCTAGGAGATACCTTTAAGGGGAAATCCATTCTTGTGCATGTTTGGAAGGTATATCCTAGGAGATACCTAGAATTTATTAAAAAATATTTCAAAATATCACTCAAGAGTGCCTTTCATGCAAAGGAAAATTTCACTTATTCCTTAAAGGATAAATCCACTCTTGTGCCTATTTGAAAGGTATCTCCTAAGAGATACCTTGAAGGGGAAATCAGATATTGTATATGTTTGAAAAGTATCTCATAAGAGATACCTTAAAGGTATTACAAAGGCCTTAAAATATCACCTAGAAGTGCATTACATGTAAATTTAAATTCCACTTGTTCCTTGAAGAAGAAATCCACTCTTGTACCTATTTGAAAGGTATCTTTTAAGAGATACCTTGAAAGAGGAAATACACTCTTATGAAGGTATTATAAGGACCTTCAAAATATAACCTAATAGTGACTTTTCCATGTAAAGAAAAAGTACATTTTTTCCTTGAAGGAGAAATCCACTCTTATCATTGTTTTAAATGTATCTCCTAATAGGTTTAGCTTGTTGAATTACTCAAAATCCAAGAGGTGAGGGAACATGTAAGAGATATGAAACTCATCTGACAACAAGAAGTTAAGTGATGGTTCAATAGGAAGTATTTAGGCCTAGGATTTAAACCTAGAAATTTAGTTCTCAAATATGATTAGTGGGCCATAAAACCAGGAAAACATTCAAAGTTTGATTCTCTTTATAGAGGACCATTTTGCATCATCATTGATAAGGTAGGGGAATGATTCTAAATTAGAACATCAAGAGGGAAATGCATTAGAGATCCCCATAAATGGGGTTGATCTATGTAATTTCAACTAACTTGCCCATCTCTCCCCTGTACATAATTAGATAATTTCCATTTATATCATGTGTTTCACTTTTATTGTTGTTTATGTCCTTTTCTATATTACCTTTGTTGTTTCCTTTTTCAAATAAGTGCCATTAGCATAGATGGTCAATATAATCACCATGTATCCTCTCCCCAATCCTCCTAAATATTCAAAACATTATCTAAAATATGGTTAGTTACCCACCTCACCTGTCATTAATGTTTGATGCTCCATCACACATGATTTACCATAACAATCACCAAAAAATCTATTATAAATGGCCCTTCAAGCATGTGTGTCATGCTTAGCATTAATGGGGATGCTCATTTTAAAAATTTCCATAATGATCCTACCAAGTTGTATTAGTGCATAAATACTCCTCTTGTTTGAAGACAAATACTAGGCACTTTGAGATTTTATTAAGAGCATTGAATAATTTAGGTAAATAGAGAAAAAGTGTTTGCAGGTGAATGGGGTAGTGAATAATTGTCAATCTAGTTTTAATGTAGAAATAGAGAGTGATTTTGAAGCAAATATCTCATCATGGAAGCTTTTACATCCACATTTAGAAGTAATAAGCATCCCTCAAAATAGAGAACCCATAAAATGAGCAGTGGTGAAGATCCTCACCCTAAGTATGCCATGAGAAAATCTTATGCTTCAGCCCCTACCCAAGTGAAGGAAAAAGTACAAAATACTAAGATCAAAACTAAGGGGCCTTGTAAGGAAAATAATTTGGTAACTGATTTCATGGATGACATATTCGACCTAAAGTTAACCCAAAATCCTAAGAATTTGAGAGAGTGCACCCATGCTCAGATGCTTAACATGATTAGTAGGAAAGAGTATAACTCTTTTGAATGTAGAATATGGGATTACACAATGGCACAACACATGGTGCCATATGTACACTTATGCCCTAATCTCATCACTCTCTATACATAGAGATATGATGCTAGCATTGATATGATCATTAGAAATGCCCATCTAAAGGTTAAGATTAGTACAAATAATACTAGGGAAATGATTTAGATCCCATACAATCCTAAGGCCACTATCTATTATATTAAGAGCCTATAGAGTGTTTGGGATTCCTTGAGAGACAAGGCACACTTACTCAAATCTATCCTAAAGGAAGAGGTCTTAGAGATGCCTCTACTACCCATCTCCCTATTGAATTTTCCCATGCAACACTTAAAAAATACCTTGTCCATGCTAGCATTCTTCATGGGTATGGAATTTGATGGTAATCACCATTCACCCCTCCCTATAGACTTCCAAATTTCTCCCCTTTGACTCTCACCATCCATTCACTTGACTCTATGGAAGAAAGATCCACTACTTTACAACAGTAATTAGTTATTCCATTTGCACTACCATAGGCAATCCCCTTTATGGGAGAGATCATCTAAGCACTAGAATGGTACCAGTAGCAAGTGGATGTAGCATATAGTTCTTGATTAAGCCCCTAATATCTCTAAGGTGTAGAATATATTACACCCACTCACCTAGATAGAGTTTTATATGCTGGTTGTGGTCAAAATCTTGGGAAAAATCTCTTTTAAAGAGATAATAGATCTAGATATAGCCTTCCAAGCTCTCAAGAAGAAGACACTACTGAAGGATCAAGAGTGGGTACCCTTGTAGGTGACCCTTCAAAAATTTTATGTTTCCTCACCTTCATCTCAATTTTTTAGTTTTTCTTTAATTGGTGCATGTGTCAGAGTTTTTTAGGTTATTTCATCCATAGGCAGATACCCTTATGAGTCATTAGGAACTATGGTTTAGAAATACACATTTTTTTTTATTTTAGAACAATTCATTTCTAGCTTCAGACTCACTCGATAGTTATTAGTTCCTTAGCACCTTCTAGTAGCCCTCTTTTTGGCCTCTTTATTCTTTAGTCCCACTTTAACATTTTTTCCAAGTCCTAGCCCTCATTTGATTTTGACATGTGGTATCCTAAAGCTCATATGGCTCAAAGAGACTTTCATTTCACTCTAGAGAAATAGCAGTTCAACACATGGTGCCCCTATGCTTGATCTCACCAAGGAGTCCTCAGTCCCTCTAGAGAATCACAACTTAATGCATGTCATCTCTGTGCCTGCTTAGAAGTAGCATTGGGTTTTTAGAGCTTAAAAGAGTGTAATTCAATGAAGGTGTGGGTCCTTCCTCATGAGTAAATCTTTTAAAACACTTTAATCTTAGATTAAAGTGTAAATTGATGATTTTTAGGAGCATCAAGGTTGTTTTATGCATCATAGTAAGGAAAAATCTAAAAGAAAACACATGGGATCACCTTGCTTCTCCCACAAATAGTGGCCATAATAGAATGGTGTAGTTGCACCATATCCAAGATCCAAAGGCTAGCTACACTCATGAGATCGAAACCCTATTCCAATTTAAATGGTATCATCATGGGTGTGAGTTCTAGGATCTCCTAATGTCATTTTCTCTAGGAATCTACCTCACTTATAAATTATAGGCTCTTCCCATTTAGAAAGGGCTAGATATCATTTTTTTGAGTTATCATATTTTTATTTGCCATTGTAATAGACTAGGAATAGCAGAAGTTAGAAATTTCTATATTCTAAAACCTTAATAGGTACATCTCATGGGTTAAAGAAGATGATTTTTATGTGCCCCCTTGTGGCCTTCTGTATTCAATATCCATCTACAATGAAGATGATTTTATGTTCAATGTTCTTTGGAGTGGGAAATTGTCTTTGTTTGTTGTTTCTTTGTTTTTTCTTCTATAGTAGAGGAAATCTACTCTTGTGCATGTTTTAAATGTATATCCTAGGAGATAAATTGAAGGTATTATAGGGGCCTTAAAAATATCACCTACTAGTGTCTTCTATGTAAAAGAAAAATCCACTTGTTAATTGAAGGAGAAATCCACTCTTGTACTTGTTTGAAAGGTATCTCCTATGAGATACCTTTCAATGAAAATCCACTATTATGATTGAAAGGTATCCCAAAGAAAATAACTTGAAGGTATTATAAAGGAATTCAAAATATCACCCACTAGTGCCTTCCATGTAAAGGAAAATTTCACTTGTTCCTTGAAGGATAAATCTACTCTTGCACCTGTTTGAAAGGTATCTCCTAAGAGATACATTGAAGTGGAAATCCACTTTGTGCATGTTTGAAAGGTATCTCTTAGGAGATAATTTTAAGTTATTACATGGAATTTAAAAATATAACATAGTAGTGCCTTCCATGTAATGGAAAATTTCACTTGTTCCTTGAAGGAGAAATCCACAAAATGGACATTAGGCTAAACAAATAAGGCTAAGATTTAATCATGATTTGACCTATCAAAAGCCAATAAAAGATCCATTTAACATTAAATCACAAAGATCTTAAACATGTTCATTTCCAAATAAAATTCCATTGAACCTTCAATATAAAAACACAAGCAACATTGGGAGGGGTAAAACCATGATCATCTGAAAACATGTCCATTAATCCAAATGAGAGTTGGGAAGAATGTACAACCAAAAAAGTTATGGATGATCTCCAAATTAGAAAATGCCACTTGGAAGTGAGGAAGATTAGTTCCTATAGACAATAGGGAATATTAACATTAGGGATTGAGAAAATATAAAAGCTTAAACCAAGTGACATATATTAAATTTTTTAACATGATAAAATGACCATGGTACAAAAATAGTCTAAGAAAATCAATGTCTCAAGGAAATTGTCTTGGGAAAATTATTTTGTAGGCCAAAGTGGAAATGAAAAATAACCCAAAGAGTCTTTGCAAAAAAGGCCAAAGGGAACTTTCAAAATGTCTGAAGGTTAATTATCATAAGAAAAAGGTTTGGGACAAAATTCTTGAAGGGCAAAGGGTCATTCCAAAAAGGATGAAGGGTACTTTTAAAAACCCTGAAGGGTAATTTCAAAAGGTCTGATGGGTAATTTCAAAAAGCATGAAAGGTACTTTAAAAAATATAGAATGGTATTTTTAGAAGGCCTAAAGGGCACTTATCATTAGGAAAGGGCCCCAAAGGGCCTTTTCATCATCAACCTTCTTTCTTTGTGTTTTCATTTCCCCTTGCTATTTCCTTTTATAAATAAGTGTCATTGACATAAGTGGCCAACCTATTCATCATGTATCCTTTCCCCCAGTTCTCTCAAATCCCAAAAAACATTCTCTATAAAATAATTATTTTCCCACCTTACCTGACATTAATATCATACACTCCATCATCCAAAAATTCCCATGATGATCATCATAAATCTCTAGAATATGGCTCTCCAGGCTTATGTGTCATCCCCATTATATATGAGGGTGCCTCTTTCCAAAAAATTCCAATGATGGACACACCTAACCGTGGTAATACTATATAAATATCCATTTTTTCCTCTCGAGCCAAACACTAGACACTTTGTTATTTTAGAGTAAGCATTGAATAATTGGGAAGGAAAGAAAGAGAGTTTGCAAGATGAATGAGGTAGTAATCATCAATCCATTCTAATAGGTAAAAGCAAAAAAAGGGTCATTGAAATAGATACAAACATGGAGGCCTCTACGTCCTCATTAAATAGTGGCAAGCATCCCTCAAAGCTGAGAACCCATAGTTTAAGTAGTGGAGGAGATCTACCTTTAAGCATATAATGGATAAAACCTATGATTTAACCCCTACTCAAGTGAAGGAAAAGGTGATATATACCAGACCAGTGATAAGGGGAGCCTACAAAGTCTATGCTTTGGTAATTGATTTCATGGATAATATAATTGACCCAAAATTGAACCAAAACCCCAAGTATTTGACATATGGCACTTATGCCCAAATTATTGATAGGGTAAGCAAGAAAAATTATAATGCCTTTAATTCATATTATGGGAAAGCATGTTTCCACAATACATGGTGCCTCAAGTACACCCATTCCATGAGATTATTACCATCTACCTAGGCAGATATGACATCAACAGTGGAATCATCACTAGTAATACCCACTTAAGGGTAAAAATTAGTGCATATGATATTAGAGAGATGCTCTAACTTCCTTATAACCCTAAATCCATTATCTACAACAATAAGAGCCTCCAACTTGTCTGGTATTCACAAGTCAAGGATAAGTTGGGTTTCTTTAGGAATCTACTTAACTATGAGGTCACCAAAATGCCTCCTCTACCCATGATCTAGTTGAAATTTCCAATGCAACATCTGAAAGACAATCTAATTATGATAGATTTTATCTTAGGCATGGATGGAGATGTCAACATCTATGACTTTCAGTTAGGGGTGCTCTTCTTGTTGATATCAAAATAAAAGGGGTAGGAATTTATAATAAAACTTTCCAAAGACATTGTCTCTAATATAAGGAATGAACTAGAGAATTTAACAACAATGAGTAGCTTCCAATACTCATGCTTCATCATGCACCTAATCCTATAGTATTATTCCCATTTATTTTCTAAGTATCTCCATCTTAACACCTATGATATTAATAATTTCCCCATGTACTGGACCCCATAACAATATGGACTAACATCCTATTAAAGACTAGGGACTATTATGATTTCTTAGAGTAGTTCATGGATCCATTTCTCCCAGATCTTAGCTAAATGATTGACACTTCCAAGATGGAAAATTATCAATAATCATGGCTCTCAACCAATAAAGTCCCAATTGACTAGCTATAGGGAGCCCACTTCTCTTTCATACAAGTACATGGTTTCAATGGAGAGCCCTTATAGATTCCTTGAAAATTAATAGATAGAAACTTATCCCTTGAGTTGGCTCACCAAATTAATGTGGTCAAGGGACAACATCAAAGTGAAAAAAAGGCATCAAGGGTACCTCCCTATGACCAAGCTAGTAGAACTTGACCTTGATTTGATAGATGATTGATAGGACTATGATCTAAAAGGATACATAGCTATATTGAATACCACCATCACTCCTAATAATCAATCTTAACCCTACTTAGAGCAAAGGAAGTCACCCACATAGGACATACCTAAAATCATGTGGACCTAGTTTAGATGTCAAAAGATGCCCTCAAACCATGGGATTTTTTTATGATAAGGTCTAGAAATATGCCCTGACCTAAAAGTTATCAAAGAGAATGAAGGGAATATTCATCCAATTAACTTGGACCATGAATAAGAAATATGCCTTCATCAAATATATATGTAAAATTGACAAGCCATCTAAGGGCTTATATGATGATCACTAGAATGAGAATTTTGAGAAGATCTGAGATAAGTTTCACCCATAAGAGGTCAGATCTGAGGAAGAATCTACTCCCAAGGTTGAGATGGAGGGGTATGAATAAGAAGAAGACACTCCCATGGAGGAAGTAAGGAACATACCCCTAGAAGAGGAAGTATAATAAGTGGAGGCTGTAACCACCTAAGAGCCTTTAACATGGCTGAATCCCATACCTTCAAATCCCTTGGATCCATAGAAATATCAATATCCCTCTAAGAACCTCGTGGCAAGGTCATCCCAACTCAAGCACACTGAAGCACCTATTTATATCCCTCCATTAGTTTCCACCAGAAGAATATCTATTCTATAGATCCCTTACTTTCCACCTTTGCATTTTATCCACTACCTCATCCCCCTCTATAGATTTGTAATAGGTTGTGGCATCATCTATTGCCTAGACAATAACTTCAAATCCCATTGTCACTTCATCATCTACCCTCATATCCCCACTACAAGTTGAATTACCTTTTTCTACTCAACCTAGTACCACTTTGGCCCTAATATCTTCCTCATCCAATCAACCTATCACCAAGCCCAACCCCTTCTCTTCCACTATACCTATCTCCTCATACATTCCTTTCTTGACTCTTTCACCTCATCCCCCTAGTGATGCAATACATATTCACCCCACCCCATGGACTCCCATATTTATCACCTTCAACCCTTCACTTTCATTCACTCATCTCTATAGGTGTAGGGTTTACTAATTCACAATAATAATTGGCTATAACATTCATGCTTCCATGAGGTACCCACTTTGTGGGAGAGATCATTCAAGTACCAGACTAATTCTAGTAGTAGGTGGATGTATTAAGGGTAGCTTGAAAGGCTCAAGTCTAAACAAAAATGGAAAAATAAGTCAAGGATTATACCCAGGCACACATGTGGTCATTTTATGACCCAATATAGTAATCTCTTATGTTCACTCACTTGATTCCATACATAGTTAATCCCGTTAAATGAATGAAACTGAGGGACTACATTATCCAAGCTATCAACCTTAACCTCAATCAAGATTGAGCCACTGATAGAGTTAAGCTTGTGGAGGAGATGGAAAAGTTCATGACAATGGACTATGTTAATGTGGCCCATCAACTAGAGAAGACTAAGCTGGATCTCTCAAGAGTAAAAGTTATGGTCAATTGCCTCAATATTAAGAATAAAGCTAAAGATATTTACCTTAATAAGGCATGGCTAGAGATACAGAGTAGTATCATAAATGAAAGCTTCCAAGTGGAAGCTAATTTGCGTAAAGCTATTGAGACCAAGTTGTAAGAGTAAGAGATAGATTTGGATGAGATCCACTAGAAGCTCAGTGATGCAAATTGGTAATATCAACTATTACAAAAGTAGGCATAATAAGACTCATTGATCAAATACTAGGATATTAAAATGTTTAAAAACAACCTCATAGCTCACCTATAGGCCACTAAGGTCCTTCCATAGTCCAACCACTATATAGATCCTATTAGGAATGAATCAAAGCCATGATGGCAAACCTAAAGATAAAACTAACCTTCATTAAAAATTTGCAAAAGCTATCCTCTTAGGTGATCATATCTATTGATCAGATGATTGTTTTCATCTCATCAAATGTCCTCAAGTCATAGAGCTTTATCGCAAATATCTACAATGCTTCTCTCAAAGCATTAATGGTAGCAGGGGTGATTTATTAAAGGAAAGTAATGTCAAAGGTGAATGATTTTTTAAGATATAAAAAGGTAGCAAACAAGTGCAAAACATTAATTAATTCCTTGGATCAAGCTACCGAAGAAAGGTGGGTACATATAGAACATTTGGTCTAGTTGGGACTTCTCTCCCCTTTCTTAGAAAATAATAGTGTCCCCCTTAAGGATCAGATCAAGGCACTACTTGAGAAAAATAAGGATGAATAGACCATATTTTTGGTTCTTGGTCAAACACTCGATGCCTCAAAGGTGGAAAAAATATTACAACCACTTGCCCACTTAGATTTTTAGACACTAGAAATGATTGAGGGATTGAAAAGAATCTCCTTCAAGGAGATGATAGTTATGGATAGAGCCTTTGAGTCTCTCAAAAAAAATACCTAGCTAGAAGAGGAGGAGCAAGTGACCTTCCAAGTAACCCTTCAAAAGTTGTAGATTTATATACCTTCCTCTTTTTTGTAGTTTTTTTTTTACTAGTTTGAGTACCAAAGTTTTAGGTTTTCAATATCATAGGTGGATGCCCCTATGAGATTCAAGGAACTATGGATTATAAATCAACATTTTTTTAAATTTTTGAGTAGTTCATTTCTTTCTTCAGGTTCACTCAGCATCGACATAGTTCCTTGGCACCTTTTGATTGATCCCCTTTTGATGCTTCTTCTTTGGGACCCATTTCACAATTTTGACAAGGTCCCAACCTCAATCCACCTTCTACACATGGAATTTACACAATCAACCTCACCAAAGAAGTTCCCAACTAATCTGAAGAAGCACTTGTATGACACATGTCATCTTCATGCTTACCCAGGAGTTATGTTGGTTTGTCAGTATTTAAAGGAGATTCATTAGATGATGGTGTGGGTCCCCATTTCAAGAAAATATTTTGAAACACTTTAGGATTAGACTAAGGTTTAATCCTTTGATTTATAGAGGCCAAAACTATTGATCATAGTATAAGTGGGATGTCTCTAAGAGCAGACACATGGCACCACCTCGCTTCCCCCTAGCATAGTGATCTTAATATAATAATGTAGTTTCCCTATATCCAAGATCTAGAAATAAATTACAATCATGAACTTGAGACTTCCTTTTAGTTTTAATGACATCATTATGGTTGTAGAGAAGGAATCTCTAGGAGTCTCTTATTTCAATGTTTACCTCACCTATTTAATCAAAGCTCATTTATTTTAGAAGGGGAAGATAGAAATAATTTTGTTTATTTACATTCTCATATTTATGGACAATAATTTTAATAGACTAGGATAGTAGTATTTAGCATTTTTTTATTATGTAACCTTAGCAATCATAATTTCATCCCACATCTACAAAGTTTTCCATAGGAAACTGCTCATCGAGAGTGAGAGTTTTAGAAATAAATAGTATTGACTAGGAGATTCTTTCATGGGAAAATTGAAGTATCTCCTAGGACATACCATTAAGAAATTACAAACCTTAATAACATTGGGTAAGTTCATACTCGTGTTATCTAATAGGATATTCCTTTAAGGGCCTTATAATACCTTCATGAGTAACTTGAAGGTATCTCTTAAGAGATACTTTCAAGATATTAAAAATACCATCAAGGTAAAATAAAATTTTAGAGGTACACCAAGGAAATTATTTAGATCTAAAACTATAAATGTAACAGGGAAAAATTATTAAACTAGATTGAGGTGGAAAGAGCATGTGCATAGGAGGACCTAAAATATGTGGTCTCCCAAGTATTATAAGACCCTTCAAGTTATAAAGTTATCAACCAATAGTGACTTCAAGGTGAAGAAAAGTTCCACTAGGAGATACATTTAATGTCGCTTTGAATATATGATAACACCCTTCAAGGTGTCCACTAGGAGATTCATTTAAGGGCCTTAAATTACACTTGTAATACCATCATGGTTACATTGAAGGTATCTCCTATGATATGTATTGTAAGAAAAATTCACTCTTGTGAATGATTGAAAGTTAACTCCTAGGAGATACCATTAAGGCACCTATTGATAGGTGTTTTGACACATATTAGAAACATACTTCCACTTATCTTTCTCCTTTAAACCAAATGCTAGTGGATTTTTTCCCATCAAATTATATTCACTGGTGCACATAATTTATTTTTGGTTTGGTCATACCTTATTATTTAAAGTGTGAGTTAATTTATATATTAGAAATATTTAATATGTATTTTGTATTGTATTTTAGAATCAACATTTGTTGATATACATTTAATCACTACTCAAACAGAAAAGAAATCATGAACCAATGCAATGTGTAACTTGAATTTTACAAAAGATCAATATTTAAACCATTTTATGTGTTTTTTAGAATGTCTTCAGGCAAAAAAATAATTACCACAATTAAAATGCAAAAGGTGGCCTCACTCGAAGACAATTTAGATAAAAGGTAGAAGAAGGCCTCAATCTAAGAGAATTTGGATAGAGTACCATTTAAAATACAAAAACTAAATTAAACCCACATAAACATATTCAATTTATGGTGGAAAAAAATTCCTCTTTCTGATAGGTATTTTTAATTGTTTAGTCTACCAAACATGCATCTAGATATATACTTGTTTAGTACTACATCGGGAAAAAAGTCTTATCTAATTGGATTAATCTTGGCCTATGATAAGGATGAACTTGAAGATGCCCTTCAATTCCAACTATAAGTATGGAATATATAAGAGGTAATTCTCCATTGAGCTATAGTTAGTTTCAATAAATTTACACCCAGTAAAATGGAGTTGACAAACAATAATGTTTCTCCTTCTTGTGAAACATTTGGGTTTCATTTGAATAGCTATGATAACATTCGAATGTCTAGGTTGATAGATAGATATAATTTAGTCATTATAATATAAAACATGTTGAAATAAAAATATGAGTAAGGGGAAATAACTTCTTCTACTTGCCACCATGTAAACATGTATTTAAGAAACCCTACAAACATGAGAGAAATACCATTGACGAAAATAAGACAAACAAGGGCAACATATTTGTATGCAGATTTGAAAGAGGCCATATAAGTACTCACACTAGTGGAAAAAAAAAAAGATTTAAAAAAATGTTAGAACACTTTTATTGACAAAAACTTCTGATGAGACACACAATGAATTCTCTACATGGTATATTTCCTCTAGCAATTATGTTTTGAACATTCTTGTAGGGCTCTATGAAGTGGGTGATGCAAATATCAATATAAAAAATCTGAATGAAAGAGGGGTCAATGATATAATTAATTCATTTGTAAAACATAATTAGGTTCAAATGGATGATTCTTTGTTAATTCCTTTTGATCCAAGCAACCTTAACTATTTTATTGAATCAAAGGAAGTCCTAGAAGATATGATGGAGAAAGAAACAATAAGGTTCAAAATTACCAATGACCAACACACAATTACAACACAACAGATAATTATTTTGGAGGAGGAATATCATTCATAATCATTGAAAAATAAATGTTGTGTTAGAAGGGAAATATTTATAAAAACTTGTACTTTATTTCATGTTGTGCACAAAATATGTAATCAATATAATGAAGCCAATGAAACAATTTATAAGGATGAATTTCAAGAAAGAGTTCAAACTACACGTGACCTTATCAAATTGAGAGGTTGGAAGAATCTTGAAACATGGTAGAAAATTATGGAAGAAATATATGAACAAGATAAACACTTGTTCACACAAGTGAACTGTTCAGCATAATAACTGTAAGAGAGAAAATGACTTCTTTTCATGGAATAGTTTGTTTGAGATTGTTTTGATAAGGCATTTGATTTTTTTTAAAGTGGTACTTTACTTGGTTCAAATAAACACAATTTAAATCTAATTGGTATAATATTACTTAGAAATATTAAAGGGCTTTTAGACAAACAAAAATTAGAACTAGTAGATTTAATGGAAAAATGATCTATTTCCTTCTTGAAAACCCCTAGGTCTAACAACATGGATAATTGGTGCAAAAAGGTGAAGCTAGAAAGTAACATATTATCAAAAATTGCATATTATTTTAGCAACCATGATATGACACTACTACTGGACCAAACAATCACACCTAAAGAGGTAATGGATCATTATAAAATTTGTGCAAAAATGTTTGACAATTTGTGTGTCCTAAATAAAGGTATTTCAAACAACAAAAAAAGATAGGAAGCATTATCTCAAGATTCATTAATCATATTGAAAATTTATCTACATAGTGATGGAGGTTAGCTTCTCAGGATAGATACAGAAAGATTTAGCTACCATTATGGGCCTCCTTATCTTTGGCCATCCATTTTAGAAGGTTTTAGTAAAACATTCATTCATGGTCTGAACATCGATTTGATAATTATTGATCTTTTGAATGTCATTGAAACTTTTAAGGAAGAAAATATTCACATATTTGTTTAGGTAATGATTGAAAAATTTATTATTGGGGCCTTCAATGTATTCATCATCCATAAAATAGAACATTATCCTACCATTTAGACATCTCTTAAGAATCGATGTGTTGGTGATTTCCATTACATGCAAGATACGGGTGTCATACTATGGGGTGTAGATAGTTATGGATTCGATTGGACACATATTACAGGTATCAATTTTTGTTAGGATCCAACTCATTTTTATTTTTAAGGTTTATACCTCCATTCACAACAAAGTAGATTAGAGGAAGGTTTTGATATCTACAAAGATGTAATAATATTTCAAATGATTGGTTTACATAAAACAAGAAGGCCATTAAAAATTAACTAGATACCATTTTTTGGGAGACACTTATCTCTAATTTCAATTATTTGAATACATGTGATGTGCTAGGGGTATATACAGGCATTGGATTGGTACATGCTTATACAAAATTGCAAATAAATTTATCTTGCATTACAAAAATTGAAGAACAAATGATTTTTAATGTTAAAACTCAAATTTGGTTGAAAATTTTAGAGCAACCAATATAAGAACAACCAGTTTGATTAGTACTAGGTGCATAAATTTTTTTAATTTATTTTATAATCATGCTTCATTTTCCAAATATAACATATTAACAATCATTCAATTTGTATGCTTTATTTTTCAAACCTAATAGCTTAGCAATCTTTCAGTGTGTATCACCAATAACATTACATGAAAGTGAATAAAAAATAATAATAGAAAGTCATATGAATGAACATAACACATTGCAATTTGAAGAAGGTAACATAAGATCATACATATTTTTTCAATTATATATATTTTTTATTTATCAATGATTCATAATACTAATAGAATATGTATTCATCTATTTATGTCTTAATTAAAATAGTTCACAACATAGATCTAGCACTTTGTGTCTACAACACAAAAACCCATGACACGACTTTATAGGTTGGTTCCTCTATGAAAACAACACAAGATAAAACATTAAAATAAGACACATTTTTAAAATACAAATATCAAATCAATTGATAACAAAAAAATTTAGTTACTACATTATATAATACCTTGTATGGAATAATGATCCAAAGTTTCAATGAAAGAGTACACCCATACAAACTACAAAAATGCAAAAAAAAGGTTAAAACCCCTTTTAATAAATGCATAATTATACAATTTCATACAATTCTAGAATATATTAATTATCTTTATTTATTTAAACATATTAAAATTGAATTTTTATTCATGGACAGGATATTGGAGAAGATAATAAAATATAGACTTACATCAACTTGGGATTTGAAAGTGTGGTTCATTTTATTGTTTAGACTGAATGTGGTTATATTTACCCATTAAAACGTTATTTATAAGTTTAATTTACCCATTACAATGTTGTTTACATGTTTAATTTACCCAATTTAAAATAACACAATATGTGTTATGCTATGTCTTCAATACAATAAATTTTAATGTAAAGTATCCATCTATTCTTTATCAATAAAAAATTAAAGTATTTTGTGCTAGAAACAATTATATTGCTATTGATTCAAATAGTTTTTAATTTGATGTGTTGTATTTGAAGTATATGAAGGGGTTTCAACTATTAATGTGTATTATATTCATTTGAATTTAGTGATAGTTAACTATGAATTATAAGATTAAATCTTATTTTGTTTGTTGTGATAGGTTGTGTAAACATATAAATATGTATTGGTGTGCATAAGAATAGCTAATACTTTCATTACTATAAGAATATAGATGTTGGTTGATCAATGTTACATTTTTTTAAACATTTATGAGAAATGAGTTATGGCAAAACTAAACTGATTTAGATTATGATATAATGATACATTTGTGTTCAAGTTATAAGGATTCAATATGAACTTTTATATGCATATGTGTGTTACAAAACTGGCAATAGAAATGGTACATCCATGTATAATGAGTATTATAGTTACAATGTCCTTGAGCATGTACTTATTTTTATATGTGTTTATATGAATCTTTATAAAATTTAAATAAATGAAAAAAAATGAATAAAATGAAATACATTATGTTTTTATGTTACAATAAGAAATGAAAATCAAAATTGCATCAAAAACTAGTCTAGTAACATGTAAAACATTTTCTTAGAAAATTTTCACGTTATATCTCTTATAATATAATATTTCTAGTGAATCATTCATTTCCTTTTTAAAAAATTATAGACATTTCAAAGGAGGAGTTAAAACCAAATTCTAAAAAACTATTGATTTTGGGGTTGGATGACTTATTATTTATTGTGCACAAGATAAAAGATAAGAAAATGCATGATACTAGAAAAAAAGGAAGATTATAAAGTTGAAAATATGCCATACTACATTTAAGATCATTCCAATGAAAATTTGAAGGTAGCACTATAGTCTTTTTCTCACGTTACCATTTGGTCAATGATAGAGGACAATCATTTGAGGATAATCATTCAAGCCATGGGTTACACAAGTTCTAATTTAATGTTTTTTTAGGGGAAAAATATTCTAAGCTGTTCAATATAAAAATAAAAAAATTGGGTGAGGTTATTTTTAAACCTTCAGAACTAATTTTTTAATTGCCAACATGTTGTTCATTGATTTTAATTCTCAAAATTGTGTTACAAATATAAAATTTAAAATGAGTTACGCTACATCAAGTAGATATACTATAAATGGAAGTCAGAAAGATGAAAAATTGGATAATCAAAATGACATCAATCATCACATTATTGAGAGAAAGCAATAAATCCATGCCAACAGCTGTGAACCAATGTTTAGAAAGATGTAACTTCACCTTATTCTTTAAAATGTATTTATTGATTATAAACTATAATTATATTAATAAAAATTATCATCAATATCATACAAATCAATTCTAAATTATTTCAAATATAGTTCAATTAATTTCAAAATAATCGATTCTAATTTAGAATTACTTTTCTCTAGTTATTAGTGTAATTTGATTTATAGTTGGAGATTCCTTAAAATTATTGAATTATTATATTGAGACTTGCTCACTCAGAAGATCTTCCCAATGAATAATAAACAATTGTCAAGATATTTTATTATGTAGATAAACTAGATTGCTTAATATGTTTTCATCCATAATTTGGCCAGTCAAATAGTGCCACATGTCCTAACAATGGAAGCTACTTTAAAGGATCAATGATCAGTATGAAGGCCTAGAAGGGTGTCATGAGTTCAAAATAATCCAATCTATTCAAAATGATTTGCTCCCAAGTGGTTTGAAATAATTCAATTTATTTGGAATATAGAAAACATATTTATGGATAAAATATTATCTACTCCACTTTATTGGGTATAATTTCAAATGATTTAAATTAGCCCAATTTAATCAAAATTATCTATGCTCAAATGGCTTGAAACAAAATAATTTATTTAGAATAAACAAAATTTACTTTTGGAAAAAATCTTCTCCTGGATCACTTCATTTTATAGGTATAGGTCTAAATTATTCAAAATAGCCCTACTTACTCAAAATGATCTATGCCCAAATGTTACGAAATAGTCTAATTTATTTTGAATATAACAAATTTATTTTTGGAGAAAATTCTCTTCAATCCACTTTAGTGGGTATAAGTCCATTTCATTTTAATAGACCAATTTATTCAAAATGATCTATACCCAAATGGTTTTAAACACTCCAACTTATTTAGAATATATGAAATTTATTTTTTGTAGGAAATTTTCTCCACTCCACTTTATGGGGTATAAGTCCAAATTATTCAAAATAGTCCAATTCATTCAAAATTATCTATGGAACAAATGGTTTGAAATAGTCCATTTTATTTGGAACATAATAAAATTAGTTTGGAGAAAATTTTCTCAACTCCACTTTAGTGGGTATATGTCTAAATTATATGTAATAGTCCTTAACTAGTCAAGAGGTCATGAAATGAAACTAATGAAAAGACAACCCACTCAACCTTTCACACGCCATTTGAAAACTTCAATAGACCTGAAAAAAGGATTACAAACTAAACATGAATATAAGAAAGGATAAACATGCCAAAGAAGCAAGACTGTCACTTAGAAAGATCAACTAATTAAGCATACACATTGAAACTAGTGAAAGGAGGAAATAAAACAAAATTTTTTCATTGATTAAAGGCTTGAAAATTAGTGGGGATTCTCCATAACTAGGTGGAGTATATAAAATTAACCTATCAATGTTGAATATATAAATAAATGAGAGTGAAGAAGAGGGAAGGGTGTAGGAAAGATAGGGAGACAAGTGTTTAAGAGAGTTAAAACAAAGAGAGTAGTTATGAAACTATGTCAATATGTATTAGAAGATAAGTGTACTCTCATGAATATGTTCTCCTCCTACAAGTGGCATAGGAGCTTGAAATTTGGCTTGACACCTTGCATTTGCTCATTGAAACTATCCCTTCTTTAGCTTAAGAATGGAAAAGAGGCCTTCTTGATGGTCAAGTCATGTTAAAATGATATAGTTCTATATTATTAAACACATTTCATATGATCTCTAAATGTTTTCTTTGACACATCACCTTATTCTCTTGCTAGGTGTCTTGAAGTCTCTTTGTTTCACTAGGCCAATCTATCTTACAAGTGTTAAAACTTGAATTCATCTTCACAAAGGTAGTCTCTCTCCATGTATGGACTATTTAAATCATATCAAACCTAAAATTAACTTATTTTTAGTTCTCAAACTACCTCCAATAACTATTTTTACACCAAAATCTCTCATTTGGCCTCATTCTTTATAGCCCTAAAAATGTGTAAACCTCATTGTGTAGAAGAATGTATTGAGGGTTCTTTGGAAAATGAGCACATATTTGAGGATCCAATATGTATTTACATATCCATGCCAATTTAATGTTATTACTATAATTATAAGTGTCCTTTTCATCCCATTTTCTCTCCTCAAAAAGGCTAGCTTGCCTCAAAATTGACCTTTGGCCCAAAAAACACTACCATATGTGTGAAATTTATAAAAATAATGTCATTCACTTTGCCCATGCCAAGAAAAACCTACATGTAAATTTTTAGTTCCTAAGACCTTGTATAGATAGGCCAACCATGAAATGGTTAAAAACCCTATTGTAGGCATTTGATAGGCATGATAGATAGTTTGAGTTTTTTTCCAAAAAAATTTTAGGTTATGAGGATTGGAATAAGTTTTTTTATGTCGAAAACATCATCCCAAAACTCATCATGTTGAAGAGAGGTCTATTAAGGTAATTTATAGGTCTATAGATAGGTCTTTTAGCTTGAAAAATCATTCATTTATCCTTTCTTGACTCACATGAAAACTTATAGAATTGATATGTCATATTGAGGGGCCTAAGTAGGTGTTTGGATGATGGAAAAACCTTTTTCAATCCTTTCTTGACCTCTACACTTGATTTGAGAGGCATTTCATACCTCATATACTCTCCAACACACCTAAAACCCTATTTTATTCCATATTTCATATAATATTATACCTATTCATGCGAAAAAATACCATGAATAAGTTCTCGTGATAGTTTTGAGAGTCATTCATTTCATTTCTAGTCCAAAATAGTCCATTTGAATGCATTAGAAATTTAGTTTCTCATATTGAGTCTGTAGTGTTGAGGTGTGTTAACATTATCCATATGTAATAATGTAATTATTGTTTATTAAACATAAATACAGTAATAGTTGTTTGGTATATTATTATTATTATGTATAAAAAATATTATACAGGGCAATTCATTTTATATAGTTGGTTACTAGTTTTATTTATAATAGGGAGATTTGGAGATTGTGGTGGAGATATGATCTCCCTAATTATAGGAAATAGTTTTCCTATATAACTTTATAATAACACATATATTGAGACAGAGAAGAAATAAGATAGTGTGTGAGAATATTATTAGTTTTAAATATATATTTTGGTATTTGTATCTTTCTCTATTGTGTAGACTATGATTTTACAAATATTTGGTATAAGAGCAACAAAATCCTAATGATGGTGAGGGGTAGTTACTTAGGGATTTATCCTTGTGCAAGAGAGATTATGTTGAAGATAAAATTAATCTATGAGTATTTAAAATTAGTTTGTATTATATTTAAGTTAAGACTTACATAATACATTATTTTAGCACGTATAGAATAAAAGGCATGTCACAACTTAGTTTTGACTCAAAGTGAATGAATTAGAACTTAATGCTACCTATGTATCATGTCTTCATCTTATCAAATATGTTCATTGTTCACTAACTACATAGGGTTCTTGAGAATTAATTTACATTTATTGACAACCTATATTTCTATGATCATATTTATTTCCATTTAGGATCTATGTACTTGATTCATCTGCATGAAACTATAATTATGCCTACTAGTCTCTGTGTTGTCAGTAATTTTGTAATCATTGAAATGTTGGCTTTTGCTCTTGGATCACAACAAGACTATTACAAGATACTCAGCCAAACTGGTATTCAACTCTTAACATCACCACTACACAAAATATGTGTTTTGATCCATGTGTTTTAATGATTCATGACACCATATATATAGATCCATTCAAGTCCTCACTTTGTTGACCACTCATGGGATATTTTCTATCATCATTTGATCAGAAGCATTTGGATGATGCTTTGTGTATGTGTTTTATTCTCTTGTATTGGATTATGAATCAATAACTAACTCACCTTTATTGTTATCTTATGTATATCTTCAACACATGACATATGATTGGACTTTTAGGTTGTTGGAATGTTCGATATTTGTGCTCTATTGACCACACATTGCTTTCAAAGCTATTTTATCATTTTTACCATCCAAGTGTGAGTTTTTTGTTTTATGTATATCTCACGCATTATTTTAAGTTTGATTTGATAATATTTTATTACTAGAGTTATTGTTATTATGAGTTATAGTAATTTATAGTTGTGTCTCATAATTTGTTCATATTTAGTTTTGATGAGTGTTAATGCATTTTCATAGAGTTTATTTTATTAAAGAAACATATGTTATCCATATATTTTATATGTATGTTTATCTACAAAAATATAAAAGATTTAAAAGAGTTAAGTTATTATTTAAAAATTATTTTTTTCCTTTATTACTTTTTAAATGTTCATGTTGTCAAAATAAAAAATGAATCAAGAGTATTATTTTTATGTAAAAGTCAATCTTTTTAGTGAGTCATTAATTATGAGTCGTCATCAAAATCAATTATTTGGACACAAACACATTATCTCTTGTATGCAACATATTGAGTCATATATCCAAACTATGGGAGTATTTCCCTAATAAAATTAATTCATCTAAACTTCATTGAAATTTTTACTAAGTAAATAACACCTCTTACTAGAAGATGGAAGAAATAGAGTCCATAAGTTTTAGAACTTCTCAAAAATCACGAATGATGAGCCCTGATGATTTGGTGACTTATGTCTATATGTTTAAATAATAACACAAGATCATTAATATTCACATGTTTGGTGTGTTCTTTCTATCTTTTCAAAGTGGTGTGTTCTACATCAAATCGGCTAATGCCATGGATAGTTCTTCAGTGGTAGTGGAAACTGTCTATGCTATTTTTATTTAGGTGGCAACAAACATTAATAGAGGATGCATAAGATGAAAATGATGATTTATTCCTCATAATATTTTCTTAGTATCGTGTTCTGGAATTACCATACTTGTTTGTAAATCCTTTGATATTTGGGGAAAAGGGAAAATGTAGATATAATGAAATGTGGTAAATAATTATATAAGAGGGCAGCTAACTACAAAAATTCTTTGACTACAAAGATCCTCTAACTACCTTACTTATTTATGGATATGAATGGCTAGTGACACATATATTATAGTAACATAGAGTAAATTTGGGATGTGTTCCTCACATAGTAGTGATTATGTATAGTATGATCCAAACAACAAGATTCAGAGTATGATATGTAAACGTAAAAATATGCATTGCATACAATTTTGTTTGGGATAGTTCTTAAAGATGTATATTCTCCCCATCCTCATATTAATGGGGTGTAGACCATGATTAATAATGTTGACAAGGAGTTGAATTTTTAGGAGTGTTAACATTATTAATATGTAAAAATGTAATTATTATTTAATAAACAATAACACATTAATAGTTGTTTAGCATATTATTATTATTATTATTATTATTATTATTATTATTATTATATACAGGGTGATTCATTTTAGTTAGTTAGTTATTAGTTTGAATTAAATAGGGAGATTAATAGATTGTGGCAGAGATATGATCTCCCCAATTATAAGCAATAGTTTTCATATATAACTTTATAATAACCCGTATGTTGAGATAGGGAAGAAATAGATATTATTAGTTTGAAATATATATTTTAGTGTTCAAATCTTTCTCTATTGTGTAGACACTATTTTTCTCAATATTTAGGATGGATTTAAGAGGGTTTAAGGGATGGTTTGTTATTAAGTATTATTTATAAGTAAAAGATCCTTTTTCTCTCTCCTAATGTGACAAGATCGTAATGAGGGGAGTGAGGTGGTAGAGTGATTTACATGAGGTAAATAGAAGATGGAAAGTCTAGGGAAATCCATTTAGAAAAGAAAATAAATTTATACCACCAGTAGAAAATAACCATCATACACCAGACCCAAAAAGGAAACAATAAAAAGGCCTAAGAAAAATGATCACAAAAAATTTGACTAGCAAAAAAAAAGAAAAAAAGAAAATCGAGGATAAGGAAAGATTCTAAACTAGATCATAAAATCCACCCCAAACCTAAAAGATTGAAAAGAATAAAAAACTAAAGTTTGATGAACAAAAACCCAATAAAAAAACAATCAAAATGGCCTCAGAGAAAAAATAATAACAACTAGTACTATTTCCCCCTGACAAGGTGCTTTGTGTACCATTGGCAATTCCCTCTTAAATTTCTAGTTCCATTTTTCTATGAGATGATGGTCTTCCCATTTTATTATAAAAATTTCCATAATTAATCTCCACTTTTATAGGATTTATATTTTTATGATGGAACTAGGATCCTAAATCTTGGGAATAGTGCCCCCATTCATTTTTTTATTAGACCCTATTTGTTTAGGAGTTGAAAACCAGTGACAAGATTTTTGGTATGCAAGTTTATCCTTAATTAATTATTTGAGAGAAATGAATAGGTCTATGTTTTTATTTAAAAAGGGGTTTGAATCTTGGATAGTTTCTCTTTCAAATCTAGAATTTTCACCCACCATGATGACTGAGTTGAGTCATTAGTCACAACATTGTGACTCAAAGGAGCTAGAGAGATAGACATGATCCTTGACTTCAGATTTATTTCAAAATTATTAGGAATATTAGGTATCTTAATGAAAGAGGGAATATTTTAGATAATTTGGACTTATCTATAGTCTAACTGAAAAAACAAAACATCAATAATACACCTACAATATTAATTTTTTTATAATTTTAAACTCTCTCCAATATAATAATAAAGGAATAGATCCAAATTATTACCATACTTTCTATGTGCAACTTGTTTAAAACCCCAAAAATTTTCATTTTCAAATATTATCTCTTATATAATTTATGGACATAAGTCCATATTATCTAAAATAGTCCATAAAGTAAAAGCTACAACTATCCCTCCTATGTCACTAGATAAATTTGTAAAGGGTTCCAGATAAACAACATTCAACAAGTTTGAATAGGGTTTTTGAATTCATTTAGAGCATAAGGAATTATAGTCCTCATTTTAATTAATGTGATGTGGCTCCCTTAGAAGCATATAGTCCCTCTTATCATTAACGTAAGACATAAAAATAGGGTAAATAAGTCTAGGGATATGAAAAAGAGAACATAAATTACAAAGGCCTAAGAAACCATCAGTTTTGAATCTTTGTCTCCACACACTACACTTATTTCTATGTAGGATGAATTCTAGGTGAGGTTTAGTGATAGAAATCAAAACCTTCACCCTAACCTCTAATAGTATTCTCCTACCATGGGTGGATGGGTTAATTAGTAAAGGAACCCAAAGAGTCTGAGCAATACTGAGGACAACATCTTTGTGTTAGGAATCCAATATGAGTTATAGAAGGGAAATCCATGATGGAAATTCTTATTATCATCCCAAATCATAGGAAAGCCCTGACTTCCATTTTCAAAGGGAGAAGAAAAAATTTCCCATAAGTGTTAGACCATCCTAAAGTATTTTACAAAAATCTTCCTTGTAGGAAAAGGAGATAAGAAAGTGATCATTGGCCAAAGGAACAATATCCATTGGATGATTAGTCCTCAAGTTCTTGTTGGCCCAAATCCTAAATTGATTGTAGCCTTGGTGAAACCCATGACATTTAGCCAAAATAAATAAGTCACATTGTTCCTTTGCCTTTGTCACCATGGATACAAAATTGATAAATAGATGTTATCATCTAAAATTGAAGGTAACATCATGTTTCTCATTTCTAATCATTCAAAACTTATAAATATTTTTATGTTAATCAATTGAAAAATTGATATATAGTTATAAATATAATAACTTTTTCTTTTTTCCTATATACAGTATGTCTGTATGAATTGGAAGACATTATTGAGGCTATTGATAACTTGGTGTCCATTTTATATTCTCATATAGGGTTTATATTTTTATAAAATCTTGGGTGTCAATATTGGTGGCACCCTAGATAAATGCAATGCCAATCCCAAGAAATGGAAAATTTGGAAGTATAGCTTGCATTAACTAACACAAACATGACAATGAAAAAATCTGGTATTTATAGTACATATATGATAATTTTTAATAACATACAAAAATTCAAACATCATGGTTTCCCACCAAAATAACTATTCAAAAATTGGAATACTTGTGAGACCTTTTGAGGGACTAGAAAATATGTTTATTGATGGATTTGGTATATTAAATGAGTCTAGGATCCTTATGAAGTCATATAGGGTATTTATGTCTTACTAGTCTCATAACATGGTTATGTGTAGTTAGTTAAACTTAAAAATTGAGTCACTATTAAAGACTCCTATGTGGAATTAGAAACAAGATTAAATTACTATTTTAAGGGAGATATAAGGTTTGTAAACTTGTTTTTGTGAGAGATTTCCTCGGGATAGATAGGAGAGATCAAATAAAAAGATCATTTTTGCCATGACTGTTCATCTAGTATAAATTAGTGCATGATAATTTTTGATGACTTAATTTAATATATTGAAAAATGTAAGGGAATTGGAAGTGAGTATTCTCTATTTAAATTTAATATATTTAACATGCAATAGTGTGTGATCAGTATCTCTACTCAAAAAAGTTGATAGTTGTATTGAACATTATTGTTCCCTGTAGAGTTTGAGTGAAGACAAAATTTTCAAGTTTTATGTATAATGAGACTATATGAAGGTATATATATATATGGAGAGAAGAATAATTTTAAGATGATAATCTTTGTATAAGATTAATGAGGGATTCAAGTCTTCATTTACCAATTGATTCTTTTATGAATCCTTGTGGCTCTACATACCATGTGTTATGTACTAAAATGACAATGATAATTACACCTTATATGATTTTGACTCAATTAGATACCCATTTGAGACTTGGATATTAAAGACTTGTCATTTTTATGGCATCAATTTCTTGAAAGTCATCAGGGCCATATGAACCCTAGTAGTTACACGATTACGGTGAAAAAATAAATAGTGATGAAAAATTAAAAAAGGGTACATGAATGGAACATTATAGCATCTAAATAGACACCAAATTGCAATATATAGTATGGGGTGACTTACATGACATATTCTAAGGTGGCAGTGATCTAGTTATCCTTTCCATTAAAATATAAATTTTTCTTATGATGTGAAACATGAAAATTTATAGGTAACAATTCCCTTATTGATTATCCTTTGATGAAGTTATCAACCCTATCCTGCTCAACCTAAGTAACCCATAAGTCTTCCTTGTTGATGTCAAGAAAATTTTCCCACTTGATACAACTACAATATAATTTTCAATTTCCTATATTCTATAGTTAAAGGTGCATTATTCCTTCCCAACTTTTTGCCATTTATTACAACCTACAAGGATAACATTTCATTGAACAAATTAGAAGTATACTTTTGGTATTGAGTGAACACGAGTTTCCATGTATTGTAGTGGAAATTTTTTCTCAATTGAATGCTATCTATCATATGCTACAATGTACAAAGCATAATGATTGAAAAATGCATATAATATAAGCACACTTTGGTCCTAACAACATTAAAACATGTACACATCATCAAAATGGGTAGTCAGAATCATATTCATTGATAAAGAAGAGAACTCCATTTTTATCTATATTTATTGTACCTCTCATTTAAATACATTATTTTACATGAACTATTACATTTAACATGTATTCGACCATTCAAGATATTAATCTATTTTAGAGTGTGTCATATGTAAAAATAATATGAAGTTAATGACACCATATAAAGAGTCAAAATAATGTTTATATAAAGATATGTTTAAATTATCAAGAGAAGTGCAACAAATATACAAAAAAACAATTTTCATGTCTTCCTTTAAACATTACATCAAGTAGGGGAAGAGAATGGGGAATAATATGGAATCTACAAAAGTGAACATTACAAAACAAGTAAATGAGAATCAATGCATGTCATCATAGACAACTATGTTGACCAATCGAAAATTAGTTAAAGTATCAAAAAATTAATCCAAAAGATTGTATTCTAAATCAGGCATTGTAAATACGTCCATAATGATTTATCATATTTCATTTTGTCTCTGCCCTAATGATGCTTGTTGAAGATGTCTATTTGTGCAACAAATGTAAATATTTGGAAACAGACCTTAATTGAAAGTCACATTATCATGTAGCTTAGTGATCAGAACTTGATTAAAATCCTTATCCCCTATAATTTCATAATAAACATCTTAAGAATTGATGTCCATACACACACCTATTTGATCGAGAAAATACAAACATAAGCCTATCCCATCTGTTAAAGCAATGTAAGAGGCATGATGTAAAGACACTTCATTGAATAGAAAAGTGCCATATTTTTTATTGAGTTCATTTTGAGGATAAAATAACATGCATTTGATATTAATATGTCTTCCTTTCCATTCATATGCAACAAATAAATGCATGTTTTGGTCAAACATATGCAAATAGAAGCCATGAACTACACATAGATATTAAAATATTATAATTCAAACCAAAAGAAAAATATGATAGAAAATATGAAAAAAATGTTTATAAGAATGTAAAAAATCTCCTTGAAATAAATATAAAACCCTTCATAAAACAAATCAAAATAAATGCATCAAAATGTAGAAATGGACAAAATAGTGCATGCACAAGGTAGTTACATTTATAGATGATATTAAGTGGCATGAAATAAATACATGCATATGGGTAGGGTGTATTAATGTGATTTTAATATGAATCTCATATATTTAGGAAATGGTTTATAAAAAAGAGAAATTTCTAAGAATCCGATAAAATGATGTTAGGATTTTAAATATTGTGAAGCAGCTATGAAGCCCATAAAATCAAGACAGGGTAAAAAAAGTGAAATTAATAAGAAGCCCATATGATATTCTAGTTTTCCATCAAATAATCATTTTATTTATTAAATTATAGGCATGGACATACTAGTATTTATGGATACCCCATTTAAGGAAATGATAGTAGGTTACACAAGGAAATTTGTATGATATATATACATTACAAATTGTATGAGCCAATATGGGATGAAATTTATCCCATTCAATTGTAATGGAACATTGCCTTATCACCCATACTAAGGTTAGGGAATAACCCATATTGAGTTATTAGGTCTTTATTTTAGCAAACTAGGATGCTATGTTTTTCAATGTTTCTTCATAAACCACCACTACCATACTTCCCACTTACCAGACCACAATTTTTGGCCACTAAATTTAGGAAGGCCCATGAGATAACACAACATAACTATGAAATTAAATGAAATCTTATTATTTATTACATGTACAAAATTATATACAAATATCTCATCTCTATCGCACATAATATAATAAAGATGTCTAGGGATCTGGATGATGAGTCAACATTCCACTTATAAATGTTGATTATAACCAACTATAGTAAATACCATTATGTAATATTTTATGGTTGGAATATATTGAATGGTATAAAAATGCATTAAAGTAGCCATATACCACTATTAAATGCCAATTCTTTAAAACTAATTTGAGTACTGCCCATCATGATCACATGCATTTCTATCAACCTAAAATTCTTATGATGGTATTAGAAATGACTTCTTTGCCACATTTATTCTTTGTATGTAATCTCATTCAACACATGTTTGGGATCTAATTCAAGATTTGAATCTAGATAATTCCATAATTATACATAATTATCATGAAGACCATCCCACATTGAATGCCAAAATCTAATCACAAGGTAATATGTACAAAAGAATCTTTCTATCAAGAATTTTGCATAACTAATTCTATAAAATTATCGATCAAACCAAATTTTCATCATGGGATTTAAATATATTCCATGCTACTGCTATGGAATAATTAATTATGATAAGAGATTAGACTTAAAAATTATATCCAACATTTCCATTTATCGATGTGACCAATTGCCTTTTAACAGATCCCAAGTAAAATAATTATTAGTATTCGACCAAATACTAGTAACATGATTTTCATGATTATCCCAAACAAGTGGTGGCCAATATAAAATTTCATTCAATTTGAGTGAAACTTGATCAAAGTCTCTTCTTGTTACATCTCTAAGTTGGATTGGGGAATTACATAAGTGATTGAAATGTCAATTAGAGAGGGTTCTAAAAATAGTGACATATTTCAAACAAACACATAAACCATAGAAAATGAATTATATAAAGGGTCCACTACATCATACACAATTTTTTTTTCAATAGAGTGATTATCAATCATCTAGTCAATTTAAAATATAGATTGTCAATAGATTCAATCATTTTCATTCTAAAAAAAATAACTTTAGAAATGTACTTTTAAGAATTTACTTGTGAAATATGTATCAATTATTTTTATAAATGTGGAGTAAAACTACCATACATACTACATATGCAAGAGGATATTCTTCAATGTAGAAACACTAATGACATAAACATCATACTGCAAAGTGGTGTCATACAAATATAAGAAGCCGATATGACAAAAAATAGATTAACATTCAAAACTAGTACTTTACATGTATTTTATGGGCCTCCATCCTAAGATGGAGCCATAACAGGCCTTTGATTTGCTTTGGAAAGCTTGATTAAGGTTGGCTATTTTTATCTTACACTTATACCCAAAAATATAAAAGATATATGTGTAAATTACAAGCTAGGTGAAAGGAGATACTATTTTGGTATCATCCAAGATTGAAAGCCATATAATTTCTATATTACCAAATATTTTTAATTTTATACAATGTAGATGAATCCATAAAGATAACAATACTATTTTTAGACATGAGGACATTTCAACTTATATAAATTGTGGAAGGGTGGAAGAAAGCTTAATCAAAGCAAAGGGTTGAAAAAATCCTTCAAAAACTAATCATTCTCGATGGTTTTTTCCAATAATTCCTAGTTAATCATATCACAATCCATTAACAAATATTCATGCTATGATTTTAACAAACCATTCAAATCAGCCTATAATGATTTAATCATATCATATCTGCCTAGCAAACCTAGTCATGAAAAGAGAGAAGTTTGGCTTTTAAATGGATTTACCACCACTTAGATGTAAACAAATAAATGATCCCTATTGTGAGGAAGAGATATATAGCCATTTCATAGTGATTTTAAAAAAATATTGAGGAAGAGAACAACCTTTCAAACAACTCATAAAATGTGAACATTCTAATAATAGAACTCTTACAATCTTTGTTTGAGTAGAAGTTATAAATAAAAGTTGAATATTTTTCATCTAATTTGGACAAAACCTTATATATAAACTACACATATTCTTTTTTCATACTACAATTTTGAAGTTTTAGTCAAAATGAGTTAATTTTTCAATGTTATTAAAGTCAATTGGATTGAGAGTAATAAGCTTTGAAAATAGTTGATGATCCTTATTTTTATCACTATTCTAATATAATATTTAAAAAAAATCATATTAAATTTATATTAGTAAGAGAATGATTATGAAATTATATCTAATGTGATATAGATAAACATATAAGACAAACAATACTACCAAAAATAAACTAATATTTGAAAATTATTGACAAAATAAAATAAAATGGTTTTAATTTTTCTACAACACAAATCTAAACAATGAATAAATTAAGGGAGTTAAATGTTTTGGTGAAAATTTTAATTTACAAGTAAATCAATCCAATATCTTTAAAAAAATGAATTAAATGCACAAATAGAGAAGATCACATGGATAAAAGTACATTTTAAATTTGTACAATTCTTCTTGTCCAGGTAATTGTGGTCTTCATCCAAAGGTTGAGAAAGTGTTTATATGCCTTTATACCAATTATTCCAAAGCTGATGATGATATTAATACCAAAAATGATAGTAATAACCCATCTGAATAGGTTATAGAAAAGGTGTAAATATTGATATAATTATACAAGGGAGACGAATTGGACATTACAATTACATGCCATAGTCTAGGCACCTCCCTAACACTCTTGAGTGATTATCACATTGGAGAAAAGTTATTTGCATTAAATAGTTTAGGTTACAATTACAATATACCTATGATAGTGTTTTCCTTTGGAGGCCTCAGGGTTTAAAACCTCAATTTTTAAGAAAATATGGAGAAGATTGGTGTGAAAACATCAATAATAGTGAATACCCATGATGTGATACCCATATTTCCTAGAATGTTTTTGAATGAATAGATGCACAAAAAGTTTTCTGATGGACTAAGATCAAGTGGGTTAATTGAGAATATATACAATCATGTTGAAAGTGATTTGAGGATTAATCACTTAAGTTATCCTTAACTTAAACATAATATAGATATGAGTTATTTCCATAATTTGGAGGCTCATTTGCATTTAGTGGATTGTTTTCAAATCTTGATTGTTCTATTTCATTCAAATGCAAAAAGGGATCATCATCTTGTTACTAAGACATATAATTTCCTAAGAGACAAAATTATGGTACCTAGAAAATGGATGCTATTGATAGATAATTACAGTCCCACTTTCAATTCCAAATCTAATTATGTGAATAATTTATATACAAATCAAAATTATTGTAAAGTTATTTTTTATAATATGTATATTGGACACCAAGATATCATTGAATTCAATTATCAATGTATTAACTAAAATAAACAAAAAGGCACGTTATTAACATGAACTAGCTAATATAGTCACTTGAACTAGCCACTAACAGTGCCTTATTACTATGAACCAACAAATGCAGTCACTTGAACTAGCCACTATGAATGAAGTCACTCAAACCTTTGATAAGGAGAAATTCATGAAAGATGAACTATCCACTATCAATTCTTGTGTGGATGACCTTTGATGTCTATAATATAGGTGTTGGGTTTGGCCCTCAAGTTGGAGGATACATGTTTTTTCATATGTTAATGGTGGACTTTATTCATGACATTCCATTGCTAAAGCTTAGTATAAGACATCTGGCCACTAGGAATTTGGTTTACCATTATGATCTCTCTAAATGTAAAGGAACTTTATGAAGTCCTTTTTTGGGCTTTATTTTTTGGATGAGAAGTATTTTTCTTGGCATGATGTGTGATTTACCTTGACAAAATTAGGGAACCACCTCTTAAAAAAAACAAGCTGCAATTTGAGTCTCCCTTGGAGGCTCTTGTTTTGATTTAAAGTAAAGGGAATCTTAAATTTAACTAAGATGTTACAAAATACAACTATGTTCTTAGAGCTCAATTATTTAACCATCCAATGAAATCACTCAAACCAGCCAATGTCAGTGCCTTATTAACACTAACTAGCCAGTGCAGTCACTCGAATCAACCACTATCAATGTAGTCACTCAAACTAGCTAATGCTAGATCACTAGCATAGGATTTCACCAATTTTAGAGGAAAACTCTTGGGAAAAAATTGGGGAAAAGTGCATTATTGGGGATAATTCAAAGTCATGATCTTTTTTCCCCTACCCAATGTCAGGCTTAACCATAATAAATGTGAACCACATGGTAACCATGTTTAGTTATTTAAGTGTGGGTAACCTCAAACCACATGGTAACCAAGGTTAGTTAGAGTAATAATGGTAACATTGTTTAAGTTTTAGATAGGATTACAAAGCAATTTAGTCAAACATTAGTCCATAAATCATGAAAAATGCATAAAGAACTAACTAACTAAGACTAACTATTCCTATGTGAATTACAAAGGATAGAAAGAAATAAATGAAAGAAAGAAAACATCATATTACCTTAAAAAATGGATTCACCATACCCATGTGGCTCAAACTCATTTTTTCCCTTGACAATCATCCTTGTCTTTATCAAAAAGGTGGCAAACTTCTCCAATGTCTCAAGAACACTCCATAAAATCTAGGCTCATGATTCCAAATCACTAAACTAGCCTATCAATGAAGCTTGTAACTAATATTAATGTTTTATTTTAAAGGATTGTAGATACAATTATCCATAATAACTTTGCATAAATCAAGATTAAAATTCATGTCCATGGCCTCTCTATTTATAGATTTTTGAGATTGGTCAGGATCAACCATGACTATCCATCTCAAGATTGAGATGTTTGGCCATGGATAATCCAAATATTTGGAATTAAATACATAATTATATTCCTCATGAACTTGGAATAAGTGTAATTGAAGAGGCATGGGAGGCATTAACTAGGCTTGGGTGACCCATAATCTTGAAATTTGTGGCATTTATGGCCTAGAGATGTCTTCCCAAGAAATGATGTCACTTGATGATGTAGTTAATAGAAATCAATTTCCAAAAATAAATATTCAACAAATCTCATCTAAAATCCACTTAATCTCTTGATTTGGATTAATTAGCCTTAAACAAATTTAATCAACATTTGTGCTAATTATTTGAAAATTGTCCCTCAATTAATCAAAATGGTCAAAAAGTCATATTACTGAGTTATAATTTGACTCAGGAAGAATTAGGTGATGTTAGATGCACCAAAAACATATTTCCATTTAGGATGTTTCCAACTCAAAATAACAAAGGTACGTGGTGTGTACAAATAAATTTAGGAGAAAAGAGTGAACTAGAGCACACAAGGGAAAATCATCATTTTGACCCAAAATAAATTGATCAAAGTTAGTTGGCCCATAAATTTAATTACCCTATCTAGGAATACTTTGAACTAAATTGGCACTTGTAAATGAAAAGCTCAAACCATTTAGCATGTTTTATGGATTTTGACCTAAAATGTGTCTTTGAGTGCAATTCAAGTAAGATTGACAATTTCAACATAAATGGTGCTAGGAATTGGATGTATACATCTTGTCCCTATTTGAGAATGCATAGTGAGACATTATGGTAAAGCAAAATCTTTTCAAAAAAAAGAGTTGTCATTAAAAAATTTGGAACAAACCCATGATGCCCCCTCGAGAAGACATACTAAGATGGAAGAAAAGGATGGGCTCTCAAAAAGAAAGAGAAAGTGAGAGATTAACCCATGGAATAAATCACATCAATATGAGTTAATGATTATACACGTGATTGCCATCAATGATAAAAATAAAATTAGGATTATAATAGGCCCTAAAAATAGGGGAAATGGGAAAGATATAATCCATAAATGTAAGGGACACATTTTAAATGTACCCAATTTGATAGTGCAAGCTACATGCTTATGATATTGATCAATCAAAAGATAAGTTGTACACTAAAATATTTCCATCATAGGAATTAGTGTGGAGATCTCAGAATTAGAGGAAAAGAGAGAGCATTTTGCTTTAGGAAGGGAAGCACCACTTCTCCAAAGAGAACTACTCCAGTAGAGAAAATGAGATCATGATTAGTTTTGCCTTAATAGGGAATATTTTGATAATTGATAAATAATAAATAATGATTTTCCCCTATAGAGTTGATTTGATTCAAACGTTGTTTAGATGTTGTGTCCTAACATTTGTAATTGGCAAGCAAAATAACTCAACGATATAACCAAAAAGATAGGTTAAAGTGAGTAGGTGCAAATGTACATGTGATGGTGTAATAGATTAAAAATCTATATAAAACCAAGCATATGATAATGAACCAAGTGATGGGAGAGATGAAAATAAGAATGGAGATAATTGAGCTGACCTCAATAGAAATTGAGTGCTACCTACAGAGTTTCATGGACTTATGTTCCAACATGAACTTTAGTCCCATGTAGTTCACCGAAGTTTGGGAGAGAATGAAATGAGGAATGATAAAAAATGACTAAGAATTGATTAGACTCACAATGTATGGAAAGATATGCACATTGAAGCATAGACAAAGAAGCTTGAAATGCATGTTCCCTAGAAGCCTAATCGCACATCATGAGCCTAGTTTTTACAAAGTGTTCTTGAGATCATTCATCAGAGATGATATTGAAATTAAGACTTTGAGACCTAAAAACATAGTGTTTGCTATAACAAAATAATTTAGGCATCATAATTATGAATAACTTAGAATGATATAACATTCCAATTTCATTGAGCTAGTTCAAATATGAATACCTATAACTAAGGATAATGGTAAAATAATCACCAAAACTAGAGTTACAATGATTTACAATTTAAGAAGTAAAGATAAAGAAAAACATAAATGAACCTATCTCAAAATAAAGATATGATCTTAAGTAGGAACAAAAATGTTTAAAAACAAAAGGCAAGAATGTCTTAATGACATGAGACTAGGATATAAATAATCAATATCCATGTGGACTATCAAGAAATTATTGAACACAAAAGATAAAAGCAAAATCAAATAGAAAAACAAGACACCAACAACAATCAAATAAACAAAATAGTCCAAGAACAATGTAATAACATAGGATCAAGATATAAACAATCAAGATCCATGTGAGTCACCAAGATGTTCTGAAACACAAAAGAGATAAGTAAAAATAATCAAGGAAACATAAGACCAAGATGAGACAAGAAGTAATAAAAATAGAAAAGGAGAAGAAATAAAATAAGAGGTATGGAAGCACAACAAAACACCAAGAAAACATAAATAATCACACACAAACAAAAACCAAGTTAGTGTAGTTTAAAGATAAATGTTCATGCATTGCGGTAGAGGTGTTACTTTCCACCACATCATAACAAAGAATAATGACATGACAATTATTCCCTAATTAAAGAGGAACAATGATAGAATAAATGGGAGGAGAGAAGAAAAGGAAGGGGTTGGCTGAACTACCTCTAAATGTATAACAAGTGGATGATGCCTACATAGTGCCATGGATGCATGTTCCAAAATGAACTTTAGGCCAAATGTAGTTCTCCCAAGAAATGGGATAGAAGAAAAAATGATGATCAAACCAACATGATCAATGTTATAGAAGAAATGGAAGATAAGACAAACAAATGAGAATGGTCTGGAAAAAAAGAAACTAATGAGATGAGAAAGAATGATCTTGAAAAATGGCAAGTGTGTGGGATAAGATGAAATGAACTAGTGTTTCTATTCTTTAAAATAGCAAGAGTGTATCATGGTAGAATGAGAATGTACAAATGTATAGAAGCATGAGACAATGTTTTTTTTATTTTTTGGATCATGTTCTAATTTTTGTTTGGTATTTTCAAAGTATTTGTAATGTTTTTGGTGTTTTTGGGATAAAATATGCACAAGGTGGGACCATATAGTTGAGGAGATGCACATCTTGAGAGTAGAATTTATAATAAGATAGCTAATCTGGATGTAATGATCTATGCTCATAAATCATCAACAGTGATGATCTTGATAAAATAATAAATAGAAACAAATGTGATATAGAATAATGTGCAACCTAAAGTAAAAACTAAATATCTGCATTCACCTATCTATAAGAGTGTAGAAATGGTTTGGAGTTGAGAAGATGTTTTTTTTTTCATTTGTTTGATGCTGCACAATACTTTCTTGGATGAACTACTTTTTATAACTACTGTTGAGGATGTTCATAATGTTCATGAGACATAATCAAGATCATAACTAGTCAAGGGGCTAAAATTGTTCAAGATTATAACATGCCTTAGAAATAATAAAGAATATGTTTCTCAAAGAGAGAAATCCAAAATGGGATGAAGAATGTGTTCAAAGTGCCAAGGATTCAAATCCTTTACTGTCAAGAATCATGAAAAGTGGACCAAGGCAGTATTAAATGCATTCAATGTAGGATAAAAGGGTGGGATAAAATTATTATAGCACAAGTTTCCCCTAAGTCAGGAGTCTTGTAGATAATGGTTCAAATTTGTTCATGCATATAACCTCTTAAGGTGTATGATGTTCATGGGATTTGAAAGTTCTTCACCATTAGGTTTAGCTAGTTGATATGCTCATGATCCATAGTTTATTATGAAAATATATGGTCCTAACCAATTAGGATGAAACTTTCCTTTATTTTTGGGTTCAACATTCGTATTCTTCTAGTTTTCTTTCAAAAATATGTCACCAATCTCAAATTATTTTGGGAGAATGCATTTGTTGTAGCTTCTCTATAATCTATTCTGATAGGCCTTCAAGTTTTCTAGGGAAACCAAACACTTACCATCAAGAAGCTCTAGTTCATGTAGTCATGAGGCTCTATAGTATTCATTATCTTCAATGTGCTCTAGTGATATTCTTAATGATGGGATCCCAATCTTGATTGCAATGATAGATTCCAAGTCAAAAACAAGGGAGTATGGAGTAACACTAGTTGGGGTGTGATGATTGGATCTATAAGCCCAAAGGATAGGAAAGAGTTGTAAGTGCTAATTATAGTCAACATCATTGAAAATCTTCTTTAAGATGGCTAGAATGGTTTTATTTGATGCCTTAGATTATCTGTTGCCTTGAAGGTTATATGGAGTGTATTTCTTGTTCTTGATCTTGAATTTTAAACAAAGATATTTCACATCTTGGTTCACAAAGGATCCACCATTATCAGATATAATATAGGTTGGGATACCATATTGATAGATGATATGGTAATGAATGAATTTGGCTATTTGTTTCTCAGTAACATAAGTAAGAGGAATGGCCTCAATGTAATTGGTAAAGTTCTTAGTTACATTCAAAATGTGTTTATGGCCATTTGAATATGTGAGGTTAATTTTTACAATGAGATCAAGACCCCATGTTGAGAATGGCCATGGTGTTGTAATCGACTGCAATGGTAAGGAAGGTGCATGTATCAAGTTGACATGCTACTGACAAGGAACACACTTATTTACATGATTACAAGCATTTATCTCCATTTTGGGCCAATAATAGCCTATTCTGAGGAGTTTCTTTGCTAAGACTACACTATTGGTATGGGCCCCACACATTCCTTCATGAACCTCCTTCAGTGTTAGCTTAGATTTTCCCAAAAATAAAAAGTGAAGAAGTGTTACAGTATAGCCTTTATGGTAAAGTTTATTTCCAAGGAGGATATAACATGTTAGGCAATGAAGAAATAGCTTTTGTTGGTTGTTGGAAAGGTCAACAGGACATACATGACTATGGAAATAGTTATAAAAATCTTGGTACCATGGTAGCTAAAGTGAGGGATTAAGATCAGCAATGATGCATATCCTCTCTAAATCTAATAGAATATGTGTTAGTTGAAGTAGATTTTCAATCAGGAACTAATAATCTTTAGCATTTTCATGCATTTGAATCATGGAACCAATTGTTGCCATGGCATCAACATATCTATATTGACTTGTATAGCTTGCTCAAACTACAGAGATTTGAAATGTGTTTTGAGGTTATCGATAATTTGCTTGTAAGGAATAAGATTACCATCCCTTGTTTGTTATTGGTTAGTTGTCTAGTTTATGATTAGCTATGAATATCCATAGACCTTTAACCTTTGAATATCCCATTATATAGCAAGATAGATCCCTATAACCAATGCCTCATATTTAGCCATATTGTTTATATAATGAAATTGTATATAGAATGCTTTGGGGATTAGATACCCATATGACATGATCAAAAATATACTAGATATAGACCCTCAAGATGTGAAGGATCCATTAATATGGAGAATCCACTATTTAGGTTCTTTTGATGCTTGTTCTATCATCATGATAAAATCATCTGAAAGGTCAAAGTTGAGAGGTTGAGTGGCTGTAATAAGAACTTTTACAAGTTGGTTAGCAAGAACTTTCCCTTTGATTACCTTTTGATTCTGGTAATCAATATCAAAATCATTGAGGAGCATAATCCATTTAACCATACATCCTTGAAGAGTTTCTTTAGATAAGAGGAACTTGAGAGGATTTACCTTGGTGATAATAATAGTTTTTTTATTTAGCATATATTGTCATAATTTTTGAGTGGCAAACACCATAGCTAAACATACCCTATAAAAAGGCATATAATTATGTTCATAGGCTACCAATGTAAGGCTTAAATAATTAACATGTTCCTTACCATGATCATCATGCTCAGCTAAAAGTGCCCCCAATGCATGTTTTATGGATGATATGTAAAGAAGCAGTGGCTTTCCTTATGTTGGAGGTCATAAGACTAGTGGATTAGCGAAGTATGTTTCAAGCTTTGAAAATTCTATCTGACATTCTTCATCCCACTAAAATGTTACCCATTTATTTAATAGATGGGTAAATGGGTGGCACTTATCTACCAATTGAGAAATAAACCTTCTTATAGACTAGATCTTTCCTTGTAGACCTTGTAGCTATTTAAGATTATTTGGTGGAGGCATTTATATAATAGTGTTCACCTTTTTAGGGTTATTTTTGATCCCTCATTTTGATACAATGAACCCTATCAATTTTATTGATGTGACTCCAAACACACATTTCTTAGGGTTCAAGTAGACTTTATATCTATGAAGCCTCTCAAATATTCTTTGTAGAATGTTAGGATGTCCATATCTTATTCTTGACTTTGTTAGTATATCATCAACATGGTCCTTGAAAATTTCATGCATCATGTTATCGAAAATGACAGTCATTACACGCTGATATGTGGCTCTATCATTCTTCAAACCAAATTGCATGACTTGGTAATAAAATGCACCCCATAGAGTGGTGAGTGTGGTCTTATGCTAATCTTTAGGGGTTATCTTGATTAGATTATAATTATAAAATCCATCTATTAAGGATAAAATCTCATACCTAGTAGTTGAGTCGATGATCATGTCGATGTTGGGAAGAAGAAAATCATTTTTGGGGCATGATTTGTTGATATCACAAAAATTAGTACAAATACATATGCCTAGGGTCTTTTTACTCACTAGTAAAATGTTAGAAACCCATTAAAATTAGTCCAATGGTCTGATAAAGTTGGATCCTAATAACTTTTCCAACTTGGCCTTGACCAAAAGGGTGATGCATGGATTCATCTTTCTTAATTTTTGCTTGACTAGTTTAGCACTAGGGTTAACAACAATATGATGCATAACTAGATCTACATCCAAGCTTAGCATGTTAGAGTATACCCATGAAAATATGTCTATATAATATTTAAGAATGTATATAATATGTTCATATTATGCTTCAGTAAGGGAATTTTCAAGATAAACAATTTTGGGATCCTCATGGGTTCCTAAAATTCACTTTTTTTGTGTTCTCCACAAGGAGTGTGGATCCATCTTCTAGAAGTGTAGGAAATGTATGGTCATGATCATTTTCATCTTCTATATATTCTTGTTATTCCTCCAAAATATCTAGATAATATGAAGAATCAAAATCTACCTTCTCAAGTAAAGGCCAATTGGTAAAAACCTCTAGAAACTCAAGAGCAATATGCTCAAATATTTGATGTTGTTCTGAAGAGATGCTTGTAATAGTTATGGACCTTGGGATAAATAGAACACATACATCCTGAGGGGATGAGTCCCACCTAAGAGTTCCTAAAATAGGTTTTCACTCAAAGGCTTATCTTTTTCTTTACTTTTTTGCTCAACAAGAAGTGCCTCAAAGAGGTTTTCACCTAAAGATCTCTATGTTTTTTATTTATTATGACCAAATTTTTTTGCATGCTCTCCAAAATAGGTAGAAGGATCCAATGATAAATCAAAACCCTACTTATGATCACCAATAGTGAATGCATCTCATAGGCCCATGTATTCTGTAATCAATTCTTCATTTTGAAACTCATCAAGGCATATGACTACATTTTGTTTATCTCCATCTATGAGTTAAGGTTGGAAAAAGCATAGGTTATAATGAGGATTTGCTTAAATATGGGAGTTACTAATGGTGAATATATAATGTCCTACTTCAAGAAGGGAAGCACCACTAGGATAGGTTTTTGCTTCAGGATAGGAAGCTCCAATGGTAAATATGGTTAATATGGCATTTGAATCAAACAAATCTGAGTCAACAAGCTCATCAAAAAGGTTATAATGGGATGTTTTTTAACTATTATGAGTCTCATTACTAGTCACTTTAGAAGAGTCACTATCAAATTTCATGAGGTCATCCTCTAGTGGTTTAAATATGAGACCATGATTCTAATTGACAACTTCAGCTGATAAGGGTTCTAAAATTCCTTACGCCTATGGGCCAAGTCCTTTCCCTCTATAGTCATGATGATCCATTATCTTGTTAGAGATAGGATATTTTAGATTCTAAGAAACAATCAACAAGGCCTTCATAACATAACCAATCTCCCTTGGTAAAGTCCTCTCGATCTTTCTTTGGTGAAATTGTAGGTATAAAAACCACACGAGGTTTTGGTTATTTATTCTTTGGTTGCCAAATCTCATCAAGTTTGTTAGGAGTTTAAAAAGTTTGTCTTACTAAATGTTTTATGGGATTTTGGTAATTTTACAATATGGAAGACATCCTTTAGATGGTATGTGAAAATGCCTACATCTTTAATAACAACCTGCTTGTCTAGAGCTATAAGAAATGGATCGACCAAACTGGAGGCTAGATCACCAGGGTATATATAATTAGATGGAGATGGATGAGAAATGATGGATTTATTATTCTTTTTAATGAATTAAGAACTTGGGTAATAGCTATAATTATAAAACTCTACTTCAAGATGTTTACAGTATTGATATGGCTACTAATAAGTGGGATTAGTAACCTTAAACCCATCATAGGGAAACTTAAGGCATTGTTGAAGAGTAGATGGAACTAACTGTACTTCATGGATCCAAATATGACCAAGAATTATTCTATAAAGAAGCTCAATATCCACAATATGAAATAATGTGTGATGAGAAATAGACCCAACCATTATTGGCAACCAAATTGTACCAAATGACTCCCTCTCAACATTGTCATAAGCCTTGATTGTAATAGTTTCTAGCTAAATGTATTTATCCATGTAACCCAATCACCGTAAAAATTTAAGAGATATAATGTTCAGTCTTAAACCATTATCTATAAAAAACTACTTGATCTTGTGATCCGTAATGATTATCTCAATGTACAATGGGTTATAATGGTTTGGGCCAAGGGTGGACATGTCTTTTTGATCAAATGTGATTTAATGAAATGAAGACAAGTGTCCAACTAGGTTCTCTACCTGATCAAAGTTTATATCATTAGGCGTAATATATTATTAAAAAAATTTATTGAAGATGGTTCTATAGATATCAAATGTCTGCAAGAGTTCTAATATGGAAATTTGTGCAGGAGTTTTATCTAATTGATCCATTCGACTATACCACCTTTGAATTATGGATTGAACTATTTTAGTCTTTGTTGGGACAATATTCAGCTTTAAAACCATTGGCATAATGTTCTCATTGGATTTTATGAAAGAGATGGGTGAAGGGCCCTATATGGTAACTCATAGGTGTCTAGTTGTGATTGCACAACCTAAATGTGGCAAGGAGTTATTATAATTAGAAGAGGAGGGAAAAGGGCCTTGGATGGTGACTCATGGGTGACTAAATGTATTTCTATAATTTTGGTTCAATGGGGAGAATTTATAATTAGAATGAATGTGTTGTTTTTCAAGATTAGTAACCCATGTAAATAGTGTAACAACACGATGATGTAAACCTGACATAGTATTACTAGGGAAGAGGGTGTTGACCCTATAATGACGGGTCTCATATTGTAAGGAACATGAGATTGGTCATGTAATTTTACAGTAACAATGGCAATGTGGGATATAAAAATTCATCCCATAGTATTATTATAGTCATAAGGTACATTTTTATAAGCCACATTGTTAGTATGGGCATTATGATCTAGATTATGCTCATTATTATTCTAACCTTGTTGTTGGCTCTGATTCTACCTCTATCCTTAATTGTGACCATTTTGATTATTTCTTGGTGGTGGTGGATCATGTCAAGGAAAGGGGTATTTGTAGATTCCCATATCCTGATTTGTGTCCTGATTAAGGGCCAACTTAATTTCTAATTCACCACTTTCAATGAATTCCTCAATAATATGTCATAGTTGAAAGTAATGATATGCACCATGACTAGTAACATGATGAAAGTTACACCATTCATTGTCTTTGTACCAATCTAGTTTTGGTTGATCTTGAGGAAATTCCCTTGATACTAGCCATACAATTAAATTAGCTACAATGAGATTTTGTAACACTAAATGTCCTTTGTGGAGGTTGTCTCTCAAAAGTACATAGTGGATTTGGTAGATTTAATTGTATATTTGGAGGAGGCATAGCTTGTACTATTTTTACATGTCTTATTTTAGTCACCCCATGTCCAAACATATTCTTTTTTTTAAAAATCCTTTAGGCTTATCTTGTATAACTATTTAAATTGGTGATTTATTCTTATTAGATGCTTGACCTTGCACAAAAATCTTAACAAGGCCCTTAACAATGAGAGCCTTCTCAATCTTCACTCCTTTGCCAATAATTTATTCAAATGATTTAGAATAAGCTAACCATATATTATGTGCAACTTTAGGATGTAAATTATGTGCAAAGATATCAGCCAACTATTTGTCTGGCAAGTTATGTTGAAAGTAGCTTGCCAATGCCCTCCATATTTATAGATATGTGGTGAAACTTTCACCATCATGCTACTTGGCTTTGCATAAGTCAAAAATGGTTAATTCATGTTCTATGTTATATGATAAATGGTTAATGAAATTTTATAATAAGTCATTCCAACCCACAACTAATCCCTTGGGTAGTTTAAGTAGCCAATCAAGAGCTTGTCTCACTAAACTTCATGAAAATAGTCATAGTAAGTACTCACTACTATAAGCAACCTCTTGACATAATATGAAGAATACATGTATGTGCTTACGTGGATATCCTTTTCCTTTGTACTTTTCAAATCTAGGTGCCTCAAAATGAGGTAGAAAGGGGTTTTGGAGAATAGATAAATCAAATGGATATGGGCATATCTCATTAAATTTTTTCTTTTTGAATCTATTATTCATCTCCAATATTTGAACAATTTCCTTCATAGAATTCAATTCTTGCATGTTTGGTCCATTTGTGGATTGAATAATATGTTGTTGGGGTGTAATGTGCCCCTAGTTTTGTTGTTGTTAGGATGGAATGTGCCCCTAGTTTTTTTGTTGTTGGGGTGGAATGTGCCCCTAGTTTTGTGTGCATCTATACGGAGTGTATACCTTTTGATCCATGACTTGGTTTTGATACTATCCTTGAGTCAAGAATATAGGATACTAATTTTTGGATTGTAAAACATTCATTGAATCTGGTTGTTTCTTACTTTGTTGATTTTGGAAATTTCTATGTTTATTTACCAATTTTTGTGCCGGTTGAAAAGAACTAACCAAATTATCTTGAGGGATTTCCTCAATTTGAACTAACTATTTGGGTTTTTTAGTTTGTAAAGTAACAAGAGGTTCTTGATTATTGAATAATGTATGTTCTATGTCAAATGGAATACTTTGTAAGGTCTCTTTTGAATTTAACTATTCATTTAGATTACCCTGATCCACTATGGTAATGTCCTCATCTAATATTTGTTTCATAATTTCAACCACATTTCCTTATTCTTTCAAAGAATCATTATGAATCGAAGTGGAAACTAGGGAGTCAGCTAAGTCTATGCCATGTTGATCTACATATCATTGACTTATTATCTTTATCTTAGCTATAAGATCTAGATTTGTGGTTTTTGACGTTATTTATATTTCTTTTCCATTGTTAGAGGAAGAAGGTATGTCTATTCATGCAAAATCTTTTTCTTGCCATCATTATTCTCCTTCTCTAACTAAGGTATGCAATTTTTCTTTAGGAAAGTAATAAGGTAGTCTAGCATTTGATTCTATCAATCTAAGAAGGGCTTCATCTTGATCTTCTTGGGGTTGATATTAATTTTAACCATCTTTGGATCCTAATAATATGGGGATATCATAAAAAATAATGGGGTTATCTTGACCATCATAAAATTGCTCATCTTCATAGCTAAGGCCATAAGAGGCCCCACTATGAGTAAACCTTTGAGTCATGTCTAAAAGAGATATTCTATGTGTTTGACTAACTTTGGGCCAATTCTTGGTAGCCATAAAAAGTATGCTTTGGCTCTATTTCAAATAATTAACCAAGGTACTAATGAGACTATAAGTTAGGGTGGTTTGAAACCATGCACAATTTAGAAGATTTTGTTCATGATTTTACTCAACCTTTGGTAAGGTTGAAATCATATAGATCGGAAGAGGGTAAGGTAACTTAAAGACCCAAGGTGTAATCTAGTACACCAATGCCTAGATCTTTTTGATACACCCTTATTGTAAAAGCTAGTTTTAAATTTGAAAATTTGACCCTAGAAGTTTAAAGCAAAGCTCTTTGGATCCTGAAGAAGACAAAATAGACTAAGCAACTCAAGATGTAAAAACATACATGAATCATTAAGTATAAATCTAGGACCGAATAGGTAGCATAACATCACCTTATGATTCCAATAGGGTAAAATATTTTCTAGGACTCAAAGTGTGAGCGATATGCAAGATGACTTGATTCCACCAAGATGATAATGTGATTTTGAGTTTTAGTAAATGAACTTCAATCCAAATATAAAATTTAACCCATGTTAGAACAAGCTTAGAGAATAAATGGTCAACCCACTTTGACACACAAACCCTTAAAACCTAGAAAGGATCAATATCGAATGTGGAATATAAATGAAGGATTTAAACAAATTGGGTAAAGTATCTAGACTCAATTGGGTAGTATGATTACACCAAAGTGGATGACATGACACAAAGATTTTGATAACAATTTGAACAAGGAAAAGGTGAATTTTCCATTTGGATAGTGTGACGCCTCCCTTGCTCAATAAAATTGATAACAATGTGTTTTGGTTAAGTTCATTGAGTTAACAAGTAGTTTTAGACACAAATCAAGACCAAGTAAGGTAATGATAAAAAATAAATTTTTTAATTCTAAACAGATAAGGTATGGGAAAATGGGGTCTACTAAACTAGAAAGGTTTCAATCATTCTAGGGGAATCAATTGCATAATGACTTTCATGTCAAACAATGAAAAATACAAGCATAGAAATTGGGTGACAATGGCATTGGCTAGTTGTAAAAATGTTGAGTCCTTTTTACAACCACTATGTCTTGCTATGCACTTAGTGTAGTGTAATGTGTAAATGTAGATATGCCCCTTGTGAAACTCTAACTAAGAGCCAATGAACTCAATATTAGGACATGAAACCTTGGATCAAATCTTTCCTAAAGAACTCCTGAGAGGTAATGACATCCCCCTTGAAAGCCAAGTTTACATAAAAATAAAGAAAGCATAAAATAAAAAGACTTTAGGGTCATTTTCAAGATCACCCAAACTTTAACAAGTTTTTGGGGAGAACTTTAGATGACATTCTTTCTAAGCCTTAGACTAGTCTACTTTCAATAGGAATGGGGATTTTGATTCCAAGGGTTCCCTAAAGGGGACAAATGGAAGAGAATACACATGGCATCCCTCTTTTTTATAAAAAATATCTAACTTAAACAACTAAGTAAATACAAAAACTTGAAAATGTGAGTTCATTTTTAAGCTCAAATAGAAAATGAAGTGGTGTTCATTTGATCCCTTGGTCTTAGTTTTAACTTTGAAATATAATGCTAAAATCTCACTTAAGCACCTAAATGTTACTTTAAGCACAAAAATAATGTTCCTAATTCATTTTAAATAATGAAAAAGGTGATCTTAACACGTTTCTATCAAATTTCATCTTTGGTTTTGCAAGAAAAACATTAGCATGTCCTTTAGCCTTGAAGCTATTTTGGGTTTGAAATAATGAACTTCAAAAAAAGAGCTCTCATGTTTGTGTTTTATGAAAAACATAGTGACCAATGTCAATTATATAACTGATGATAGTTACACTTATTAACCAATGATGGTTATCTAACTCACATCGGTTATACCAATAGTGACTGACGACAACTATACAATCATTGATGGTTTAACTAACTGACATTGGTTACTGTGTAGATCTGTGACAAAGAAAAATGGTAAAATAAAGTTAGAAAATCAATTTACAATAATTTTAATGATCCAAATGAAGATTTTAAATCTTCAAAATGATCTTCTTCATGTGTGGGATGCATATTGTCCCACCATGTGTGCCAAGATGTAGAGAGGATTACAAAATAAGTTAGTCAAACATTAGTCCATAAATCATGAAAAATGTATAAAGAAGTAACTAAGCTTATCTATTCCTATGGGAATTACAAATGATAGTAAAAAACAAATGAAGGAAAGAAAACATCATATTACCTTCCCAAATGAATACACCATACCTATGTGGCTCAAAATCATGTTCTCCCTTGATCAAGCATCTTTGTATTTGTCAAAAAAGCTGGTAAACTCATGCAATGTCTCAAGAACACTCCATAAAACCTATGCTCATGATTCTAAATCACTAAAATAACCTATGAATGAAGCTTATAACTAATTTTAATTTTCTATTGTAAAGGATTGTAGAGACAATTCTGCATAACTTTTCATAAATCAAACATAAAATTCATGTCCATGGCCTCTCTATTTATATATTTTTGATATTGGTCAGGATCAACCATGACCATCCATCTCAGGATTGAGATGTGTGGCCATGGATAATACTAATATTTGGAATTAAATCCATAATTATCTTCCTCATGACCTTGGAAGAAGAGGCATTGAAGAGGCATGAGAGGCATTAACTAGGCATGGGTGACCCATAATCCTAATATTTATGGCATTTATGTCCTAGGGTTGTCTTCCAAATAAATGATGTCGCCTAATGATACAGTTAATAGAAATCAATTTCTAAAAAGAAATATTGAACACATATCATGGAAAATACAATTAAGCTCTTGATTTGGATTAATTAGCCTTAAACATCAACATTTGTGCCAATTATTTGGAAATTGGCCCTCAATTAATCAAAATGGTCAAAAAGTCATATTACTAAGCTATAATTTGACTCTGTAAGAATTAGAAGGTGACATTAGATGCATTAAAACTGTATTTCCATTTAGGATGTTTCCAACATAAAATAACAAAGGTATGTGGCATGTACCAATGAATTTAGGAGAAAAGAGTGATGCAGAGCACAAAAGTTGAAATCATCATTTTAACACAAAATGAATTGATTAAAGTTAGCTAGCCCATAAATTGAATTTACCCATTTAGGGATACTTTGACCTAAATTGGCACTTTTAAATGACAAGTTTGAACTATTTAGCATGTTTTATGGATTTTGACCTAAAATGTGCATTTGAGGGCAATTCGAGTAAGATTGAAAATTTCAACAAAAATGGTTTTAGGAATTGGATGTGTATAGAATTCAAAGGATAGTGACCAATCGACGATGATTGGTGAAGACCAAAATGAACCAAAAGTTAGCGTGTGATGGTTAATATCATCCAAGTAATGATGGCATATATATTTTATGAAAAAATAAACAAGATTAAACACACCTAATGGGTCAATTAAAAATTTATTACATAGCATAGAACATAGAATAATGAGCATAGAGAAGTAATAAAGAGGCAAGTCGAGCCCAACACACTCTGAGTCCCAATTCCATGTTCCCACTTGCTCATGCACACACTATCACATTCTCCCCTACTTAATCACACATGTAACCTCATGTTTTCTCTTTTCTTGGATCAAATCTAATGTTAGAGCATAGGTTGCAATGATGAAATGCCTAATGCAGATCCATCATGCCACATATATCACTCTTTGAAATACCTGATGTAGAGCCATCATGTCATGTTTTTCACATATAGTTTCAATGTTATAGAGCATATTTCAATTTCATTTATAGATAACATCTATTTAGTGAAAACTAAACAATTATCCCTGCTCTTTTTCCATGAAAGTTGGTGGAAAAAAGATAAAATTTGAACTTTCTTCTCATAATATTTAATTATTTTGGTTGTATTTGTAGCCTAGAGGTAAATTTTTTTTTCAATAAACAAATTATTTCCAAAGTTGAAGGCTAATTTTATAGGATGACATACATAGAGAAATTAAAAACATCAACTTTCAAAAGTAATCATTGGGTCTTGATTGCTATATAAATATAAATATTTGAAATAATGTTTGAATAGGTCAATGAAGAAGCATGGGAATGGTGCATTGGAGATAAGATTTTTAGGATTTTTTTGGCCATAGAATTTGTTTCGGGAGAATATAAATTGACATGATAATACCCTACCATGATGTGACTAAAAAATTAATCCATATAGATATCTATATAGATTTGTGTGCATACAACATTATTAAACTTATAATATATTCCTATTGATTTCATATCATATATCTAATATAATAAATTATAGGTGTATTATACCCCTCTTATGTCGAGTACAATGAATTATCTTGGTGTTATAATCATGTATTTATGTAATAGGACTGTAATCCATTTATATGGATCAATGGGTTTTATTCATTTTAAATATTTCCCACATATATGATGTGTTATCTTGTGTAATATTGTTTCATGCTTGTATGTTTGACTACTTGATCTATATGTTGATGTGACTTTTCATGCATTGTAAGGAGAAGTTGAAAGATTTTTTTCAAAACATTGATTCATTTGCCCTCCTCTCAGTGATTATGCTTCCAACAATTGGTATTAGATCACGGTCCTTTGAATCAAGCCTAATAGATTGAAGATGGTCCTAAGTAGCACAAGATTTATAGTAATCAAACAGAAGAAAACACATATTATGAAGAAGTCTACATTGATAATGAAGAAGGAGAAGATTAATTAGATATTGGAGATGATCTCATAAGTTCCCTAGATAATTTGAAGCATCAAAATAAGACAATCAAGGATCATAGGAATCAGTTACAAGATGTAAATATAAAGTTTAGTTCAAATGAAGTTGAGTATGATTAGTGAAAGATAGATCTATATTGTTTGAAGGTTGAGAATGATAAGCTCATAAACAAGAGGATAAAATTTGATAAAGAGTGTGAGAAGTCAGAAAAAGTCAAGATTATCAACATGAAATGACCAATAAAATAACCCAATGTAATAAAGCATAAGTTATCATGAAACCATGGGAAAATAAGTGATTATGCAAGAGGTAAGCACATAAATTTTGTTTTATACAATTGTCATAATATGGGACACATTGAAAGATTTTATTCTAATAGAGTTAGAAGACACTTAAGATTAAAGAAGATATATTAATCTCCTAGAGTTTATGAAAAGGTTCAAACATTGGCATGTAATCCATAACAAGTTAGGATTGATCACATTGATCCTAAGAGTCAAGATGGATTATTTGCTAAAGAGTAACAAAAGAATAAAGGGGATTTTATGCTAGCTCACACTAATTTTCACATTGAATATGAAGTTATGAAATGGTATATAGATAGTGGTTTCTCAAGACACATGATAGGAGATAAAAATTAGTTCATCTCATTTAAGAAGAATTTTTTAGGAACAGTGAGATTTGGTGAAAGCACAACTACTAATATAGTTAGCAAGGGTATCTTGAGTTTATACAGTGGAAATAGCAAGACAAAAAATGTGTTGTATGTTTAAGGTTTGAGAAAACATAACCTACTTTGTGTAAGTCATATTTGAAATCAATGGCACATACTAACATTTCATTATAGGGGTGTGAAATAAGGAGATATAAATTAGGAAGGCTAATTGCCAATGTTAAGAGGACTATGAAAAATCTATATGTCTTAAATGAGATCAAGAAGGAGATATGATTTATGATCAAGATGGATGAAATTTGAATATGGAATAGAAGGTTAGATAACCTAAACTTTGACAATATGCTCAAGATAAGCACTAAATTTTTTGTGAATAACATGGCAAAGATCACCAAACCCCTAAATATAATTTTCAAGGCATGTCAACATGATAAGAAGAATATTAGAATGTTCAAATCAAAATATTAATCTACTACAAGACACTTAGTGTTAATACACACTGATCTTTGTGGACTTAAAATAATTCAAAGCATTCAAGGAGATAGCTACTTCATGTTAATCATAGATGACTACACATGAATGACTTGGGTAACATTCTTGAAAGAAAAGAAAGATGCTCTTGACAAGTTCAAGGTATTCAAGGCTCTTGTTGAGAATGAGAATAATGAGAAAATAAAGTACGTAAGATCTAATAGAGGAGGAGAGTTTTGGTCTAATGAGTTTGATGACTTCTATGATGTTCTTGGAATAAGGAGACAATTCTCAGTAGTTAGGACACCTCAACAAAATGAGGTAGTGGAAAGAAATAATAGTATAGCTTAAGATATGGCTAGAATTATGCTAACTGAGTCTATATTATTTGATGGATATTGAGAGAGGTATTAAGCACTATTATATACATTTTTAATATATTGAATATAAGGAGAAATGGAAACAAGACTCTTTATGAACTATGGAAAGGTAGACCTACTAATGTGGAAAACTTTAGAGTGTTTGGGATCAAATGTTTCATCAAAAGAGATGATGAACACTTAGGAAAGTTTGATTTTAGATATAATTAAGGTATATTATTGGGATATTCATGAATTATATCATCCTATAGATGTTATAACAAAAGGTTACATAAGATAGTGGAAAGGACCAATGTGAAGATCGATCAAACAAAGAAATCACACTCATAGTCAAAGGATACATTAGAAAACATGTAATTCAAGAATGAAGAGAAGAATACATAGGATGATGAGGAAGAATAAGAATTTGAGAATAGATAGGAATCAAAAGGCCCCTCAGGATAGATTTAAAGAGATCAACTTGAATCTCAAATCATTGGCAACAAGAATACACATATGCAAATAAGAAGAAGATTGGTAAATAATCTAAATAAAGAAAATGTTTCTCTATTATCTAATATTAAACCTAGAAATCTTATAGAGTCAAGAAAAGAAATTTTTTGGATAGGTGCTATGGATGAGGAGTTAGACCAAATAGAGAATAATGAGACTTGACAACTAGTTCCTATGCCTAAAGACAAGAATATCATTGGCACAATGTTGGTGTTTAAAAATAAGTTGAATGAAGATGGAGAAGTCACTAGGAACAAGGCTAGGTAGGTATAAAATGGATATGCACAAGTTGAAGGGGTATAATTTGAAGAGACCATTGCATAAGTATCAAGATTGAAGGACATCAAACTATTTCTAGCATATGCAAGATTCAAAGTATACTAGATGGATGTCAAATCTGCCTTCTTGAATGGGAATTTTGAAGAGGAAGTGTACATAGAGAAACCTAAGAGGTTTTCACTATCATGTGATAATGACCATGTTTAAAGATTGAAAAGGGATCTTTAGGGTCTAGAACAAGATCTTAGAGCTTGGTATGCTAGGTTGGACATGTATCTATTGGGTCAAGGATTTGAAAGAGGAGTTGAAGATAGTAGTATATACATAAAGATATAATATGACCATCATTTGATAGTAGTTATCTATGTGGATGACATCATCTTTGGTGAAAATAATGAGAACATGACCAAGGTCTTTACAAAGGTGATGAATAAAGAGTTTGAGATGTCCATGCTAGGAAAACTATCATTTTTTATTCGATTGAAAATAAATCAATTTAAAAAGGTATATTCATTTCACAATCCAAGTACATAAGAGATATGATGAAGAATTTGGAGATGGAATATTGCAAGTTATCTAGTACACCTATGATCATAGGGTGTAAGTTGAGAAAAGAAGATGAGTCTCCAAAGGTCAATCAGATGTCACATAGGTCAATGATTGGAAGTTTTCTATACACCACTACCTATAGACATGACATCATGAAATAAGTATGTCTTATGAGTCTCCAAAGGAAAATCATCTACAAGCAGTCAAAAAGATACTCAGGTATCTCAATGGGAATATGGAGTTTGGGTTGTGGTATCTAAGGAGATTTTTTTTAATTTGACATCTTATATAGATGTAGATTGGGTAGGAAGTTTAGATGATAGGAAGATTACCAATGGAGGAAATTTATTCTTAGGTGGGTACCTAGTTTCATGGATAAGTAAAAATCAATCATCAGTAGCATTATCCACTTGTGAAGCTAAGTACATTTCAATAGCTTCATGTTGCACTGAGGTCCTATGGATGAGACAAACCTTAAAAGACTACAAGGTGAAGTATTATGATCCTAGCCCTATCTTTTGTGATAATAAAAGTTATATAAGTGTCTCAAATAACCCTTTCATGCACTCAAGCACTAATCACATCTCTATCAGGCATCACTTTCTAATAGAGTAGGTAAGTGAATAAAGTGTCAAATTTGAATATGTTTATACACAAGATTAAATTGTAGACATTTTGACCAAGCACTTCTAAAAGTAGCATTTGACCACCTAAAATAGGAATTGGGTGTATTTATTTCCCTTAGAAACCACCAAGTAAGTCGAGTACTTAGGGAGAGATAATCAGGTGGTCAATTAGCTCCAAATGCAGGAGAGTAGTGTTGAAAAAGTATGCATAGAGATAAACAAACATGATTAGATGATGACTTATAGACTCATAATTATATATGTTGAGTGTTTGGGTTGCAAGAAGTGTGATCTAAGGATTTACAAACATCACTTTGTCATTTATGTCAAAGAGGGAGAACATTCAGAAGGAGGTAGAAGTTTTATGAGTATGTTTTGCCATCAATGACAAAGGGGGAGATTATTTATTATTGTTCTTATTATTGAGGTTTCATATTGATATTTTCATTGAAATCAAAGGTTATTGAGAAGTTTTACTATCTTTTTCCCTATCACTGATGTCTTAGTGGTGATCTAGTGAGTGTTTTGTAGTAATAAGCTAAAGTGTTGAAGGTTAGTCGACATGATCATGAGGTCATAGGTCTTCATGAGTTTCTTGAAGAGTGTAGCTATGAAAGAGATTATTTATTAGTGTTCCAATAATTTTGAGAGAGTAAATTATTATTGATATATCTTCTTATGTATTAATGAGTGATTTGAAGGTTAGCATGGAAGGTCCTTGTTGTCAAAGTTGTCAAGTGGTTAATCCTAGTAGTGTCTTGAGAGGGTACGTGCATATGATACATAGTCTTGTACATAAAGAGGCATGGTTTCATGGTGAGATAAGTTTTTATAAGGATGCTTGATATTTTTGGGGCAAGTGAGTGAATTATTTAGAGCTTGAAAATAGGTTTGAAGGCTAGTTCAAGGCCTAATGAGGTGTGGAAACTTAGATGTCAAAAGCAAGGTGGTGACAACATGGCCTAATAAGACATGTGGTTCAATTTTCAAGGTAATTATACATAGGTGAGATTTTTTATATGTTTTATATGTTGTCTTAGGTTTATCTGTGAAGTTTTAGGAGAAATTTTGAAGGTTAAGGAAAGAAAAAATGCTTTGAGGTCTTTCGAGTGAACATAATGAAAGGTTCTAAACTAGAGAAGGATTTTTGTGTGCTCACTAGTTATTCAAAACTCTGCATGGGAACCTAATATATTCATGGTATATGGGGAAGGTTCTTATCTCAAAAAAATAGGCATTATTTTTTGGATTGAATTGATATTCTTTATGAATGATCATTAAGAATGTAGACAGGTTTAAACCCTCTTAAAAACCTAATAAGGAGCCAATGTTGAATATGTTGAAAAAAAGTGACTAAAATGGATTGGTATGGATATATAATTTATTTTAAGCTGTATTAAAATCTCCCAAGCACATCTAGGTGTGATTGATTTGGCAAGTGAGTAGTCAAATTTTAAGAGATTTATTATAGCAGTCAAAGTTGACCAAGTCAGAGTATGTGAATGGATGAAAGATGAATATTAAGACATGTAGTTTATGTACATAAAGTATTATATATAGTTTCCATTATTTAAGTGTGCAAATTTAGTGTTTCAAGTTGGCCAGTCGCTAACATGATAAATTGTATAAATAGTGAAAAACCTAAGCAACAGTGAGAAGATGATTAGGAATGTGTTATCATGATATAATGATGAAACCAAGTGTATGAAGATGCTATTTGGGAATGTTATGTAATATTAATTATTATTATAGATATTTTAATTTATGTACAGTGGTGTAAATGATGAATCCAAAATGTCTTATCTGACTCAGTAAGGTTTATGTGTATTAAGGTCAACAATTTGGTCTATAAAATGAATAGTTTCCACTAGACCATATGATGTTTATATTTGAAGATGGTATGAATAAATCATAGGTTAATTTAAATTAATAATAATCAATTAAAAATTTATGTAAAGATGTTGGATATTTGAGTCACCTTGACTAGTTTTTGAAGAAAACTAACAGTTTTGAGTGAGCATGTTGTAGGAGTGTTTTTGAGTCCTTTGCTCTAAGTTGTGAATTCTGAAGCACATGGTGATATTTTAAAGTTTATTTTTATTATATTCATGTTATTTATTTTCATGTTTGTGTTATTAAATCATGTACATGTTTTAGTTTTATTTGGCAAACTTTTTGTAGGTTCACATGCCTAAATGTCAACAATACTAATGATGTGCTTCAAGTTATGTTTATAGCTAAAAAATGTCATAGACTTGAGATGAGTTTAGTGGGGTATATTTGAGTGGAATATGAATTTTTCCTACTATGTGTGGATTTTTAAAGTGTTTCAAGGAGATAAAATGGTAACATGTACTAATGAAGGCCTAATTAAATTAGGTGTCCTTAAGGACTAAAAGAGGTATGGTCTCTTAATGTGTGATTGACCTATTTTAATGATTTAATAATGTATGAAACATGTTTTAAAACCTATTATAATGGTATTACAAGGGTGCAAGTGTATTGAATGACTAAGATGTGTGTTAGATAGAGGATTGTATAAGAACAAGGCCTAATTAGCCTAATTTGTGCATGATAGAATGGGTAAGTGTTACTGAAGGAAATATCACATTGAAGAGATATATGGGGTCTTAGAACATCATAGGGGTGTATATAAATTGTCATGAAAATATAATAGGGGTAATTCATATGAAGATCAAGTTCATATGACCTAATCAGTCTTAAAGAGACCTAGTTAAACAAAGAAGCCTAGAAGGAAGTTTGAGAGGGATAAAATATTAAGAAGAGATAAATAAGGTGATCATCATATATTATGTGTGATACAAGGTTTTTTTTGAAGGTGTTCAATAGTTTCAGGTGGTTGAGTTGGTGTTGAGTTATTTAGGAAGTTAGTGTCTCCTTGCAGGTTGGTGCTTACTAAATCTTAGTTGAGTAGACACTTGATTGTTTGGGTTTGGTGTTCCATGTGGAGTTGTTTCTTTATTAAATATTAGTTTTTTTTTTTATGTAGAATTGTAGTCCATTTTAAGAAATAAGTGGGTTTTCTTCCCCTTTAGGGTTTCCCACATATATGATGGGTTGTCTTGTGTAATTTTGTTTCATGCTTGTATGGTTCATTACTTATGCATTTCTTAATCTATATGTTGATGTGATGGTTCATGTATGCTAAGGAGGAATTGAAAGAAATTGATTCACCCCACCTCTCAGTGATTGTGCTTCCAACAGAGGGAGTAAACATATTTATTATAATCACCTATAAATAATGGGATGGGTGCACTTATATTCCCATCCTATATTGATATTATAACTTTCAAAATTTACAAAACCCACACTTTTATACATTTTAAATTGGGGAAAAAATACCAAGATAGTTTTTGTTGAGGCAAGACATCACTTTAGATACACCCAAAAAAATAATCAAAAACATGAAAAATAAAATATAACTCCTACTATCATGAATACCATTGGAAAAAATAAAAAAGCTCATCATGCTTATAGTGTTTTAATCGTGTGGTGAGAATGTGTCTCTAGTGCTTGGAAAAAATTATATTCTCTATTATAAATAGTAGTAAATTTGATCATTTTTGTTATAAGTTAGCTAGATTGATATTTTAAAAAAAAACTTACAACTAACAACATTTAATGATGAAAAACATGAAATATAATCATATTTTTGTGCATTACATCATCTATTTTAAAAAATATATATATAAATTTATTAATTTAAAAAAAAAACATAAACATTTCATTTATTATAATTACACACTAATAATTAATTATTTTACTTTTTACACATGTTATTTTTGTTTAGCAATAAAAACATCACTCAACTATCACTTTCTGTCACTTTATTTATTTGTTTAAATTTGAGTTTATTAAAATGAAAGAACTTAAAAATGCTTAATGGCTATCAATACATAAATCATCGATTTATAAAGTTTCAACCTCTTTATATCATGCTTATTAATTCCATCCCATCTTTCTTAAACACTAACTCTCCCACTCAATGAATATTTCTAATTGAATTCAAGCCATTTACAGATGTCTTGTTATTAGTCCCTAAGCATTATGAGACCTTTCTAATATATTCCAAAAGAAAGTGTCACTAAATAATATAAATGAAATGTATTACCTTTAAGGATTTAAGGAGGAATACAAAACCATTATATACGTAGTGATTTATGTACATTTTTTTTAACAAAATGATTTAAATATATAAATAAAGTTAACATAGATAAACATTGTATAAGACAAAGACATATAGAAAATCATGAAGATATTATAGTATTGAAAAAATTATTAAATTTCACATATTTATCTCTTTATAAATTAATTAATTTTATTTTCAATTTATGTATGAATTTGGAAGACTCAAACATAAATGGAAGTGCATTTTATAGTGAGACATGTTTTCATGAATTTAATGTATTTTCTCCTTGATTTTTTTTAAGCTCAATTTCTGTATTGAAATTTCTTGGATTTTTTCAAAAGTTAGTCTATATGAATAGAATAAACCAATAGGTACTTATTTTAACAATATAAAGATCTATATGTTTATCTCTTTTCACAAGCATTATATTCATTCTTCATTCCCATAAATATAGATCTAACAATAAAATCTAAAATATCAGAATAAAAAAATTCAACACAAATAAATCTAGGAGAATATTATTTATTAAAAAATATGTGATAAGATTTTAAGCAAAGTACTTGATAAAAAATAGTATTGTGAAAAAATTTCAATCAAAGAATAAAAAGGGAAGGAAAAAACATATAGTTAATAGCTAACATATAGACATAGCTAGTTGAAATGTGAAAACATGATATATTTAATTAGTAAAACCTTTCTAAAATATTTTTATAAAACAATAAATTTTACTTTTTGATATTTCAAAAATTAATTTATAATTAGTAAGTAGTTAGATCCTAATCACCTTAATGATGGCCAATTAAAATAGCACTATATTAAGTTTAGGATTTTTTTAAGCTATCATTAAAAAAAATCAAAATATCAAACATGTCAGAAATTTATCTTAATTTAATAAATCTTGAAAATTAAAATTTATTTTCTTTCAAACCTAAGTACATAACACAACTCACAAACATTTAATATATAAATAAATATGTCACCATCTAGATTCAGTTGAAAATAAAAATAAATTACTATTTATTTTTTATATAGAGAGAGAAAGGAACCCTTACATTCTAATCTGAATGTTTATTTTCAAATATTGAAAACAACTATATGACATCCTAAAGTAATTTATTATTATGAAATGTGTAAGTTACAAATATGCAAAGACATATTAGGAAACTTGGGCAGGGCATTGATTGGAAAAACCAATGTTGACACAAAAAATTTGCTAACATAGAATAATTGAAATCTTCTAGAATGGCATGCCCACTACTAACTGATAAACCAAACAATTTCATCCTAATCATCTTAGGACATCACCACATACAAAAGCATTTAGTTTCTCATTAAAACAACGTGACACCAATATAATAATTGGTGTAAGATAGACACTAAAGATCGGGTAGATTCAACGCATGGGAAGGAACCAAATGGAACTAATTTAAAAATTGAATAAAAAGGCATGAACCAGGAAATCATATTAAAAAATCGGGGACGGGATATAAGAAACACAATGTGAACTCACAAAATAAAAGAATTAACCAAGGATGACTGAAGTAAAAGTGATACAAACGTGGCCTGTATTTTAGGCCAAACGGAAAGGAACGGTGAAAAAAATACTTGGATTTGTATGCACTTGGAAAATTGTACTTTTACATAATTGACTTGAAAATTCATTCATTATTTTCAGTAGTCATAGAACAAGTTTTTGAGCGTTTATTTGACCAAACCACATTTGTAAGTCATAATTTTTTTTAAGAAACATAGATAGGACAATTGTAATCAGGTTGCATATGTGGGAAACATAAACAAGTAAATTTTAATCAAGTTATGCATATAGGAAACATAATTAAGTCAATTGTAATCAAGTCAAGCGTATAAAAAACATAAATATGTCACTTTATTTACTAGCGAAGTTTCCAATATATGACGTGAAACCAAAAAAGCAATATTAGAATGCATTGGTGACCAAAGATCTCACTTATAATTTAAAACTATTAATTATTAATTACCACATGTGAAAATGCATCCAAGTATGGGGAAGCCCAAGTTTCATGATGGGCAAACCATTGAAGCAAAATATTAGTTCTTTGGTAAACGATGCAATTAGACTAACTGGTTCTGAAAAGGAATGGTTTTAAGGAAATACACAAATTAAATTCTTAGATAAGAATGTAATCAAATATCAATAAATTTATTATAATTTTTCATATAAAGTTATATTTTAATTATCAGTAAAACTTCGATAACAGAATCATATGTTAATGAATGTCAAAATCATTCATTTTAATATAGATAGAAATAATTATTTAATATCAATAAATAAAAATTAAAAAATTATGTTACCATTTATTTGATAATAAATGGGTACATACATACATACATACATATCAAAATGATTTGGAACACAACAAAGAGTACCATAAAGTAAATACAATATTTTTTATCAGAATAATTTACACTCGGTACAACACTCTTTTTATGTCCCTAAAAAAAGATGATTTTATGTATGACATTTGATAAACTTATAAATAATGTCATATTGACATGCATAATAGTTAAGAGTCACTCTACTAAAGATGCCAACAACACATCAACACTAGTAAGTCAACATGTTGCTACTATTTATTTTTTTACACACGAATATATATTTATATTTAAACTAAAATTAATAGTAATGAAATCAAGGTATACATAGGATAAATATAAATGAAAAGAAAATGTATGTTTGGAATGCAATATAAATTTCATCATCATAAATTTTTTTAATTATATTCTACATATTTTACAAAGATAATATATGAAAAATAATCAATTTTATTTTATTGATTTAACATATATTAAAATAAAAATAAAAATATAACACATATATCTCTTAACAAGGAAACAAAAATTGCTCAATATGAAATCAAAAAAATTATGCCATTCCTCTCATAATTCTTCATTAAAATGATGCCAAAGTTTTGATAGATATCAATGTTTAATGCTTGAATTTTTTTTTCAATTTTATGCAATCAATTAATATTGCATTCAAACTCCTCTATTTGTAATCCTCCTTTTTAAACATATTTAATATCCCGAAAGGGCCAAAAAGGAAATTAAGACAACAAGGATACCCATCTTTCATTTTCAACTAATTTCTTTCGAAACATAACATCCATAGACACTTTATCATAGTGGTGATTCCTATGGATTATGACATAGACAAAATATAGACTAAAATTAAATTTCTAGAGATATCTAATTAATTTTCAGTCAATCCAAAGTTCATTCTAAAACTTGAATAAAATATACATATAGATTGATTTATATGATACATTTAAACTTCCTTAAAATTCCAATGTAAACACCAGTACCACTAGAGAAAACACTCATATCTACCATCATTAAATGGAAGATACTAAAATTTTAAAATAATCAAAATTAAAAATTCATAAAAATAAAATTCGTCTAATCAAACCATAATATCTTAAGAAAGCACTAAAGTAAACCATTTTAAAACCCTTTGAATTTTTTTTCTATCTAAAAAATCCCTAAAATATTATTAAAAAAATCCAATGTATGGAATGTTATAACATTATATATTAATAAATTCCTCATATATTAGAGGATCCAAAAATTAATTACATAGAAAAAAGGCTAATTATCACATTGAATTAGTGTAGAATGTTGAGTCCTAAAGTTTAAAGGAAATTTATCTTGAGATTAAAATTTTGATTAGAGGTATGCAATAAAACTAGCATATTTTAGATAAATCTATATAAAATATATCGATAGATATCATTTTTTAAATGACTATATCGTATTAAATTATGTATATACGATATAGATATTTAGAGAATGATATCAATCGATATATTTTACATCGATTTATCTAAAATATGTATATTAGTAACACTTAACACTACATAAAATAAAGATAAATATTTATTAATCATTTAAAATAATATAAATATTTAATGTAATTTTAAAATGAGAAATAAAGAACCACACGATATTTATTCATTATGATGTATGTGGTAAAATCTATGTATTACTTATAAATTGATTATGATTATCTATATATTATTTATCATGATATGGTAATATTATTATTATTTAAAAATATGGTCTAGTAAAATCCATATATAATTTATTTATACAATTTCATGTTATGATTATATATATATATATAATTTAATTTTTATGATGTGATAATATTTTATAAAAATTTATTTTTAAAATTTTATTGTTTTATTATTTATAAATATGACACCGTAAAATCTTCATACTATCTATGAAATAATTATGATTTATTTATAATGTAATATTTTTATGATATATTAATATATAAATATGATGTGGTAAAATCCATATATATTATTTATGAAGTAATTATTTTTACAATTTTATTGTTATGATTATTTATAAATATGATGCAGTAAAATCTATATATTACCTATAAATTAAAAGTTTTACATTACTCATGGATTAATTATGATGATTTATAAGTATGGTAAAATTTATATATTATCCACGTTCAAATAGAAAATAATAATAATTAAATTTAAGGTATATCAAATTACTATAATAATAAATATAATTCACCTATCATATATTCTATGGTAAATATACAATTAAATTATTTTATTTTAAAATAAATAAAATTAGTACAACAAAATTATAATTCATATTATTAAATAATTATGATCTAAATTAAAAAAATTAATTAAAAATAGTTATAGAGTTTTTAAATAATATTGGCTCCAACGCCGTATGCCACTATAGGAACACCTATGAGTGTAAATATGGAAATGACCAGAGATAAAATTTTGATGAATGAGAAGAATAAGTAGAGGGAAAAAATTGTTGGAGAATAAAAATTAGAAATTTTCTATCCATGGTCCATAAATCGATATCATTACAATGTGAGGGAATTTAGCTTTGGTATATTTATAAGAGGCCATGTATGTAGAACAACACACAATTAATATATTTATGGTTTTACTCATATTTGTTTCTACCTTGTACTTATTTCCCTTGCGGTTGATTTTTTTCCCACAAATAAAGTGACGTTGTGATATTTATCTTCACGTGTTAGGTTACA
>JARHVA010008801.1:227500-235000 GCA_037957365.1 Torreya grandis
ACATCAAGTAAATTATTGTATAAAAATTAAAATTTTAAATGAAATCAATTCAACATAAGATTTCAATATAAAATACTATAGTATATCCAAAAACATGTGAAAATGTCATTAAATCATAATAAACCATGAAATAAAATAGAACAACTATCTCATAAATCAACATATACCCAAATATACCATTTGAATCAACAAAATAACTAATCATTAGTTCATTCCATTGTCTGATACTAATGAATTTTTTAGAGAGTAGGATGGGATGTAACATCCTCCCCTAATAAATTAGGCCATCATATCGATGACTTTTATTTCAAACATAAGTTAGTATAAATAAATTAAAAAATAAAGTTTAATTAAAAACTCATCAAATAGATGAGGACATAGCTTAGAGAATTCCTCATAATCCTCCCATATGGCACTATCTTAAGAATATTTGTCCAACTAGACCTTATCTTATAATAATTATTTGTTATGCAAGCTACTATTGTATGTATCATGTGTTTTGATTGGATTTAATGTTACCACCTCCACATCCATAACATGTAATTCATTCTAGTCAAAAACATGTGAAGGATCATCCATATAATTTTAAAGGTAAACTACAAGAAAACCATTATGCATTTGAGTGAATACTGGTGGAAAATCAAGTCTATATTCTATGAAATTTATCATTTATAAAACCTTAAAGGTTCCTACATATCTTGATCATAGTTTACATAATTTTTAAAATTTAAACTTAACAATTTTGGGGTTTGACTCATAGAAAAACCTTATCTCTAAATGAGAAATATCTTACTGTATTTTTCAAATCAACATATATTTTATTCCTATAATTATATCCATATAATATTTAACTTATTACATTCACCTTTGATTACATTTAAAAGAGCATACTAGGTCCAAATATCACTCTATCATCTAATTTATCTGAGTTGATAGGTGTTCTGCACCTCCAACTATACAATTATTCAAAAGGATCCATATTTCATTTTAATTTAAATGTTTTTTAATAGGAAAACATAACTAATGTGAGATATTATTCCTATTTGATTGATAATCAATGTAATATATTCTCAAAACATCCTCCAATATTTGATTCACTCTTTTTGTTTTCCTATATAATTTTAGATTATAAGTTGTACTAGAGTTTAGTTGTGTACCCATTTTTGTATTTAGATTTTTCTGAAACCTTCATGTCATTCTAGGGTCCTTGTTTGAGACATTTTTTTTATAAAATCCAAGAAATCTATACAATTACTTTATTAACATCTTTTCAATAATTATTGCATCATCTAGCAAATTACCTAGAATGAAGTGTGACACTTTTGTGAGTTTATCAATGACCACCAATATCATATCATCGTGATTCCTTGACATAGGCAAGACTCAAAAAAATTACATGTTGATAAATTGTCATTTCCATTCTGGTATGGAATGTGGGTAAAACAATGAAAAAAAGATGCACAAGTTCATCCTTGACTCACTGACATTCTAGGCATACTGACATAAAATTTATTGCATCCTTATTGATTCCTTTCTATAAATACAATTGTCTTATCTTTACTAAGTTATTATTCATACCAAGATGTCCTAAATATGAAGCATTATAAAACTCTTTTATCATATTACCCCTCAAATTTTATTTATCAGGCACCTAGGTCCTATTATACCTTAAAAATCTATAATTTTCATATTGGAATACTTTATATCTAAGATCATGTGAATTTATTGATAGATTTTTATTAACCTGATCATATAATTCATCTCTTAGTGAGATCTCAAATACATGATCTTAGAAGGTGCTGTTCATAGCAATCAAATATATAATGTACCTTCTATGATTAAAGGCATTCACAACAATATTAACTTTACCCTAATGCATAAAACATCAAATTTATAATATGAAAATATTTATAACCATTATATTTATTGAGCATTTAGGTTAGGTTGGGTAAATATATAATTGAGTACGAAATTATTTATTTTGAGATTGAAAAGTTTTCCCAACAATTAATGACTCCATACATGTAAATCATGCACTATGGTAGGCAAACCTAAGTCAAGTTGTGTATAATTATCCTCATAAGGTTCCAATTTCATTAATTCATATGCTACAACTAATGTATCCTATTTAATAACTCATCCTATAGCATCCTTATAAGCACTAGTTATGACCAAACTTTACTATTTTGGTCTAGAATGTATAACATTGGTACTGACATAAACCTATTTTTCATAATTTAAAAGGCTTCTTTACACTTATCAGTCTCAACACATTGTTGTTTTTTTGTTGAAGATAAGAGATTAGATTATCTATCTTAGATAATTTTGGTATAAATTTCTTATAGTATCCTACTAAAACCATAAATATATGCACCTCATGCACATTCTTAGGTTATGTCGATTCGATAATGGTACTTATCTTAGTTTGATCCACTGAGATTCCATCTATAGTTATAATATGTCTTATATATTGTTCTTTTATTTGAAGGAAGGCACACTTAGATAATTTACCATAGATCTTATTATTTCATAACCATTAAGAAACCAAATGAAATTTAACAATATGATCCACTTCACTTTTTGATTAGATGAGGATGTCATCAAGAAAAATAAGTAAAAAGTGATCAAGGTAATATCTTAACACATTTTTCATAATATTCTTGAATGTTGTAGGTGTATTCATAATCCCAAAAAGAAGAATTATGAATTCATAATGCTTGTACCTAGTCATGAAGGTTATTTTAGGAATGTCTTCCTCCATGATCCTCAACTGATGATGTCTTAATCAAAGGTCAATCTTGGAAAAGACTATCACACTTAGTATTTGATCAAAAATATCATTAATATTGGTTAGGGGATACTTTTTTTTAAGGGTTGATTTGTTCAAAATCCTATAATATATACATAAACAAAGGGTTTCATCCTTATTATTCAAAAAAAATATAGGTGCAGTCTTCGATGAAACACTTTGATAAATAAACCCTTTGTTCAATAATTTTTGAAGTTGGTATTTCAAATCAACTAATTCAGTTGTTGTCATTTTTTAGGGGGACTTAAATTGTGTTTATAATCTTGGAATGATGTCAATAGTTAAGTTTAATGCCATTTTAAGAGATAAACTACTTAACTCTTCTATAAAAACATCATTAAATTCTTATAGAAAAGGGTAGTATTCAATAGAGGGTTCCTTGGTTTCTTGAGTTTAATCAACTTTAACCAATAATACTTTACATCCCTTATTTTGAACCTTTTTCAATTGAACAGCTAAAATTTGTCTTAGTTTTAACTCTCTATTTTCACCCTTAATTTGGATATGATTTCCAAAATAATCTAAGTATTCAAAATTCTTCATAAATTAGTCAACCTTAGTTTTGTGTTTATAAAAATAATTCACTCCAAGGATCATGTCATATTATCCTAGTGGTGTTTCATACAAATCAACTACATTGGTGAGTTATTGTAACTTCACTTCAACCTAAAAAATACACCTATTTACATTAACCTTCAATTCATTCATGTAATACATTGAACAAGAATTTTACATTAAAAAACACTCTTAGATTATTAACTTAACATTCTTGGAGAGATTAGAAATTAATTAGCTATTGTTTCTATTAAAATGGATATAGGATTCCTAAATAAGGTACCTAATACTTTGATAGGAGAATTTTGAAATTCATCTTGATGAATGTGAACATCCACATCAATTCATTACTGAAAGGTTCCTTACTATGATGTAGAGGTAGATGAATTCTTATTTTTACCTTCTATCTTCCACTAAGGATATTGCTTAGTATAATGGTCTCCACCACATGAAAAACATTCAATAAATGGTCCCTTCCTCTTAAATTGATTGATTCCCTTGAATCCTTTCTTGAAACCATTTTTATATTTCTTATTCATTGAATTATTAGTTAAATTATTCTTGGAATTCCCATTCAATTTCTATTTCTTTTTATCAAAAGTAAATTTTGAGATTCCAAATTTATTTTTGAGTTTGTCTCTAACCTTAGGAAACACTTTTAGCTTCTACTCATGCTTAATGGATTTTTGAAATACTTATTCCATGGTGTGTGGACCATTAAAATATAATTCACACCCATTTTCTGTATTTAAACCCATGATGGAATTTTTGATTTGAAACCATTCATTTTTTTCTTACTGAGATACATATTTCGAAAGCTTTATGAATTATTCCTAGTACTCATTTATTGACATGTCTCCCTATTTCATATTTTAGAAACATATTGATTTATAATCAAAATACAACTATATAATCTACTCATACCTAAACAAGGGTAGAAAGTAATACCAAGTGTTAGTGGTGGAATCATAACCCATCTCTAGCTTCTTATTAGCCAACCAAGTTGTTTTATAAGCCAATTAATAGGTTCCCTAGATAACATTGGTTACCTCATTAAAATTTCAAGTTTTTAAATATTTTACCATCTATGTAAGTTAGGATTTATATTCTTTACAAAACACTATACAATCAAACTTGGGTGGATTAACATTATTCATATCTCATGTAAGTGTCATAACTATTTGAGCTCCTACTACTGGCTACTCCTCAGCATGCCCCTAATCATGAGGCTCTTACTGACCATCTAGTTATTCCTTTAGTACTTATTTCTAATTTTAATCACCATTACCATGAACTAAATAATATAGGGATACAAATATATCCCTTATTTCATTTATGACATCAATGATTTGATCAAGTTTTGTATCTTGTTTAACTTCTAGATCATTAACATCAGCTTCAAGCTTCTCATTATAAGTCCACTTAGCATTCGATATTCCATGTACCATTTCCTTGATAAAATAGGATAAATAATTTAATGTTAGTAAACTAATTAGTTTTCAGTATTAGGCCTATGTTATGATACCACTTATACAAACCCACTAGGATTTACTAAAAGAAAACACTTAAAAAAAAAATTAGTTCATAATACTTAAGGTAGAAACCTTTTCACTAAATAACATATATATGTTATGTTTTTTGATAGGTAAATGTAACTAAGAACAACATGTGGAAAAATTCTACTAATCCACTAGTTAAGTCATGCTATATTTATCTTACAAACAATATGTATTCGGTGCAAAAGTTAAGAATCCATGTTATTATAAATATATATAATTATTGGTACAATTTTACATCAAAAAATAATGCATTATTATATCTAAACATGAATATAGAATGACTATTATTCTCATAATTGTAAATCATCTATAGTTATAAAACCATTATTTTATTTAATCACAATAATATTGAAAGTATAATTAATACAATTTTAATCAAATATCATAATTATACATGATATGAAGTGCAATAGTACATTAGAGATTCATAAGATAGCTCAATAGTCAATATAATAACCATGAATATGTATCCATAATGGTTGACTAGATGATGAGAGGGAGAGTATCATTTAGGTGATTTTCCTCCCACCATAAAACATTAGTCTCCCACAAACCTCTAGAATGCGAGTGGTTGTTTCCTTCATAGTGGGAAAATAATGGAATTGTGGGTCATACGAACTCAATATTTTAGTATTTTTTTTTCTTTTTCAATGTGGTCTAATTAACTACTAAAAATAATGTAAATGCAGGGCTTTTAAGATTACTTATAGATTAAGGTTGGTTGCACACCTTTGATAAAGCTTTATGGGGATTCCTCTTTGGCTAGGGAGGAATGACCTACAATTTGCAAGTAAATAGTTAGATGCAAATGGACTAGTAGGAAGATGAGTGGGCTGCTTGATTACAAACAAGTCTTGATAAGCATAATGCTTGCTCGAATGGATGTCAGTCCACTATTTTTCAACTAAGATGAATAAAATGCTAAAAAATGATAAAGATAAATGATTACAAGATATAAATGATGTGAAAGATAATTTGATAAACATAAATGATTATGGATTATTCAAGATAATAGATAAGATATACAAGATAATAGATGCAAGTATAAACAATACAAAATACAAATTAATAGAGATTAGATAAATGCATATTATCTATGATTGAAAGATTTGATAAATGGATTATTCAAGGACAAGATGTATAAATGCTTTTCTAATTTTTATTAATGGATATCAATAGATTAGGAGAGATATTTAGAAAATAGAATGCAGATTATGCAGGTTTAAAGGACTGTGAATACTACCAAAAATAGTATTCAAGTCTATTTTTGTATTTTAGTAGGGATCATTGATGATCCTACAAGATCGACATTGATTCTATGTCAACTGCTAATACTCAAAAAATAAGGATGGAAAAGGTTTGAAAGTTTGATAAAAATAATGAAAATAGATAGTAGATGATAAAATAGAGATGTTAAAGGACTAATAAACCACAATGTAAGTCAAAACTAAGCAATATAAAACATAAAATTGACCTTTAGTGAGCGAGGTGAATGTATACAATGCATGTTGCAAATATGTGATTTCAACAACCAAAATGGCTTGCTATCATATCGATAGGGGTCTAGTAGGGTACGTATTTTGTCTCAAGAACAATTCAATACCATTTTAGAGTCCAAAATAGCAGTCCTGAGCCATAGAGGCTCATTATGAATATATAGATCCACATCAATCTAGGAGAATTAGCATTGGTCATAGAAAATCGACATCGATTAGCCTAATTTGGTCAATATTTGGCTTGGATTTTTTTAAACCACATGACAAAGTACGTTAATGTAACACTAAGTTATTTGCATGGGTTTTTGATTAGGGTAAGTTGTTGGAAGGATTGTTGGGAGGTTGGATGGGTTTTGTTTTTATTTTATTTTTATGGTTTTTGGTTGTTTAAAATATTTTGTGTGGTTAGGGATAGTAAATATTAATTAATAGGATTAATTACCATGAGTAAATAGGGCCTATATATCTAAAATAAAAATTTAAGTATAAGTTGACATTTAATTATACTCTAAGTTATATTTTATGTATATACTTTCAGGTTGTTTGAGAGTGGTTTTAGACATTTAGGAGTTAAGATGCAAAATATATATTTTTGGAGTTTTCCACCACATTTCATACTTAGCCTATTTTAGTACTTTAGGAGTTTAGACATAGTCTATTTTAGGGTTTCAGGCTATGGTGCAAAATTCTAGCATCTAAAATCAACTAGAACCATGTGTAGTATAACCACTAAAACATGTAGTAGTCATAAAGACCATGGGAAATAATCCTATAAATAATATAACATAATTCATATGCATAAAAAATATATAATATATTGTATTGATAATGTTTTTAGATATAGCATTAGTTTAGAAAATAAAATCATTATAGATTTCAAATCTCTCTTGAATTTGAGTCAAATCCACACACACAAATAGTCTCTGTTGAAGAACCTAAATATCTATTATGTTACTAGATGATAGGTATATACATTTCATGGCCTTAGATACATATACCAATAATCCCTTAATATAATAGAGAAAGAAATAGAATAAACTAATAAAGTAATTTAAAAACATTTTATTCATAACTTGCATCA
>JARHVA010008801.1:240000-250000 GCA_037957365.1 Torreya grandis
CTCTCTCTCTCTCTCTCTCTCTCTCTCTCTCTCTCTCGTAGGGGATATAATTTCATAACATGATGAAAATGTGTAGCATATTATTTTTTACTTTATTTCATGAATCAACCCCAAAAACAAAATATAGAATTGCATATCATAGTATTCTTTTGGATGCATGTCAGACCCAAACCTCACTTGCTAAAACAAGAAATACTTAGTGAACTTGCCGACACATAATAAAAAACAAAGGAGGTGAAATGAATAATTTTTTAGGGATAATTGCCCATAGAAGATGTTATGGGCAAGTTACTTTCCTTCAAGGTGTTTATGGGGTTTGGGACTGTTGGCTAACAGATTTGTCCTTATATAAAGATATTTTACTTTAATTCTATACCCTTCTCTCAAGAACAAATAAATTAAACAACAAATGGGTGAACTATCAAGATTAGTTCCCATCTGAATTAAGGTACAACTCCCTTTAATATTTTTAATGAATTTCAATATTCATATACACTTTTAACTAGAAAGTGTTTAAAGGCAGACTAATATCCATACATCATTATGTTATGAATACGAGATTTTATAACAGTAATAGGTAATAGAAAACAAAGATTCTATTTCCAATAACAATGAAATAGATAAACATATATATATATATATATATATATATATATATATATACACTAAACCAATAAATGATAAAACACACATAATAGATTGTCTAATGGAGAAGTAATTACTATATGAAGGAAGATTTCACATAGAAAACCCACTTTCAAATACTCAAACTCACGGATCTAAGTACTTAGTAATTAATTCTCATTTTCATTCATAGATGTAAAATGTTTTAGACAAACATCACATATATTTGTAAAAATAATCGTCCAATTCTAAAATTTCTAACTCCTTTTTTTTATATCTCTACATCTTTTTACAACCAAAAATATATAGTTGCCATAACTATCCACTTGTCAAACTAAACTAGAGTTAAAGTAACTCTGACCCATATGGGATTTAGTTTTTACAATTTCAATAAAGATCAACTTTACAATAGAAAAGTAACTGAATAACTGAATAAAAGAGACCATGTAAGTAAAATCATTGTTGAAGTGATGGACTAGGATCTCTAGATTTGCTATGTTCAGTGGTGTAGACACATTGAGCTTTCCATTCCTAAAATGCTATAATGAACTCCTAAATTTTCAAAAGATTGGGAATGCTGACGTGTTTTATCCTTGCTTTCCAGATGTTTTCTTCCCTCCAAATTTTTCCCATCTTTTTTGTGTGCTCCAGGAGTGTGTCAATACATCAACAAAGAAGTGACTCTACCTTTGAAATATGAGAGAAGTTTTTTAGTTGATAAGCTGTCACTTTCTTTAATGAAGTTAATCTTTTCCCTAAAGGATTGAATCACAACATTGATTTCTTTCTCTAGTTTTCCATCATCTTTTATGTAAATGATATCAATGCTCTGTAGATCATGCTATAATGACTTAATGAATTCAATTATTTTTTTATCATTTTTGTGATTTCCAATCATCCTTGTCTGTATACTGAATTTCTTCATTCAACATTTTTATTACTTGCATATAATATATCTTCATCCAATTCTGTCACATTCTTTTCTAAAAAAACTTTGTTATCCCATATTTTTACACCTCGTGAAAATTCAAATTTTTTTGCTTTATAATGAGTTTTTGGATATATTCTCCTCTAAATCTCTTGCTAATTTTAACATAGAGAAAGACTCGGGGTGAGATAAGAGTATAGCCATTAAACCATTGGACAATTGAACCATTGAAAATTTGAAAATATGGTTCAATTTCAGGGTTCAATGATATGAAATGAACTACACAGACTGACCAATTGTCATACGATCTTTCTAAAAACTTCAAATTTTGAAACATTGAACTGTTGAACTTTTGAACTTTACTACATAGGTTCAAACGTTAGGTTTAATTGGTAGGTTCAAATATAGGTTTAATTGGTATGTTCAATGATAGGTTCAAGTGGTTTATTAATTTAGACAAGGGAACTGAATGAACACAACTCTTTACAAAACATCAAGTATTGAATTCTTGAACTGTTGAACTTTTTAACTCTAAAAAAGGGTTTAAGTTCAACTAGAAGGTTCAAAGACATAATTAAAATGCACAAAGGGATAAATAGTTCACTTTGAGAAATATTGAACCATTGAACTAATTGAACTTTTGAACTTATTAAACTCTTGAACTCTAAAAAAGGTTCAAGTTCAAATGTTCAATTCTTTTAAAAATTTACACACAAAAGGAGATAAGTGGTTGAACTTATTTTATGGAAACATTCATGAAAATTTGGATAAAGGTGACTCAAAAACTAACATTGGCTCTGACTGGGGACTGTATTATATGAGAAAATGCAGACTTGGAAATAGAAATGGAAGAAAAGGAGAAAAACAAACCAAAAATAGGAAAGGAAAACACAAAATGCAACAATAAAAGAAAAGGATATGTACAAAATAGGGGACACATGTTTCACAATCAGTACAACTTGAGATCTTATCTATTATAGGACAGGGGTAAAATAGTTCCATCTAGATATTCAAATTTAAAAGAATTAAGACCAAGTACCTTATGAATTTTGAAAGGCCCTTTCTAAAGTGAATCAAATTTACCATGTGATCCTTTAGGTTATCTCCTTCTATCCCATAGCAATACTTCATCTCCTTCCATGAATTTTCTAGGTGTACTTTTCTAGTAAAAAATCTTTTTAACCCTGGTTTGATGAGCAATAATATGATCAACTAGTTCATTCCTCTCTTCTTCAATGTTAGTTAAATACATAACACTTTTCTCTAAAGAGTCTTGAAAGTAATGATGTTTAATAACATTTTGTAATCTAGCTGTAGATAATTCCAGAGGTAATGATAGCTATACTCTTATTCCATAAACTAGCTCAAATGGTGCCTTTCCTATCACTCTTTTTGGGGTTACCCTGTCAGCCCAAAGTGCTTTGTATAATTTATTATGCCAATATCTGGGGTTATCAATCACCAATTTATTCATGATGGCTATCAAATTTTTGTTACTAGACTCTGCTTGTCCATTTCCTTGAGTGTAATAATCTAATGAGTGAGAAAGAGAGATACTATGTTTATAGTAGAATTAAGTAAGCTAAATTGAAGAAAAAATGGTAGTGTTATCTGCCACAACCTTCTGAGGAACACCAAAATGTACTAGTATATTTTCTTTGAGAAAATCACATACCACTTCTGAAGTAGTTCTATTCACAAGGATCACTTCAACCCATTTCGTAAAATAATTAGTTTCTATTAGAATGTGTATATGATCAACACTTGAAGGAGGTGAAAGAGGACCAATGAAGTCTAATCCCCACTATTTGGAAGGTTCTTTAATAATGACAAGTATTGGAGGTAATGTTACAAGTTGTGGTCTTCCTGAGAACAATTTGCATTTTTCATAGTTAGCTACCGATTTATATGCATCTTTAAACACACCTGGACAATAATAACAATTTTTAAAGATTTTGAATGCTATAACTGAAGAAGAGAAATGTCCACCACAGGCTTCATTATGAAAAACTTCCAATAGTTTGCATTGTTTTTCTTTATCTACACATCTTAGAAATGTTCCATCTAATCCCTTTTTGTGCAAGACATCACCCCATATCACATATTTTGCTGATTTTAACTTTAGATTCCTTTTATCTTTTGAGTATAAATGACTAGAATAGTCTCCATAAGTAAGATAGTCTACCACGTTTAAGAACCATGGATCTTGTAAACTCACCAATAAAATAGTAGGAAGTTCTTCTTATTCCTCTTCTTTACTTCTAGCTATCAATATACATAAAACTTTACCTCTAACTAATTTGGTTGGATTAATCTCTAGATCGTATTCTTGAATTTTAGAAACCCATGTTGCTCTATTATTCATCCCAACCTCTTGCTGAGTCAGAATGTTTTTCATAGTTGAACTAGGAATAAATACAACTGAATGAGAATGAATTATATAATATTTGAATTCTTTAATAACCTTCATTATAGAAAAATCTTATTTCTCAGCCAAAGAATATTTAAGTTCATGTTTCTTGAAAGGAACACTCATAAAGGCTATTGGGGCTCCTACATTTACTTCATTTTTCTTTAAAAATATACCAAACATGGTATGTTTCGAAGCATAATAGTAAATAACAAAATCTTTTTGGAAATTAGGATTTACCAAAGTAAGTGTTTATGCAATTGCTTCTTTAATATCTTCAAATGATTTCTTAGCATCTTCATTCCATTTGTATGCTTGTTTTTCACTCATCATCCCCATAATATGTTTTGTAACCTTAGCAAAATTAGGAATGAGCCTTCTGAGAAAATTAATCTGACCAATGAAAGACTTAACTCTAGTGATATTAGAATGAGGACTTAACTATTGTATTGCTCTAACTCTTTCTGGGTCAATTTTGATTCCACCTTTTGAAACTAGGTGTCTTAATAATTTCCATTTTGTAACATAGAAAACTGAATTCTTAGGATTAAGAGATATCCCATGACTCAGGAATCTTTGAAAGATGGTCTCCAGATCATTTAGATCATCTTCTCTTTTTCTAGAGAAAATAGTCAAATCATCAAGAGAGATAACAATAATTCTATCTTTCAAATCTTTAAAGGATGAATCCATCGCTCATTAAAAAGTTACACCAACATTAATCAGACCAAAGGGCATACAATTATAAGTAAAAGTTCCTCAAAGTGTACTAAAAGTAGTTTTATGTTGGTCAGTTGTAGCTATACTTATCTAATTATAACCTAAGAACCCATCTAGCATGGACATCATTTTTAACCCAACAACAGTTTTCAAGATGTGATCTATCATAGGTAAGGGATAATTATCTTTAAAATTGGCTTGATTCAAATTCTTGAAGTCAACACAAATTCTTATTTCTCCATTCTTTTTGTGTAGTAGAACAATGTTTGCCACCTAGGTGGAGTGATGAATTGGATAAATAATCCTAGCCTTTAGCATATTTTCAATCTCTTTAAAGATAGATTTACCAACTTTTGGGTTATAATTTTGTAGCTTATACATAAAAGGAGTTGCACTTGCTTTCAAAGGAATTTGATGCTGAAACTATCCACATCTAAAATCTTTGAGGTCATCATAGCACCAAGCAAAGACATTTTTATACTTAATCAATAGATTAATTAATTAATTTTTCTCCTATGGTGAACAACACTTACCCATGGAGATCCATTTAGGGTCAGTTTCACTTCAAATATTGATTTTCTCATAATCCTCTATTTTGTTAGCATTCTAGACAAGTTTGCCTTTAGTATATTCATCTTGTCTAGTGAACAAATGTTCTAGAGAGACCAATCCTTTAGGGATTTTGTTTCCTTTTAATTGAATAACATCATCTTTTGGATTGATCCCTGGATCAGGAGTGAATTCTTTACATTCTATTTTTGAACCTTCAAAATAAGTCCCCAAGGACATATCAACATTCTCTAAGAATTTTCTGATCTATTTATTATTCTCAAAAACTTATCAATTTTCAACATTATCTAGGACATTAGGACAATAGATTAGTTCTATTCTATATGAATCCTTTTCAAAATTGGGGTGTGGGAAAATAAGAGAAGCTGTTACTACTAGAGAATATGTCTGAGTGTTTTGGTCTCTAGAAATTTATTAAATAGAAAAGGCATCAAAACATTCTATCTCATCGCAAACTCTATTTTTGTAATGTCTTAATCTATCATTTTTAAATAAGAAAATGCTTCTCACTTGTTTGACAATTAATTTAGCATCTCTTTTTGCCTTGAGTATTTTTATACCCTTTCCTTTAGCTTCATTTAACCCAAGCAATAAACCTTAATATTTTGCAGTGTTATTAGTATTTTTAAACTCTAACTTGAAAGAGTAAGGAAAAGTTTCACCTTCAGGTGAGATCAACACAACTCCTACTCCTGAACCAATGACAACACAACTGCCATCAAATTCCATGGTCCATAGATCATCTGAATGAAGAGACTTTGGGACAAATTCTTCCTTTGAATCTTCAGAGGAGAGAAAATAGTTGCCAAATTCACATTCTTCCAATAAAATTTGAGACTTAGGATCATCAAAAGGATATATGGTAAACTTGAATTTAGGTTCAAGTTCTAGTTTAAATTTCTACTTTCCCACTAGAATTGTAGCTTCTGACCAATTCAATTTAATCTACCCTTTGAAATCTTTACAAAAAGTCTTGCTCAATAACATTCCATAACTAGTAGGAATATTTGCTACCAAGATAGTCAACTTCACCTTTTTATCAGGATAGGCTACAAGAGTAACTCATGCATCTTTAATTTGTTTGAGCAAAGAGATTTGTTTTCCATCCATGGAGTAATATCTACCAAATGTTTTTGTAAGGGTTAAGCCTAAGGATTTGGATATAGAAGAAGGCATTATATTATTAGAAGCACCTCAGTCTATGATACAATTGTTGAGTTTATGACCATTTATGAACAAATAAACATAAAATGGGTTGGGTTTCATATCACCCATATAAGGAGTATCATTAGATTAATTGAGAGTTATTCTAGAAGTATGAGTGGGTGATTCAGATGGAGAATTAAATAACTGGGCAATGGGAGACTCAATATTAACATTTAATTAACTTTTAGGTTTGACTTGTGCAGGACCATTTTCGACATATTTGACCAATTTGTAAAGCTCTTTGGGTTTCAACCTGAGGTATTCAGTAGCAGATATTTGAATTTTTGAAAACTTACAAAATTATAAAATATCAAAAGAAGTATCACAACCATTTCTATGCAATAATTTGTTTTCTTATGTCTTTAGGTTAGCATCAGAGATTTTAGTAAAAGGTTCCTTACCTTTAACAGACATTTCTTGAGTATTAGAAAATCTCAGATTCTTTTGACTTCTGGTGAGCACAACACATGAAGGATCTTCAAGAGTAACCAATATTTCACCTCCTCTTTCTAAATTTGAATCATATTTAGGGAAGTGTATCTCAGAATTTCCAAGTCTCTAAAATCTCCTTTTTTCTTCAGTAATTTCCCCTAAGACATCTTGAGTAGTAGTGACTTGATTAAATGTAAGCATCTCAGGGCAAGAATTTCCATCATGATCAGTAGTCAAATGAAAAATACACATGTTATTTCTTCCAAGAGGAGCTTTAATAGCCAATCTTGATTATGTTGATGTAAGTGGTAATGTCTTACCAACATTTGCTTGTTAATTTCTCCTACCAATATCTTGATATGGTTGTTGGATGAAGTACTGGCTTTTGGTAAATATATTTTAAGAGCAATCATATCATTGACTAATATTTTAACTATAGGATTTGTAGAGGATGAAGGATTAGCATTAGGTACCTGAGCTTCTTTTTACCATTTTTTGGCCATAATAAGATCATCCTCTAACTCAACTAGCAATGATTGTACATCAATTAAATTGACAATTATACTTCTTCTGAGATGAAAACTTATATCAAGAGGCATATAATTAATAAATAAACATTTTTAGTTCTTATTAGTCGGTCTTTTCACAGTATGAATCTTGTCCACAATTCTATTGAATTTGGCTATAAATTCCCTCATGGGTTCATGTATCTCCTTCTTGAGATAAGTCAATTGAGTAACAAGGGAGTGTTCATCTTCTACACTTTTGAACCTATTTTCAAATGTAGTTTTCATATCATTCCAACTTGTGATTGAGGAATTAGTTAGATGATAAAACCATTGTGTTGCAATATCAGTTAGAGTTTGCACAAAAATCCTTATGGCTACATCTTGATGTTGTATACCTAACACACCACATGCCATTGCAAAGGCACTCAGATGTTCCTCTGGTGATTGTCTTCCATCTCCATTAAATTTGGGTAATTTTTCCCTTGCATTTTTAGGAAAAGGATCCAAGTTGGCCCTTAAATTTAGAGGTCCTATGACTATGCCCCAAGGCTGGGCCATTAAAAGAAAACTTATGGTAGAAGTAAAGATAGTACCAAAAAGAGTTAAGGCTTGACCGATAGAGGATGTAGAGAGTTTTGGAGGGCTAGGAGGTATACTTATAGCTTTTCTAACATGGGTGGAAATATAATGAAAATTTAGGCTTTGCAATGTTTGAAAACTAGAATCTTCAATTCCTTCTCTTCTTAAGGACCTTGTGTATCTTTTGGAATCTAGCTTATGATATAATAATTATTAACTTCGATGTTGCTCTTAATCTTTTCACACTTCAAGGGTTTTAATTCCTTGCTACATTTTTGGTTTGTCCTCTTCTTTGCTTGAGTAACACCAATCTTATATTATCAGCCAATTCTTCTTTTTTTCCAAAATTCTACTTGTCAATATATAATCATCAATATTTTGATGAGAACGCCAAGCAAGAGTATTTAACTAGCTAATTATATCTTCATGTTCATCTTGAAAACCAAGATTAGCTATAAAATAGGAATTATATTTTCATGAGGAAGCACCATTATTGCCTCATATTAAGGTGACCAAATAAAGATATTTTATTTTAACTCTGTACCTTTCTCTCAAGAATAAATAAGTTAAACAACAAATGGGTGAACTATCAATATTAGTTCCCTTCTAAATTAAGGTACAAATCCCTTTAATATTTTCAATGAATTTAAATATTTAGATACACTTTTAACTAGAAAATGTTTAAAAGTAGACTAATATCCATACATCATTATGTTATGAATATGAGATTTTATAACAACAGTAGGTAACAAAATACACAGATTCTATTTTCAATAAAAATTAAATAGATAAATGTATATATGATGAACTAGTAAATGATAAAACACAAATAATAGATTGTCTAATGGAAAAGTAATTACTATATGAAGGAATATTTCACATAGAAAACCCACTTTCAAATACTCAAACTCATAGATCTAAGTACTCGATAATTAATTCTCATTTTCATTCACAAATGAAAAATGTTTCAGACAAACATCACATATATTTGTAAAAACAATGGTCCAATTCTAAAATTTCTAACTCCATTTTTGTTTATATCTCTGTATCTTTTTACAACCAAAAATATATAGTTGCCATAACTAATCCACCTGTCAACTAAACCAAAGTTAAAGTAACTCTGAACCATACGGGATTTAGTTTTTATAGTTTCAATAAAGATCAAGTTTCAAATATAAAAGTAACTAAATAACTAAATAAACTAGACTATGTAAGTAAAATAATTATTGAAGTGATAGACTGGGATCTCTAGATTTGATGTGTTCGATGGGGTAGACACGTTGAGCTTTCCATTCCTAAAATGTTGTAGCAAACTCTTGAATTTTTGAAATATTTGGAATGCTGACATGTTTTATCCTTTCTTTCTAGATGTTTTCTTCCCTTTGAATTTTCCCATCTTTTTTATGTGCTCTGGGAGTCTGTCGATACAATGACAAAGAAGTGACTCTATCTTTGAAATATGGGAGAAGATTTCAATTGATAAGCTGTCACTTTATTTAATGAAGTTAATCTTTTCCCTAAAGGACTGAATCATATCATTGATGTCTTTCTCTGTTTTTCCATCATCTTTTATATAATTGATATCAACACTTTGTAGATCATGTTGTAATGATTAAATGAATTCAGTTATTTCTTTGATCATTTTTGTGATTTCCAATCATCCTTGTCTGGATATTGAAGTTCTTCATTCAACATTTTTCTTACTTGTATATAATATATCTTCATCCAGTTCTATCAAGTTCTTTTCTGACAAAAAATTAGTTATCCCATATTTTTGCACTTCATGAAAATTCAAAATTTTATGCTTTATAATGATTTTTTGGATATAACCTCCTCTAAATATCCCACTAATTTTAACTTAGAGAAAGTCTTAGGGTGAGATAAGAGTATAGGTATTGAACCACTGGACCATTGAACCATTGAAAATTTGAAAATATGGTTCAATTTTAGGGTTCAATGATATGAAATGAACTACACAGACCGACCAATAGTCATATGATATTTCCAAAAACTTCAAATTTT
>JARHVA010008801.1:255000-272500 GCA_037957365.1 Torreya grandis
ATTAGGGCTAAGAAGGGATTTATGAGGAAGTTAGATTCCAAACCATTGGACATCTCTACACAACTAACTTAACATAGATAAGTGACCATCACACACCATTGTAAGGTGAGACAAAAACAACCAAACTTGGCATCAATAACAATCAAGAGTGGGGATAACCAGTGCAAGTTGATCAAATGATATAGAGATGGATTTGACAACCAAATACATTCCCATAACATTTAGGAAAACAAACCTAAAACCCCTCCAAGTTTATAGTTAGCCTATATTATCTTAGCTACCAATCTATAACCAAAGTGTACAAGCATACAAATTTACACTTAGTTATTTAGGCTTAATCTAAGAATAGTTACACAATTGTAATGAAAAAAAAACAACACATAACAAGATGTGAATCATAATCACATAACTCAAACTAGTTATACATATCCAAGCCACAATCTAGCAAGGTTCAAAAATTAAACTACATGATCATAATAAGCAATCAAAATATTCATTTTGATTAAATCAATCCAAATTCTGTAAGCAAAAGTTAATCATTCTAGAAATCATTCAAAATAATAATTGATTATAAATCCAAAATAAATATAACAATTTAAAAGAGTCAACATATAAAACCTAGTCAATGCATTCATCATAATATCCAATAATGCCAATAAGTTATAAAAATGGAAACAATGATTTCAATAACCATTCAAATCAAATAATCAATTTCAATTCAATAATCAATATGAGTGATTTTTGGGATCATGATGAGGTCTCATGACCTCATATGATCCCCAAATACTAAAACCAGTTCAACATGAGTTAACAGAACAACATACCTCTCCAATAGTTTTTAACTAAAATTCAAAAATCCTCATTATAAAATGATGATTCCATCAAGGTTTTACCCTTATTCTTAGAGTTTAACCATCCATAAAGCATAAAAATTCTATTAAATCGACAATAAAATTCAATCACTCAAAATAACACACAGAAGGTTGCAATCAAAACCACATGGATGAAATTTAAACTAAACCAAACTTATGTAATGAAACCACAAATAACCTATTCATTATTATTAATGAGCCAAACAACTTATCTTTATCACAATGAATTCACCATAAATAAAAATGTACAAGAATTTATCAAAAACTAAAGCACATCCATATGGACAAGTCATTCCATTTTATACACTTACATAACTAGTTCTAAAGTCAAGTCCCAGTCTGAAATTAATATGATCCAAAGACCCATTTAGTCACATAAACAAACTCATCTCTTTGACATCTAAGACCCTAATGAACTTTCAACAATTCAAAAGAATATAATAACAGAAAAGATCTACTTATAAGATTTGAAGACCTAGATCAATTTAATTTAATTATAGAATTTATATTGACAATGAATAATCTAATTTAAGATTTAATGAAAGCCAAAGTCAATTTTTTAACTTTAATTTATTAATTAAACACCATATGTGTTCAACCAACATAAATAGGGCACAATGACCCATAAGGATGCACACAGGACATATAGCATATAAAATAAACATTCAAGTCCAACTCTTAAAGCAAGTACATGGATCAAATAAAAAAATAGAACACATCATTATATCCACTTCATGGTATACACAAGGTATATAAAAGATAAAACCATTCATTTAGAGGTGAAAGAAGCATGCAAATATAGCCCATCAAATACTCATGGCATTACTCAAGGGCAAGGGTCAACGATATAGATGTACTCAACCAAAATAAATTACATTGTATCCCCTACTAATTAAACCCCCAAATATTAAAATTGATGACTCAACTAGTCACAAGTGAGATTTAAAAACCACAGGGATATCATAAAACACAACCATTAACTTTATATACATGACAAGTGCACATGCAACCCACACATAATGACACATTCTCTAGGTTAAGAATATAATTTGAATAATATGTATGAAGACCAAATTACATATTAGACCTCATTTTTGCAGGTTTATATGTAAAAAGGATAATTTCAAAATTATATTGGCCTTAATAGCACTCATTATTCATTCTAAGAAAGATGACCAACTTATGGTTAGAAAATGACTTACCCATTCAACAAAGGGAAGAGAAACATAAATAATTCCAATAGGTTAATCACTAGATTAGTAAATACCTCCCTCTTTCCAATAATAAATCGATCATGAATCAGAATCTAAGACCCAGGTTCAAAAAGCCCAGAACCAAATATAAGAAAACTCTCCCTTCATGTATTTTTATCCTACTTCTCCTCATTCTAATTCTCTTCCACCCACCTAATTTAACTTTCCTTACTCCCCATCTAATTATCCATACCCCCTATTCAATTCCTCATTCAATGTGGATATAAAAAATCTCTTCCAAATATGTCGACCCCTCCCCTAAGGCATTCCCATCACCAAAATACATAAAGCAATGGTCATTAATGACCTCTACCAAAAACATTGATCCATTCAAACGAATAAAACCATAAGGTAATAATGATTAAAATGTTATTTAAAATATTTAATGCCATAATGGCTAAATAACCAAGTCAGTAGGGTAATAATTCATATGAGAGTGAGTGTTATGGGGGGGTAGGTCTAGTTAAGTCTCTTAGGTATTTTAAGTCTAAACAAGGGTAAGTCAAGTACATCCAGGGTGGAAAGTCCCTAGAGGAGAGATAAAATAATAAGTTTGAGTAGGTAGTTTCAATACCAAACAAACACACAAGAATTAAATAATAATACCACATGATACAAAAAGCAAAAAATGACAACGAATGAAATAAAATATGACTACACGAACAAACAACATGATTTTCCAATGTAATGAGACTAACTGAGAGTACATGGATACCTATCAAAAATCCTATAACTACTTAGAATAATTTTGATGTCCTAATTACTAATGCCATCATCCAATCTAGCTCTTAATCAACACCTATAACCATCGAGTGTATAAATCAGTAGTATCTGTTTAAAAATTGATAAATCATAAGGAAGTATAATAAAATATTATTAACATCAAGTAATACATACATCATCAAGTGAAAAATTTATAACATGATGCGTACATCAACCTACACTCATGTATCATAGTATCATAATCCAATAACACATTCCAACTAGGTAAGAAAGTGCAACAATTAGATATACATTTGATAAATCAACATTTAAGTAGTCATATAAAATTATAACAAGAATGGGGTCATGACATCCTCCCTTCTTAAAGAGGAGCTATCCTATTGAATATATAAACAATCAAGGACTTGGATATTTACAGGGAATTAATCGCACTTTTTACAAATATTCCACTACTCAACCATCAACATATGAGATTTTATCAAGGGTGGTTGTCCTTAGTATTTTACCAAAATATTCCAAGTAATGTTAAGTCCTTACATGCAATTGCACAACTTAATCATAATATTTTTTAGAAAAAAAAATGGCTTACAGAAAAGTAAAGCGAGAGGATGTAATACATCATCTAGGTGGGAGACATTTGACATTCCCATCATAATCATAATTATAACCACATTTTCCTTTAGCTAAGCCATAACAAATGTATTATCAATTCACATGATATTTTATGATACCATCAGAATAATAGGGAGCTATAGAAGTCATTACAACATTAAATACCCATACGCATACCTCAACTTAGAGTATAATTACATGTTTATAGTTCATAGGTCATTACTTAATAGCTAAATTAGATAATTATAGCCTTGGTAAAAGGTATAACATCTCCACTAATGTTATTCTTGACCATTTTTATCATAGGCCAAAATGGGTCATCCCATATAGTTAGAATATTCTATAGGGTATTTTTATAAAGTTATATGGTATGTTGTAATTCATTCGATGCCATGTCATATGTCATTATAGATTTGGTCATAGTTTTTATTAGTCCTTGAATCCTTTGGTGTCTTAGGGGTCATTTTAGGGTCATGTGTGTGTGTGTGTGTGTGTGTGGGGAAGGTTTTCATGGTGTTGATACAGCTAGAACTAGTGGAAAACATCCACACAGGTCTTAGGGAGTTCATTTAAAACTATAAATGTTCAAGAACAAGCTTTACGAAGGCAGACCATCATTAAGATATCATGAATAACCAAACTAGATACCTTGTGTAATTTATAAATATACTAAAAAATATTCACAATACAAAGGATTATATCACCATAGACTTCTTCATGCCTGGAATATGTTGTAAAATTTTCTTGTCTTAATGAGCTTGTTATCTCAAGATCCAAGCCTTCAAAGTTGTTAAAAAAATGGGAAACATTCATGTAAATGTCAATTTAAGCTATGGAAAAAAACCATTAGGGTTTTAAATTTTACATTCACATTAACATCAATGATGGTCTTGAGGATTTAAAATGATGGTCATATAGATGCCAAATTTAGACCATGGTAAATAGTCATTTGTTTTCAAATATAAGTATATCAATGATCAACATTCAATTGTACCCTTGATCTAATGGTGCAGGATTAAATATTAGGAAAGTGGGCCCAATGAGGTCAAAGTATCACATTATTTAATACATGTTGATCCAATGGTGTGAGGTGAGTTAATATGTCAAGGAACTTGATAGGCCACCACAGGGCATAAGGGCATAAAGTAGTAGATTGATCTTGAAATGAATGCATGATTGATAAGTGGCATGAGCACATTTAAAGGAAAAAGATCTAGCAAATTGTGATCATGTGTACCAAGTAAGATCAACTTTGAGTAGGCATTAAAATGTTTAAGAATAAAATGATGCTTACATAGAGCATGAAGCTACCACATGGAACAAGTACAAGATGGTCAAGAGATCAATTGGTTCATATCAATTTTTTATGATAGACAAGGTCAAACCAAAGGAAAAATTATTACCCAAGGAAAAAAAAGGTCTTAAAGGGTCATTGATGTGCTATTAGATCTTGATAAAATTCCATCTAAGAGATACTTTACCCAATGGTTTCATCTCTAGGACTAGTTGCATGAAAATAACCCTTCTCTTCCTTTTTGCATGTCATGATGAACCAATGAAGAGCAGTTAGCACCAGGACAAAATTATAAAAGATTGATCTAATTGTTATAACTACATTGATCCAAGAACTTATTTTGAAACAACTTGATCTTTTTGTTTCAACCTTTGGGGAGCATCAATGATGTAATAATGTAACTATGCAATAAACTGAAGTGACCTGGATCAATTAGGAAACTTGAATGTGCATAATTTATAGAGGTAGTTGTAACTATAGTTTAAATGAAGTTTTGCTGATTTTGATTCCTTTTTGAGTGCCAATATCAATTTATCTTCATCTCATTTTTATAAATATATATTTTAATCTATTGTTAAGTATCCCTTAGGTTACTATGACTAAAATCTGCAAAAAATTGTATTAAGCACCTCTTAGTGAATAGAACTTTTACAGTTCTTTGTTAATATGTGATTAGTGTTTTGTAATTTTTTTGATATATAAAAGTGGTTTTCATCTTCCCTTTTTAGGTCCTAGTTCAACCTAAGTGCTAATAAACATTCCTTGCGGGTTATGTAGTGTGTCTTAATATTGAAGTCCAAGGTACAGAGTGCATTATTGTCTATAAGTGATTTTTACCAAGCCTTACTTTCATTTCCATCCATCCTATGTTTATCAAATTAAAATTTGGGTGGACGATTATTTCTTAGAAACCATTATAGATTTTTTTTTAATTTTTATTCATAGTTTGGGATTCTACTCATGAGTTCAATCTTTAGAGTGGATCGGAGAACATTCAGTACATCACCTCCTCTAGAGTAGGTTTAATTCATGTATTCTCTAACTCTTTTCCCCATAGATAGATAAGAGCATTTCATGATACATTCAGGGAGCTATCCCTTAAATTTAGAGGCTCATTTCTAATATACGTATACCCACATACCTAGAAATGTTCCCATGTTGCCCAAATTTGGAAGAAGTTTGAACAAATTCTCCTAGGGTGCAAAATTTTGTGACAATAGTTCTAGCACACCAAGTGAGACCCATTATCTTCAAGAAAACTTATCAAGGTGAATGTTGGTCTTGACAACATAAGCTAAAAATTGGTGTTTTACATAACATTTAATGATTCTTTCAAGGTAAAATCTAGTTCAATACCATGAATCTATTTTAAACTTGCTCTCACAATTCATGGTTCTCACTAGGTCATCCTCTACTAGAACATGCAATCCCATTAACCCATCCATTCAGCTAGAAATTCCTCTTGAAGTTCAATATCCTCATCCTAATTTTCCATTTAGAGAAGCAATAGATTTTTCTAGAGAAGAGGAGGTTGAAGTTAGATAAAAAGAGGTTGTAAAGGCTAAAGAATTAAAAGATCTTGAAGAAGAATACATGGCTAGACTTCATGCCTTCCCTACTTTCAATACTAAAAATCCAATTCAAATTCATGTACATGATGCCATTCTTCCTAAATCCATGAAAGATGTACCCACATTGAATGGTTAGAGTCATGTCACACCTTGTGAGCACATTAGAGATGTTTCTAACTTTTGTAATTTCCATAATTTTATTCAAAAGAACATTGGCATTAGACTCCTTGCCATGTCCCTTAAAGGGAAGGGTCTTGATTCGTATAGCACTCTAGAAGGTGGATACATCATAACATGGGATCAGTTTATAGTATTATTAACTTTGATATTTGAAAATAAAAATGACCGTGCACCTCTCAAACATTATCTCAACATGATTAAAAGGGGACCTCGAAAAATAATGCATGACTTCAAAAAAAGGTTTCAAGACTTGGCATAGATTTCCTCCTTCGATGAGATGACCTACTAGCTTTGTTTTACCTACTTATTTGAGAGCCATTGGGACTGAAATTTTGTCATGCTTCAATCTATGGGAAGTTTCAATCTTATTGAAGCATATGATCTTGCTATAAAAAATGAGAATAGTCTCATCCAAGTTTGAAGATTGTCTCATGAGGTGTATGTGCCTCATTTATCTGATAATTTTTCTAATGATCCATATGTAGCACAAGTTCTTAATGTCAATACAAAAACAAAGGTTACTCCTATGCAGGGTGAAAATAATGTTGATTAGAAAGAAAATTTAATGGCATTAGAAGATCAAAATAGGCAAACTAGTATGCAACAAGGTGCCTATCAGAACCCTTACCCCTATCAACAATAGTATGTTCAACAATATAGAACAAGAACAAGCCAATTACAGCTTAATCCCAACAATCCTTCCAATGTGTACAGTCCTAACTCTATCACCAATGTAAGGGAGATGGTACAAGTTCATAGCAATTTGGTGTAGGGAGAACATTGGTAGCATAACCAATTCATAGATGACAACGAGAATATAATTCAAGCTCTAGTGGCTCAAGGAGGATTAATTCCCCTCTTATCAAATGAGGATGAGGTGATGATTTAGGTTAACATGGATTAGCAACCTCAAGGAGAGATCTTCACTAATTTTTAGTTGAAGACACTTTTTTTCTAAATTAGGGTACCTCTATCATAGAAATACAAAGGCCAATAGGAAAAATCTAGGAGGAGATAGTAGCATGTCTACAGGCTCATCAAATCCTTTTGAAAGGCAATAAGACATAGTTTCAAGTGTGACAATTCAAAAAACATCTACATCTCCATAAAAAAATTATGGTAATGTCTGATCCTATTCCCCAAGTTTCAACTAATCCTCTACATTCAAGAGCCCAAGAGAAAGCAGGTATGGATTATTTGAACATTATACATTTTTTTAAGAACATTTAAACATCCATTTCTCTTTGGGATGTTCTTTATATGCCTAATCAACAATAAATCCTATAAAAGTAGTTATCTATTATCCCTAATAGTGTCTCACCCTCAATTTAAAGTCATGGTCTTGTTTCTCTTATAAATGTTCATAGTACTAATTTTTAACCATCCACTAGGGCTGAAAAACCTCCACCATTTTACGTCACCCTCATTATAGGCAACAAGTTGGTACATAATTGTATAGTTGATAGTGGAACTTCTACTTCTATCATGCCAAAAATTATAGATGACAAGATAGGCCTAAAATATGAGACACATATCAAATGGGTCATTTAATTAGATGGTACACCTACCAAGATATTAGGACTAATAAAAATCTTGAAGGTTTTCTTAAATAATTATCCTAGTTTTTCTATCTTGCAAGACATAGTTGTGGGGGATCTCCTAGCCCACTTTGTAATCTATCTATCAAGGGACTCCTCAACCAATATAGGTGGGTATGTCTCAACTCACTATTATTTCTTAAACCTTAAAACATGGTACGAGACCAAGGTGAAAATTAGGACACAACCCTTTGCAAGGTTTCATATTGATGGCACTTGATAGCCCATGAAGAAAAGGACTCTATTGTAGATGATGGTACTTATTCCAAGATTGAGGTTATATCAGATTTATTTATTTATAAATATGGAACTAATAATTATGAGCATGATCCCTATGATTTGGTGGAGGAAACTGATTTAGGAATGTATTGTATACATGAAAGAGTATCAACACCTCTACTTGCCAAGGAAGAAGGTGAAGATGATGAGCTGTGAAAGATGTTTTTTGATGGTTCAAGAAGTAAGTTTGGTGTAGGGGATGGTGTTATGTTTTCATCCCCATATAAGCAACCATATTATTCTTCATATATATTTCATTTTAGTTGTACACGTAATGTGGCTGTGTATGAAGGTTTAATTCATGGCCTTCAATGGGAAATGATAAAAGGAATCAAGAACTTGAAAGTATATGGAGACAGTGAATTGGTTGTGCATTAGCTAAGGAATGTGATTTATACCAATAACCCTTTTCTTAATTCATACAATAATAGGGTATGGTATTTACTTAAAGACTTCAATGCACTCAATATTTAATCAGTCATAAGGGAGTATAATAGTCATATTGATAGACTAACTACCATAGGAGCTCTATTTGATACTCTGTATACAATAAGAGAGGAGGTAGAATAGTGTCATATTAAGATCATTATAAAATATTTTGTACCTGATAATGAGGTGTCCTAGAAATGTTTTGATAGTGACAAACACATTGCATGTTTCTTGCAAAATGACGTTGATTTTTCTTCAAGGAATCAAAGGTGGCTCCAAGGATAGTTAGGTGATTAGATTGTGTAACTAATAATCATTAAGATACCTAAGGGTTTGGTGATCATATAAAGTATGTTCAATTATAATAATCAAAATAGGAATAATAAAGTTAGTATGTTTACTAAATAAGATAATTATTAAAGAGTCCCGATCTTCAAGGACAAACTCCCCAAACTAGGCAAGGTATGTTCTACATTAGAGAAGCAAGCATTTATTGAGATATGTAGAGAGTTTCATGATGTATTTGATTGTAAATATAATTAACTCAAATGATTTGATTCTATCCTATAAAATCATACCATTGAATTAGAACCTACAGTTAAACTAGTTAGACAAAAGCAAAGACCAATCAACCCCAAAGTTGAGCAACTCATGAGGTTAGAGCTTACCAAAATCCTTAAATGTGAGATAATATTTCACATCAAGATTTAAACATGTGTAACTAAAATTTTGCCTATTTTAAATAATAATGGGTATATAATACTTTTTGTTATAATTTAGAGATCTTAATAGAGGGTTACTCAGGGATCACTATCTTCTAGCTGCAATGGAGCAATTTTGGCAAATGGTTTCAGGTTCCCAATTATTTTCTCTTATAGATGGATACTCAAGATATAATCATATTTTATTGAGTGAGGATGATCATTATAATATACCCTTCACTACTAAATGGGGAACTTTTTCTTATAGGAAGATGTTCTTTGGTCTATCTAATGTCAGTACCACATTTCAAAAAGTAATGGACATATCCTTCAAAGGTTTGATCAATGATATGTTATTGGTTTATCTAGATGATATAACCATTTTTTCTTAGGATGCTAATGAAAACATTCAAGACTTGAGACAAGTGTTTTAAAGATGTAGGCAATATGGAGTATCTCTTAATCCAAAGAAGTGCATCTTTGTTGTTCATGAAATTAACCTCTTAGAACATATTATTTCCATGGATCGTTTAACTATTGATCCTAAAAGAATACAGGATATTTTAGGCTTATCATTACCCTTGCATAGTAAATTTCTCCAAAGTTTCCTAGGAAAGATAATTTTTTTTAATTGGGTTCATACCTAGGATTTCATCTTTCGTGAAACCTATCACAACTATGCTTAGGAAGAAACAAGTATTTTCTTGGGCCAAAAAGGGTAAGAGTAGTTTTTAATCCATAAATAAAGTAATTTCAAATTTTCCTAATCTTATGAATCCTAATTTTACTAAAAAATTCATGTTTTAATCATTTCCTAACCATGATACTATATTATCCATGCTTATGCAAAAGAATAATGAGGGTGTGGAGTAGCCAATTGCATTCTTTAGTCAAGATTTAGAAGACTATGAAGTCAAGTACACATTTATAGATAAATAAGTCCTTGATATTGAAACAAGACTAAATAATTTTAGATATATGGTTTTAAATAGTAAGATTCATGTCATGGTCACTCATCCTCATACCAAAGAGTTTCTCTTGAGCAAAGATCTTAGTGAAAAGAGGGCAGGGTGGATCACTAAAGTAATGGAATATGATGTTGATATGAAGGTCACAAATATCATAAGGGCCAAGAAATTTTGTGAAAATCTAGCTTTAGATATTCATGATTCAAAGGAAGAGGATATATTCAATCATGATTGTTCCTAATCAGCTGGCTTATTAAATCCACTAAGTTGGATATATGATATGATTTGTTTTCTTCAAAATGGTAAGTATCCCAATAATATGAGTAGATCACAAAAGAGATATTTTATATTGAAATTTATTTCATTTTATCTTTTATATGGTGTGATTTTTAAGATGGACATTAATGGTGTGCTATTGAGATTCATTGATAATGATCAATTTGGGGTGTTGCTCAAGAAATTTCATGATGGGACAACAAGAAGTCATTTCTCTTCAAGAACCATAAATTCCAAGATCATGAGGGTAGGCTATTATTGGCCTAACCTATTTAAAGACTACCATGGTTGAGTGAGAAGGTGTGTACAATGTGCTTTATTTGTATTAAAATATAAGCTTTCAAATCTTCCTTTGAATCCTGTCCATGTTGATTAACCTTTCATGCAATGGGGTCTTGATTTTATCAGTATGATAAATTACCTATGAAGTGCCAACCATAAATGGATACTCATAGAAACTGACTATTTTACAAGATGGGTTGAGGTAGTGACATTGAAGAAAACTAATGAGAATGTTATCTTGGAGTTCTAGGAGAGCATCATAACAAGGTTTGGCATTCCTACTATTATTTTAGATAATGCTCTTGATTTTATGGGTGTTAAGACAACTAATTGGGAAAATAGTAATGGTATATTCTTGAGAACTTCATCTAACTATTACCATGAAGGTAATGGGCTAGGTGAATCTAGTAATAATAATTTGATCATAATCATCAAGATAACCTTATAAAATAACCAAGGAGATTGGCACACCAAATTGAAGGCAACTTTATGGGTTAATAGGATACTTTCCTAGAGGTCAATAGGGAATTCTCCTTTTGTGCTTGTCTATGGAAGAGAAACTAATTTTTCTGTCTCTCAAGAGATTACTACCTTAGAGTTATCACATAAACTATAGTTAATTGAGAATACCCCAATGTTGGTGTGATTGAAATAGTTAATGGAGTTACAAGAGACTAGAGATAAATCTCATCAAGCTATGGAGCATCACCAGGTACTAACAAAGAGGTATTTTATAAAGAAGGCAACTCTAAGATCATTTCAACAAGGTAACATAGTATTGAAATGGGATAAAGATAGAGAAAAATTAGGGAGACATACCAAATTTAATACCCTATAGAGAAGACCATATGTCATTATTAAGTGAAAGCAAAGTAAATATTTTCAGTTAACAAAGATGAATGGAAAATAACTTCCTATCCCTATGAATGGGATACATTTGAAACCCTATTATTGAGAACTGAGAGTCAGTTATGTAAATATTAGATTAGGTGTGTGTTTCCTTTCTTATTGTGTTATGTTCAATATGTGATTATGTTGAATAAGTGATCATGTATCACACGTGTTATTTTGTTCTTATGTTTTCTATTGTTTAAGGTGTTGTCAAATAATTTTATATATCAAACCTATTATAATTGTGACTCCATAGCAGAATGGATATGATTAGGCAATTGGTCATGGCATAACAAAGATGTCACCCTTGGGAAATCACCAAAGATATTGATAGTCCTTACCACTATCCAAAATGGATCAAAGCCCTATAGTTAGAATCTTGTATAGGGTATTTTTATAAATTCATAGGACATGTTGTGGTTTATTTGATTTCATGTCATATGTAATTCTATATTTGGTCATAGTATTGCATAGTCCTTGTGTTATTTGGTGTCTTAGGGGTCATTTTAGGGTCATATATGAAAGTGGAATCTTTTTATGGTGTTGATACAGTCAAAACCAGTGGAAAAAATTGACACAAGCCTCAAGGAGATCATTCAGAGATCCAAATGTTCAAGAATAAGATTTGTGAAGCTAGACAATCATCAAGATTTCATGAACAACTAGATTGGATAGCTTGCTTATATAATTTATAAATATGCTCAAAAAGCCTCAAGAGCTAAAATATTGTAGATACATAAACTTATTCATGCTTGGAATATGATATATAATTTTCTTGTCTTGATGAGTTTTCTATCTCAAAATTCAAGCCTTCAAAGTTCATCAGGAGATGTTCATGCAACGATTACTTTAATCTATGGAAAAAAATCATTACGATATTAAATTTGATATTCCCATTAATTTCAATGATTGTTTCATGGACATCAAATGATGGTCATATGGACATCAAATTTATACCATGATAAAGAGTTGTTTTTTTCAAATGCAAGTAGATCAATGATCAATGTTCAATAATACCCTTGATCTAATAGTGCAATCTTGATTGGAAAAAATGTGAGCCTAATTATATAAAAGGCTTTCATTTATTTATACATATTGATCCAATAGTGTGAGGTGAGTTCAGAGGTCGAGGAGCCCAAGAGGCCACCATATGGAATAAGGGCATTAAGGAACATACTTATCTTGAGATAAATGCTTGATTGAAAAGTGGCATGAACATGTTCAAGGGAAAAGTATCAAATGGATTGTGGTCATGTGTACTAAGCAAGATCAATGGTGAGTGGGCATAAAAAGGGTTAAGAATCAAACTATGCTCAAACAGAGTGTGAAGCCACCATGTGATACAAGTGTGAGATGGTCAAGAGATCAATTGGTTTGTGATAGTTTTCAATAGACAAGGTTGAACTGAAGGAGTAGGCTTTGACCAAGGAAAACAAGGTCTTGTAGTGTCATTGATTCATCATTATATCTCAATAAAATGAAATTAAAGAGACACATTTCCTAATGGTTTCATCTCCAAGACCAATTGCATGAAAATGACCATTTTCTTCCCTTTTACACACCATGATGAACAAGTGAAGAACAATTATCACTCGGACAAAGTTATAATAGATTGATTTGATTTTTGTAATTATATTGATGATATAACTTATCTCAAAACAACTTTATCCCACCATATTAACCATTAGGGGACATCAATGAAGGAATAATTGAACTATGCAATAGACTGAAGTGACGTTGATTAATTAGGAAACTTGAATGAGCATAATTTGTAGAGGTAGTTGTAACTATGGTTCAAATCGAGTTGTGCTTATTTTGATTCATTTTTTAACACCAAAATACCTTTTTATTTCTATATTTTTCTATAAATATATATTTTGATCTATTTTTAGGTATCCCTCAAGTTAGTATGACTAAACTTTACCATAAATTGTATTCTATATCTCTCATAGTAGTGAATAGAACATTTTTATTTTGTTTGTTAATATATGATTAGTGTTTTTTATTTGTTTTGATATGAAAAAGTGGTCGGCATCTTCCCTTTCCAAGTCCAAGTTCAATATAAGTGCTAATAAACTTTATTTGGAGGTCATCTATTGTGTCTTAATGTTGATGTCTCAAGTATAGATTGGATTGTTACATGTAAGTGATTTTAATTAAGCCTTACTCTCATTGAACTTTAGCCTAAGTCTAAAAAATTAACCTCTAGGTGAAACATTATTGCTTGGAAACCATTGTAGACATTGTATTAGTTTTACTCATAATTTGCTAGTGTGTTGGTGAGTTCAATCATGAGAGTGGATCATAAAACATTCAATGCATCACCCCCTTTAGAGTAGGATCAATTCATGTATTATCTAACTCTTTTCTGCATAAGTAATTAGTTGGAATAGATCAAACCATTTCAAGATACATTCAGGGATCTAGCACCTAAATCTAAAGTCTCATTTCCAATATAGGTACACCCACATACCTGGAAATGTTCCCATGTTTCTGAACTCTAGGAAAAGTTTGAATAACTTTTCCTAGGATTCAATATTTGGTGAAAATAGTTATTATTTAGCATATACCAATGACATACCATCATTTTAACATAGTTCTACATGGTCTATTAAAATTCAAATACCCATATAGGCATAACTTGTTAAGTCTTTAAGGTGAAACAACAATATCAACCATGGAAATGAATTTTCTCCATCTCAAAAAAAGGCAATAAAATGTTATTTCCTTCCAAGCATGCCACTTTTAGTTTTTATCTTGTGTAAGATAGGCATATTTAATAATTTCAACTATTTATATTGAAAATTAGATAGAGAACTAATTACAATTAGGCATCCCTCTTATTATGAGGAGAATATTACTACTAAAAGCTATAATTTTTCATGATAATAACTACAACAGTACAAGCCCATTATGATTTTAAATATAATTATGAACATGAAACAATGTTTTTACCAACACAAATTATGCCTTATGCATAATTGAATAAACATTCATTATGGAATGCTATCACAAGATAGTAGGTCATTTTGAATGGTTACTTATAATATAACAATTACCATTCATGGGATAGTGCACCATCCCACACTATCCACACTGAACCATCAAAGAAGCCATCCCAAGACTTTACATGCAACCCAAAGGTTTACTACATGCTCTATACAAACTTTGTGAGCTCACATGATGGTTATATGAATCATAATTAAACCCTCTTACTGCGCGTGTCTCATGGGAGTTATTAGATAAGGGTACCCAAGATTCAAAATCTACCTGACCAAGACTTAAAATGTTTATTATAGACATAAAACCAACATACATTCAAGTATTGCATAAAATAATTCATTCATACACACACACACACACACACACACACACATGTGTGTATATATATATATATATATATATATATATATATATATATATATATATATATATACATATACATATATATATATATATATATATATATATATATATATATATATATATATATATATATATATATATATATCTGTGTGTGTGTGTGTGTGTGTGTGTGTGTGTGTGTGTGTGTGTGTGTGTGTGTGTGTGTGTGTGTGTGTCTATATATATATAGTATAACAAGGTAATACCTATTCTATATCATGTTTACACACACATGCCAGTACCTACATGTATTCTAATATTATTTCTTATTGATTTGCATAATCGTTCAAATGTAGGACTAGTTGGTGCTTCACAATTTTTACATAATTAAATTAAACATAGAATATTTAACAACAACCTTTGAGAGGTGACTAAAGGGATCACTTAACCATAAGTTGACCATTGTGAATTAGGGTATCATGGCCAATATGTGACTCACATGGTGCACACTCTAAATGAATCCATCAACTTCCTCATGCAAATAGGAGGATTGGGGTTTCAACCTATGAGATACTCCACTGCCTAACCCATACTTGGTCTAAACCATTAGGGAAGAATGTTTCTTTACCCTCAACCTAACACTTGCATCGATGTCCATAGTTGAATAAATGATGCTTGGTTATAAAATACATCATGGCAGTATACCTTGGTAGCTTAAACAAGGGATTCAACTTCCAAAAAAGGATTTAAATGAACACTAGTGCTTATATTCATAATACATAGTTTAACAACACAAGATCACATAGGTAACATAACTAGAATACCTGGACAACTAACTAGATATCTAAAAAAATTCACACATTTCACATGATTAATAATTTTAACACATTATAAGGCTTATACAATATATAAATATAAAAATGCATATGAATTAAGGAGTTACATAAAATAAGTACAAATTTAGGTATAGGTAACTATTCCAAGATATTTTTCACATCACCATAGTTAAACATAGAATTTTTTGAAGTACAAGGGTCCATAATTTCCATTGGTCCACCCAATGTTTAGATACCATCCAAAATACATCAGATATCCATCAAATGATATCACATGATCAGTGCCATGGATCTTAAGTTATGATCACCTCCACTCAAGGAAATTTATGTTACAACAATGTTTATCTATCTCCATGAGTTTCTATAATTTTACCAATAAGGTTCTTAAATCATGGATAAATGGATCACACTACCTAATAATATTAAGAAATCCCCAACAATTATAACTTTCCCAAGCAAGTCAATCACACTCACCCACTAGGACCTCTAGGCTTGAATCACAACCTTGGTCCTTCCAAGATATCATACCTCAGCGTCATCAGATGGATTGAATATGCAAGAAATTAAATGGACAATAATGCATTGTCTTAAGATTTCAACCACAATCTTACATCAAAATTCAACCAATTGAATTAATCCAACATGTGAACATTTGAAGGGTGATGTTTTTTTTAATGAAACATCAATTTGGGAAAGGGTGAACTTAGCCAAGGCTCAAGGTGAATATGATATCACTAATGTAGAAATTAGAAACCCCCAAAATCAATAAGCTCAATTAGAACTTACAATAAACATTCTCATGGATGTAAAACACATCCAATGTCACATTAGACATCTTCATGAATGTCAAGATGTAGCCAAATCTAATTAGGCATACCCATGGATGCATAACTCTTTTAGGACTAGTTAAACATACCTATAGAATTAGGCATATCCATGATTAAAATATACATCATAGACATAAAATAAATCTATGATTGAAGTAAATATTCTAAAACTTGTTAACTTTAGCCATTTTTTTAGTTACAAAGCCACCTACTTCACCAAATTTAACTCAAAAGAGGCCAAGAAGGTCAAGCCTAACTTGGCTGAAATACATAAGTTTGCCTATTTTTAGGATGTATAATCACTGTAATCAACCAACCAGGTAATGTATTAGATAACAAACCTTCTTGATTTGCTTAAACACATAATACATTGGATGAGATAATGCCTACTGAGCATTGCCATATAATCAAATTATTATAACGCTATCCCTAATCACTTATAGTGACACTTAGGCCGAGCCATACTCTAAGGCTATTTACCATAGCTATCCCATAATGTCATTGTGTGAAACATTTTACATAGCAATATTGTTAAAATCAGAAAAAAAAAAAAAAAAAAAAAA
>JARHVA010008801.1:277500-287500 GCA_037957365.1 Torreya grandis
CTTACTTCATCTCGTGTGATCACGTCTCCATTGTGTTCGCATTATCTAGATTCTAGTAACAACTCTGATATGGTATTAGAGCCACTCTAGTAATCGTGTGTCTTGTTATTCTATTAGTTTATTCTAAAATTGTTACTTTTCTTTCTTAGTATTTTTTTGCCTAACTTCATTGCATTTGAGAGCTTTGGTAGAGTTTCTTGAAAACTCACGCAAATCCATATGGAAACTTGTTAAAAAAAATTACTTCTGAGTTAAAATTTGCCAAGACATCTGTTGTGGCTTTATCAAAGGCATTAGAATTCCTTTTCTTTTGGTCATTCTGTAGGAAAAGATAGATCTCTACAATCTGGTTTCTGCTCTTGGATGCCACCTTCAGCTTTGGGCAGCTTTCCAGGAAATGCTTCTACATGTGGAAGACTCTAGCAAGGCAAAATGCAGTTGTACAATGTCCAATGCATAGTCTTTGAGTAGCACATTTCCTTCTATTGAGGCTAACTATGCATTATTTTCTATGTGGTGTGGCTGACTGTGCGTTGCTATCTGTGTGGCATTGTTGTCTGTGTGGCGTGGCTGACTGTGCAACGCTACTACCATGTTGGTACTCTTCCAGCTTACAACTAACCTTCCAGCTTGGTGCCCTTGACGTTAGACTCTTCTAGCTCACCACCGAACTTCTAGATTTTTTCTCTTGACGTCGGACTCTTTCAGCCGACCTTGCTGACCACAGACCTCTTTGGTTTCCAACGCCCATGTGGTGGGCCCTCTCTCTCTCTCTTACTATTTGATTGATAATTCTGCTATTGTCCAATAATTTTTTTGATATTCATAAATTAGTAATTTAGTAGTTTAGAAGAAAAAAAGGTAGTTTAGAGATCTTTTAAAAAAAAACTTGTATCTTTAACCCATGAAGATGAATGGTGAGGCCCAGGTTGGCAGGAGGCCAATTCCCCCTCACACAAACCTTCTTTAGATTTCTCATTCTATTCCAAATCCAACGAGTGGTTGGAAGGCCACTTGCTCTCTCAAAATATGCATTTTTTAATGTTTGAGTGTTTTTTTTGCAAAAACACTAGTTTACAGAAAAATTGAACCTTTAATATCTTGTAAATGGTAGCTCAGATTTGGGTGCCATTTTTTTCAAAAGTGTTCGTAATTTAATTCTCCATAGTGTAGGCTTGTTATTTGTTAAAAATGCACTATTTTATAAAGTGCCTAAAATTTGGGTCTCCCAGGACACGTTTTCGGCTGAGTTCGACGTCCTGTTTGCTTATAGTCTTACACTGTTTGCTCTAAGACACATTATCAGCTGAGGCTGACATCTTTTGAGCATGAAATTGAATATTTGGGGGGGGGGTGTGATTTTTTTTCGCAACTTGTAAATCTTTGCTTTCATTCTCCTTTTTACATAATTTCACAACTTGAAATCAAGACAACTTCACCTAAATCCAGCTTAAAATGGATTCTTTTCAACTTAAACCCCTAACACATTTTAAATATCATGAATGTAAGGTTAAAATGTCAATCATTCTTAGAAGCAAAGGGTTGTATAGGATCACCATGGGTACTGAAGTAGAACCCAACACTAATGTTGAAAAGGTCAAATGGTACAACCGTACTGATGAAGCCTATGGATTACTAAGCTTGTCTATGTCTCCATAGATTCTCTTCCATTTAGAAACCTCCAAGACTCCCAAAGACATATGGGACACCTTAGAACTCTTATTTGGGAAGCTTGATGAGATGAGAGGACATGAGCTTGAAAACGAACTCATAAGTCTAAGTCTTAGCAACTTTGACACCCTACAGGACTTCACTAAGTTTAAGGCCCTTAGATTGCAATTGAAAGAATGCAGGATAAGGAAGAAAGATGATCAACTCATCCTTTCTATTATCGCAAATTTAGGTCCAAGTTATTCCATCTTTGTCTCCACTTTCCATGCCACAAAAAGTGCCCTTACCACTACATGGAAAATGCCTTCTTTGGATTCATTCATTGCCGACTTCACTAGGAAGCAAGATAAGCTAATTCAAATGGGCACAATGAAGTCTACTCAACCCCAAGCTTTGATAGATAGAAATGGTAAGGATAAGACTTTAACAAAGGAGAAGAAGAAAAAATAGGGACTAGGAGAAGAAGAAAGAAAACAACAATCTTGCCAAAAACAACACTGAGTCTTCCTCCTCCAATGCTAAACCTAAGAAGAAAAAGGTTAAGTGTGCATATTATAAAAAGCCAGGGCATGATGAACACAAATGTATGAAGAAACAAATAGATCACCTAACTCATCTTCTAGAGAAGCACAACATAGGTGTTCTTGAGTCCATCAAGCAGAATTCATCTACCCAAGATGTTACTAAGGCAAAAGGCAAGGGTAAGGAGAAAGAAAAGGGAGAAGCCCTAGTAGCTACTATAGCTTCTACATCATCATGGGTCATTGATTCAGGTGCTTCTCACCACATGGGATCTTCACTAGTTGAGTTTTCATCTTTAGAGCCTTGTAGCATGACTTCAATTAGTTTGGATGATGATACTTCAATTTCTATTGTAGGGAGAGGGTCAGTTGAAATGAAAGGAGGAACATTCAATAATGTTCTAGGTGTTCCTTCTCTTTCAACCAATCTCCTATCAGTGTACCAAATCACTCACATTGGTTGGGGCATGAGAGTTGAGTTTTCACCAAATTTAGTGGCTATCAGGGAGTTGCATAGTGATACTATAGTGGCAGTGGGTAGGGCAGATCACCAAGCAAGGTTATACACCTTCTCACATTTTGCACCAAATTCTTCTCCAACAGCATTGCTGAATCATTCAAATGAAGTTAGAAAATTGTGGCATGAGCGGTTTGGCCACCTTAACTACCGCTACCTTAAACAACTTTGCAAAAATGGCATGGTCATTGGCTTGCCTCGTGTCCAATTCTAAAAAGGACTTTGCTAGGGGTGCTCCCTTGGGAATCATCCCAAAGCAAAATTTGACAAAGGCAAAGCTTGGAGGGCTTCACAACCTTTGGAGTTAGTCCACAGTGATGTATCAGGACCCTTTCCCAAACCATCTTTCACAAGGGCCAAATACATCCTCACTTTTATTGATGATTTCTCTAGGTACACTAGGATATATTTTCTCAAACAAAAGTCTAAAGTGTTTGAAAAATTTCTAGACTTCAAGGCTCTTGTTGAGAAACAAAGTGAGAAATCCATCAAAGTTTTTTGAACTGATAATAAAGGGAAGTATGTTAGCAATAGGTTTGAGCAGTTTTGCACCATAGAGGGGATTGATTTGCAATGCATAGTCACTTACAGTCCTTCATAAAATGGGGTTGTAGAATGCAAAAATAGGTTCTTGAAAGAGATGGGTAGCTATATGATTCACTCCAAATCCTTAGCACCATAGTAATAGGTTGAAGCTATCAATTGTGCTTGCTACATTCAAAATAGGTTTCTTCACAAAGCTTTGAAAGGGATAACACCCTTTGAAACTTGGCATAAAAGGAAACCTGATGTTGAGCACCTTAGGGTTTTCAGATCCCTAGCCATGGCCCACATTCTGAAGAAGAAATGCAAAGGTATGGAATGCCAGTCCAAGCCTTGCATGTTTGTAGGATATTCGGATGGTATTAAGGGATATCACATTTTAGATCCAGTCACTCATGAGTTGTTCATCGAGAGAAGTGTCCATTTTCAGGAGAGTCCTAGAGACTCAACACTTGAGACTTATTCTCCCTCATTGGATCTACTTCTTCATGATGATTCCTCATCAAATTCAAATCAGCCATAGCAAGTTCTTGAGCCAGAAACATCTTCTTCTTTGAGTTTAGAAAGTGAGGATAGTGATGCAGCGTCATCCACCTCTAGTCAGTCAGAGGATGAGGAGTTAACACCTGATTTGCTAACTTCTAGGTCACTTTGGGCTAGATAGACACTTTTGAGTGCTGACACTTGGGTAGGAGATCCCGTAGATGATAGACATACTAGGGGGGATTTTTAGAGAGATCCACATGCCTTCTTTACTTCAGTTTTAGATCCATAGACTTTTGAGAGGCATTAGGGGTACCTGAGTGGGATAGTGCCATGGAGGAAAAATATTCTTCCTTAATCAAAAATCACACTTGAGATTTAACTTCACTTCTAAAGGGAAGAAAGGTGGTTCTATGTAGGTGGATATATGAGACCAAGTTTGTAGTAGATGGGTCAGTTGATAAGTACAAGGCACGATTGGTTACCAAGGGTTTCTCACAGGTGGTAGGTATTGACTACTCAAAGACCTTTGCACCCATTGCAAAGATGACTTCTGTTTGACTCACCTTGGCTATTGCCACAACGCATGGTTGCGATGTGCACCAGATGGATGTGAAGAGTGCCTTTCTTCACAGAGACCTAGAGGAGGAGATCTACATGGGGCAGCCGCCAAGATTTATTCAAGATTCTTCCTTATTATGAAGACTTAGGAAATCTATCTATGGCATCAAACAAGCCTCTCAGGCTTGGTATGCCAAGATGGATTCCTTCCTTCTCACAGTGGGTTCACTAGGTGCCATTATGATCCCAATGTCTATTTCTTGTGGCAGGATGATTCACTCCTAATTTTGGTTCTATATATTGATGACCTTTTGATCACAAGGAGTTCTTCATCAGCTATTTCAATAGTGAAGGCATCTCTTCAGGATAGATTTGACATGACAGACTTGGGTTTGTTGCACTACTTCCTTGGCATCGAGATCTCATAGTCAGATTTAGGGATTTATCTTGCATAGCCTAAGTATGCTCTTGACTTATTGGCTCAGTCTCATATGGCTAATTGTAGGCCCTCTCTAACTCCCTTTCCATCATGAGTCAAGCTTGAGGCTGATTGTTCTTCACCATTGGTTGATGCCACTCAGTATCGACAACTTGTTGGTAGTCTCATCTACTTGACTCATACCAACCCTGACATATCATATACAATGGGACTTGCCTCCAAATTCATGCAATAACCTCATGAGCTGCATTGTAAAGTAGCTAAGAGGATCTTGCATTACATACAAGGTTCACATAGATATGAGATTTATTATAGATTTGGCATAGAGGCTGACTTGGTTGGATATATAGATTCAGACTGGGTTGGCAATTCACAGACTCACAAGTCCACTTTTGGTTACAGTTTCTCTCTAGGTTCTGGTCCTATCAGTTGGTCTAGCAAGAAGCAGAATGCTATTGCTATATCATTCATAGAGGTAGAGTACAGGGGAGCTATTAATGCAGCTATTGAGGCTACTTGGCTTTAGGGGATTCTTTGTGAGTTTGGCATTCCTATCAGGCAGCCCACCATCATTTATTGTGACAACTAGAGTACCATCAAGATTTTTAGGATTCTAGTTCAACACTAGTAGACCAAGCACATAGAGGTTCACATGCATTTCATTCAAGAGCTTATTCATAGTTAGGTCATTGACTTAATCTTTTGTCAATCTTCAGAGTAGGTTGTAGACATCTTCACCAAACCTTTCACTGAGAGCAAGTTCATTCATCTAAGAGCTCTTCTTGGGGTGCGGTCTACATCTACAGCAACATCATCTTTAGGGGGGCCTTCTAGCCTCTTATTTTCTTTTATGTCTCTCTTTTTTTTTGGGGGGGGAGTTTTTTCCCTACAGGTTTTCTCCTTTTCTCTATCTTATGGGATATTGCATTTGTACATGGGTACCTCATCAGGCCTAGTTTTTGGGACCCATTTTATATTTCCACACTGCCCATCTAAGCTGCACTTATGGGGGGGTATTAGTGTAGGTTTTTTTTCCCCTATTTTTTAATTAGGGAAATTATATTTCTTGTGCTTACATAGAGTTTTCCTACATTTGTCGGATAAGCTAGATTATGTGGAGATGTGTCATAGGTGTCATAAGTAACTCCCTTGATGGGAGTTACTTCTCTATTCTTAGCACATTGTCACCACCTTTCATGGAGGAGTTACAGTCTATTCTTGGGGTGCCTTGGCCACCTTTTGTGGAGGAGTTACTTACGTGCTCTTCTATATGTATTCTTCACTTTCGCCATCCCATGTTAATCAGACTTCAATTTTCTCCATTTTGTCTTGTGTAATTTATCTTCTTGTATAATTTCAAATTGCTTTAGCATCTATGTGGTGTGCAATTGATTCATCTCATGTGATCATGTCTCCATTGCATTCGTATTATCTAGATTCTGGCAACAACTCTGATAATAATAACAACCAAAAGCATCTACTTTTAAGATTTGAATACCCATATTGATTTAATTTAATTATAGAATTTATACTGATAATGAACTATCTACCTTAAATATTTAATAAAAACTTAAGTCGATTTTCCAAATTTAATTCAGCAATCAAACCCCATATGTGTGTAGAAAATAGAAATAAGGAATGACAACCCAAAAACATGTACATAGGTCATATAGGATATAAAAAAAACGTGCTAGTGTAATTTTTAAAGAAAGTGTAGGGATAAAATATAAAAAAATTAACACATCATTATATCCACTTTGTAGTATGGCCAAAACCATTCGCTTAAAGGCACAAAAAGCATAAAAACATAACCTATCAAATAATCAAAACATTACTCAGGGGAAAGGTTCAATTAATAAAATACACTCATCAAAAACAAAATGTAGCACAACTACTACCAATAAAACCCCCAAATATTCAAGTCAATGACCCAACTAGTCACAAGAAAGATATACAAGCTATGGGATCTCATAGAAGACATCCATTAACTTTACATAGAAGAAAAATACACATGCATACAAAAAATAATGACACATTCTCTAGGATAAGAGCATAGCTAAGACAATATATATGAAGACCATATTACATATTCAACCTCTTTTTTAAAGTTTATATACAAAAGGAATAATTTCAAAACTATATTGACCTGAATAGCACTCAATATTTATTCTAAGAAAGATAACTAACTTATAGTTAAAAAAGTGACTTATCCATTTTATTCATGGAAGATAAACCTAAATAATGACAATAGGGTAATAACTAAATAATAAAATACCTCCCTTTTCCTAATAGCGAATTGATTATGAACCAAAATCCAGCACCCAGGTTTAAAAATCTCACAACTAAAAAATAGAAAACTCTCCCTTCATATATTTCTTCTCCCCCTTCTCTCCATTCCTATCTCCTTCTTCCATGTCCTATCTACCCACCCCATCTAACTTTCCTTACTCCCCATACAATTATCCATACCCCCTATTCAATTCTTTATTCAATGTGGAGAGAGAAAATCTCTTTCAAATATGTCGACCCCTCCCCCAAGGCATTCCCCCCTCCAAAACACATAATGTTCTGTAAGTAGTTTTTTGGTTTTTATTTTAACAAAATGAACTTACTAAAAACTCAAATATAAAATAGGGTTTATGATGAATACCTATAGATTAGAAGATATTGTGCACTGTGTTGAACCCAATGATAGTGAGAACTCCTTTTTAGCTGGGAAGGCTAACATGTACACATATGAATACTTGAAAAAAGATGGATTAAATTATATATGAGTGGAATACTTGATATAAGATCAGTTCCAAGAAGTGGTACACTTACTTAGGAGGATGTCAGTCCACTATTTATACAATTAAGTAGATAAAAAGCATACGAAATTACAATAAACAAATGATAAGATAATGATGTTATTTAATATTCAATCCTCAAATAAGATATTAATGTAAATGAAATATTAATCCCAATAAGTAGAAGTGAAATATACATAATCTTATATCATAGTTGACTATTCTTCAATATATTCATGAGAGTTCGAATAAATGATTGCATAGAGGGCTAGCTCAAAGGCTATATCGCTCTGATCTAAAAAGAAGGGTTGGGGAACTATGGGGAGATCAAGTATACTAGTTACATCATGAATTAGGCCAAAAGAATTCATCTACATGAAACATACCATGTTCAAATAACAATAATTAGAAAAATATTATAAACAAGGATTAATATAGAGATCCTAGGTTTTGATTATTAAAAATAGTGGATCAAAGTCGATTTAGTGGATCGGTGTTGATTCAGAACAAATCACCATCAATTATCTGTATAACTAATTTTAATAAAAATAAATGAATATATATATCAATACAGGATTAGATATCATTAATTAAGCACAAAAACTACATCTTAAGGATTACAAATGTGTGAAGGAGTGAGATAATTATAAAGATAAATAGAATAAAATAAGAACTTACCTTTAATCCTTTATAATCATAATAGAATTCACCTTACAGAAGGAGTTAGTATATTAGATTCATGACAATGAACGTAGATTGAGGATAGAAAAATTCTAGTAGATTAGTGTTAAGGATGTCTTCTAATCTCCAATAAATTTAGTAGTAATCTAAAGTTCAGAGTTTTTGGGTTCAAAATTCAAAGGTTGGCTAAATATTTATGGATAAATGTTGATTTAGAGAATCAACACTGATTGAGGGAGAATTAGTGTCGATTCATCCAAAAAGTTAGTTTTGTTCCAACCATGAGAAAAATTAGATTTTGACGAGCATGGAGTTATTGGTAAAAAGGATATACAGGGGTGAAGTGGTTATGGGGTATATTCTATAGGTTATTAATGGATTTAAGAGGTTAGGAAGGGTAAAAAGGTAATAGTAAAGGATTTTTATTCAGATAGTAAATGGTAAATAAAGTAAAACGTAGGATAGTTAGATTTAGCATTGTTTAAATAAATAATCAAGGGCATGTGATACCTAATCAATTGTCCCTAGGCTAAAAAATCATAGATTCTATATTTGCCCCTTTTTTATGGAGTGGTATGGAATACATGCCATGAGATAGAGGTCCACTTACCCTAACATAGATGAGGAAGTATACCCCCTTAAACTAAGATCTAGTAGAGGAAAAAGAGTGGGTGACACGTTTGAAAAAGTGGAATAATGGATGGGATAGGTAGATAACTAATGAGTTTTAATAAAACATGTATGTAGATCATGAACCATATGTTTTACACTAGTAGGATGTAGGGTAATACATGTAGAGATGTCCCAAGGCAAATATAGTAATATAATTCTATAATGATGAAAACATGGGCTTAAAGGAAGATAAAATAATAGGATAAGTGATAGGACTTGGTTGATCAAAGCATCTAGTGTGTTATATAGTGTGCACACTACCTATAAATAAATGTTTTTGAGAGAAAAGTCCTTACTTAGGCTGTGTGACTAACAAGGTGTCAAAATCTATGAACTTAAAATGGTATAGATAAAATAATAAGGGAAATGTGGCAAGGTCCTAGGAGAAAGCTAAAGAGCATGACTGAATGTATGTAAAAATATAAGCAATGGAAAAAGAGGTCATATCAATGTCGATCTAAAATGAATCAATACTAATTCATGCAATTGACACCGATCCAACATGGATTAATACTGATATGATGACAAGTATAAAATTTTATTTGATGTGGAAGGGGTTTATTTTCAATCATGAAAACCAAACAACACCCTAAGACCTAAAATGATGGATTGTGAAAAATGAGATGGAGGCGAGTGGTAGTAAATCTAAGAGATGATGTTCCTTAAATGAGGTAGGTTGATTATTTATTGAGTTTTATTAAAATTTTTAAAAAATTGAAATTTTTAAGGAAAATAAAAATTAGAATAGGGGTAGAACACTACGAAGGATCAATTAGGAATTGGTGTTGATTCTAGATGAATTGATGGTGATTCCTATAGGAATCATTATCATTTCCCTATAAACAATGTTGATCCTTAAGGGAATGACACTGATCCTAAAGGTAATGGTGTTGATACTTAAGGGAATGATAATGATCCTTAATGGATTAGTATCAATCCATAAGGATCAGTACCAATCCATAAAAAGGGTGAAGGGTTAGGTTTAGGAAGGGTTATAATGTTTTTAGGAAACTATAAGCTTACAAATGATGCCGATGATAGAAACAAGGTTTAATACACACATGGGATTAAGTGCCCCCTACCTAGAGTTATTATAAAAGGATTTAACTAAAAATAATTGGGTCTA
>JARHVA010008801.1:292500-370000 GCA_037957365.1 Torreya grandis
ATCATCCTAGTCATAAATTAATAGATCCAAAGACCTATTATTTATATAAACAAACTTAGTTCTTTAAAATTTAAGATCCAAATCAAGTTTCCATAGTTGAAAGGAATATAATAACAACCAACAACATCTAATTTTAAGATTTGAATACCCATATTGATTTAATTTAACTATATAGTTTATACTGATAATGAACTATCTGCCTTAAAGATTTAATAAAAAATTAAGTTGCTTTTTCAAATTTAATTCGGGAATCAAACCCCATATTTGTGTAGAAAATATAAATAAGTTATGACAACCCAAAACCATGTACATAGGTCATATAGGATATGAAAGAAACATGCTAGTGTAACCGTTAAAGAAAGTGTAGGGATAAAATAGAAAAAAATCAACACATAATTATATCCACTTTGTAGTATGGCCAAAACCATTCGCTTAATGGCACAAAAAGCATAAAAACATAACCTATCAAATAATCAAAACATTACTCAAGGGAAAGGGTCAATTAATAAAATACACTCATCAAAAACAAAATGTAGCACAACTCCTACCAATAAAACGCACAAATATTCAAGTCAATGACCCAACTAGTCATAAGAAAGATATACAAGCTATGGGGATCTCATACAAGACATCCATTAACTTTACATACAAGACAAGTACACATGCATACAAAAAATAATGACATTCTCTAGGATAAGAGCATAACTAAGATGATATATATGAAGACCATATTACATATTCAACCTCTTTTTTACAAGTTTATATACAAAAAGAATAATATCAAAACTATATTGAACTGAATAGCACTCAATATTTATTCTATGAAAGATAACCAGCTTATAGTTAAAAAAGTGACTTATCCATTTTATTCATGGAAGATAAACCTAAATTTATGACAATATGTTAATAACCAAATAATAAAATACCTCGCTTTTTCTAATAGCAAATTGATTATGAACCAAAATCCAACACCCAGGTTTAAAAATCTCATAATTAGAAAATGGAAAACTCTCCCTTCATATATTTCTTCTCCCCCTTCTCTCCATTCCTATCTCCTCCTTCCATGTCCCATCCACCCACCCCATCTAACTCTCCTTATTCCCCACACAATTATCCATACCCCCTATTCAATTCTTCATTCAATGTGGAGAGAGAAAATCTCTTCCAAATATGTCGACCCCTCCCCCAAGGCATTCCCCCCTCAAAAACACATAATGTTCTATAAGTAGTTTTTTGGTTTTTATTTTGATAAAATGAACTTATTGAAAAATCAAATATAAAATAGGGTTTATGATGAATACTTATAGATTGGAAGATATTGTGCACTGTGTTGAACCCAATGATAGTGAAAGGTCCTTTTTAGCTGGGAAGGCTAACATGTACACATATGAATACTTGAAAAAGGATGGATTAAATTATGTATGAGTGGAATACCTGATATAAGATCAGTTCCAAGAAGTGCTACACTTACTTAGGAGGATGTCAGTCCACTATTTATACAATTAAGTAGATAAAAAGCATACAAAATTATAATAAACAAATGATAAGATAATGATGTTATTTAATATTCAATCCTCAAATAAGATATCAATGTAAATGAAATATTAATCCCAATAAGTAGAAGAAAAATATACATCATCTTATATCACAGTTGACTATTCTTCAATAGATTCATGATAGGTCAAATAAATGATTGCATAGAGGGCTAGCTCAAAGGCTATATCGCTTTGATCTAAAAAGAAGGGTTGGGGAACTATGGGGTGATAAAGGATACTAGTTACGTCATGAATTAGGCCTAAAAAATTCATCTACATGAAACATACCATGTTCAAATAACAATAATCAGAAAAAGATTATAAACAAGGATTAATATAGAGATCCAATGTTCTGATTATTAAAAATAGTGGATTGAAGTTGATTTAGTGGATCGGTGTTGATTCAGAATGAATCAACATCAATTATCTGTATAGCTAATTTTAATAAAAATAAATGAATAGATATATCAATACAAGATTAGATATCATTAATTAAGGATAAAAACTACATCTTAAGGATTACAAATGTAGGAAAGAGTGAGATAATTATAAAGATAAATAGAATAAAATAAGAACTTACCTTTAATCCTTTGTAAGTAGAATAGAATTCACCTTACAAATGGAGTTAGTATATTAGATTCATGACAATGAACATAGATTGAGGACAGAAAAATTCTAGTAGATTGGTGCTAAGGATGTCTTCTATTCTCCAATAAATTTAGTAGTAATATGAAGTTCAGAGTTGTTGGGTTCAAAAATTCAAAGGTTGGCTAAATATTTATGGATAAATGTTGATTTAGAGAATCAACACTGATTGAGGGAGAATTAGTGTCGATTCATCCAAAAAGGTAGTTTTGTTCCAACCATGAGAGAAATTAGATTTTGACAAGCATGGAGTTATTGGTAAAAAGGATATACAGGGGTGAAGTGGTTATGGGGTATATTCTATAGGTTATTAATGGATTTAAGAGGTTAGGAAGGGTAAAAAGGTAATAGTAAAGGTTTTTTATTGAGATAGTAAATGGTAAATAAATTAAAACTTAGGATAGGTAGATTTAGAAGTGTTTAAATAGATAATCAAGGGCATGTGACACCTAATCAATTGTCCTTAGGGTAAAAAATCATAGATTCTACATTTGCCCCTTTTTCATGTAGTGGTATGGAGTACATTCCATGAGATTAAAAATATGAGAGGTCCACTATGCCAAACTTAGATGAGGAAGTACCCACTCTTAAACTAGGATCTAGTAGAGGAAAAAGAGTGGGTGACACATTTGAAAAAGTGGAATAATGGATGGGATAGGTAGATAACTAATGAGTTTTAGTAAAAGATGTATGTAGAACATGAACCATATGTTTTACACTAGTAGGATGCAAGGTAATACAAGTAGAGATATCCCAAGGCAAATCCAATAATATAATTCCATAATGATGAAAATATGGGCTTAAAGGAAGATAAAATAATAGGATAAGTGATAGGACTTGGTTGATCAAAGCATCTAGTGTGTTATATAGTGTGCACACTACCTATAAATAAATGTTTTTGAGAGAGAAGTCCTTACTTAGGCTATGTGACTAACAAGGTGTCAAAATCTATGAACTTAAAATGGTATAGATAAAATAATAAGGGAAATGTGGCAAGGTACTAGGAGAAATCTAAAGAGCATGACTGAATGTATGTAAAAATATAAGCAATGGAAAAAGAGGTCAAATCAATGTCGATCCAAAAAAAATCAATACCAATTCATGCAATTGACACCGATCCAACATAGATCAATACTATTATGATGACAAGTATAAAATTTTATTTGATGTGGAAGGGGTTTATTTTCAATCATGAAAACCAAACAACACCCTGAGACCTAAAATGATGGATTGTGAAAAATAAGATGGAGGCTAGTGGTAGTAGATCTAAGCGATGATGCTCCTTGAATGAGGTAGGTTGATTATTTATTAAGTGTTATTAAAATTTTTTAAAAAATGATTTTTTTTAGGAAAATAAGAAGTAGAATATGGGTAGAACACTAGGGAGGATCAGTTAGGAATTGGTGTTGATTCTAGATGAATTGATGGTGATTCTTATAGGAATCATCATCATTTCCCTATAAACAAGGTTTATCCTTAAGGGAATGACACCAATCCTAAAGGTAATGGTGCTGATCCTTAAGGGAATGATAATGATCCTTAATGGATTAGTATCAATCCATAAGGATCAGTACCAATCCATAAAAAGGGTGAAGGGCTAGGTTTAGGAAGGGTTAGAATGTTTTTAGGAAACTATAGGCTTACAAAGGATGTCAATGATAGAAACAAGGTTTAATACACATGAGGGATTGAGTGCCCCATCACTAGAGTGATTATAAGAGGATTTGACAAAAAATAATTGGGTCTATATGGAGGCTATAGGCTTAAGAAGGGTGCATCATTAATGAAGCATCCATAAATACATAGGATTGATAGTGGCTTTGGTGGAGAGATGGGATGTCACTACAAAGAACTTGTGGCTACTCATTAGTGAGATAATTATCATCAAGGAGAATATATATTAGATATTATGGCTTTCATTATAGGGAATATTGTTATTACTAGTAGATGATCAGGGCTGAAGAGTAGTCTTGAAATATCTATGCAATGATGACATAGATGGTATAGGTTTTGTTGCTATAAGATTTAAATTTGATCCTCTTTAAAAAGTAGATCCAATGGGGAGAAGAATTCCAACCATAATGATGTTGGTGAAATCTAGCTATGCTCTCTTGTATTTAAGGGGAAATTTTTGTTGATCTTGACTAGCATAGTTATAGACATGTTGGATCAACCCACCATTCTTGCATAGAATTCTACCTTATTGGCTTATATATACAGAGAGATCTAGGGTTAGATGACCCAATGGTGCTATAGATTAGATGTGATCATGATCCTAAATTTCTTGGCATATGAGAACATTAGGAACTATTGGTACCCATCAATATGGTGCTATGCCACTGACTATAACATGGACTTCCTATGGTGAAAGCCCATTGTATTTTGGGCATCTATAGATGGCATTTTTTGAGATATGGATTATTATAGAGGAGTCCTGGTGGAGTTGAGAGAGGGTGACATCATCTAGAGACCATACTTATGATTTTTAGAGTTTCTAGGGTAGAGATGGAGTTGAAAGGGGTTTGGTAGGAATGTTTTGTGTCTAGGAGGATAAAACATTTAAATTATCTACATTATAGTAAACTGTGATACTAGTTTGACATGACATATTATATTTTATGGGTATCTCATATGTATAGGAGGGATGAGATAGAGAGTGAGCTACTTATATTAGTCAAAATGGATGTGCATGTAGAGGAAGAGTAGTAGCCAGAAATAGTTGGCATGGAGGATATGGGGTGCATTCTAGCCTATCTATCATGGTGGGAAGAGTAGTGGGTAGTGAGGTAGGAGAGGATAGTATAGCTACACTAAGAGGGAAGAGATGAGGAGATGGGGGAAAAGGAGGGTATAGAAAATGAGGAGGAGGTAGACATGATGGGGGGAGATGGAAGAGATGGAGGGAATGGGATTATGGGAGGAGATAGAGTGATAAGATGGGATGAAAGGGAGGAGGTGGAAATAGAGGAAGAGATCATAGACATAGCTATGTTGATTATGGAGAGGGATGAGCTAAATATTAATGGGGATAAATAGTAGGATATCAAGGGGCATTACTGATAGTCCAGGAGGAGTATGATGCACTATAAGGGAAATTAGATTCCCTAAAGGTGGAGATAGATGCATTACAAGTGGGATATGACATAACCATGTCAACCAAGGACTATTATAAGGGGAACAAGACAAATTGAGGTGGAGGGATATGGAGGCCTTAGTGGAGATCATGGGGGAGAAGGTAGGGATGAGTATAGGCCAAGATCATGAGCATATAGAGGTATAAGGAAATAGCAATATAGATTCACTATAATGATAAAATTATATTAGATATACATCTAGAGATATAGTGCTACACATCACATGTAGTTGCACAAGGTAGGTCATCTAGGTGTACTCACACATGATCAACAAGTACAAGCAATGTCTATCAGAGGAGAGATGGGGAAGGGATGGATATGGTGGTGAAGATATATCGATCATTAACCTAAGTAGATTAGAATTTACTTAGTATCTACACATGTATATTATACCATATTGTACTAGATAGTGAGCCATATGTATTATATATTGACTTGTATTAGCCAGAGAGATGCATTTATTTGTATAGGATTGTATCTGCTAGAGAGATACATTCTAATTAATTATATATATATATATATATATATATATATATATATATATATATATATATATATATATATATATATATATATATATATATATATATGTATTCATTGGTTTGCATGTATAGATTCATATTTTTGCACTATGAGCTATGTGTTTTATGGTTTATGACATTTATGGATCACATGGATATTACTTATGGATTTTAGTTTTAACATTACTTTTGGGTATCATGGATTACATGGATGTTATTATGGATTAGTTACGATTATGGGCGGTTATATTTTTTATGGATTATGTTATGGATTTAATAATTATTATGGAGGTGGATGTCATGGATTATTATGCTTATGGGTGTTTACATTATTTATGGATTATAGTTTGTTCGAGTTTATGGATTTATATACAATGTTATTAATGTTATGGATTAAATTAGATTACTATGATTATGAATATTAATGTGACATAACTATGGACTTAAATATTATGAAATGTTTTATGGATCATGCTTATATTGTTGATTGTTCATGGATTATGGATTATGGATGCAAATATGTTTTTAACAAATGGATTACTATTTTTAAAATTGTGTGATATAAAAATGGATTAGATTTATGAGTGATTTATCCTATGGAATAAGGGTTTATGTAATATATTAAGGATTATGGATGTAGCTTTGATTATTTGATTATGGATTTATAAATTTCATTATGATTTGGGTTTACAATTAGAGATCAAGATTATGGATTATGGATTATGAATTATTGATTTGCATGTTTAGATATTTGTTAATTACTTGTTTTAGGATATACATAGAAAATTTTGTAATTAATTTTATTTAAAAATACATAATGCTTATTTATTGGCTCATACCATGACCCAGAAAACAACTTAAAAGTGATTCATATACGTTTCTAATCCATAGCTAATAAAAATCCTAACAAATTTTAGGTAAGTTGAGTTCAGGATCATATTGATTTGATTTTAATATTTGATAAGAAATGGTATCTAAGAATAATATGTTTACATATTACACACCCAAATCCAAGGGTTAACTCTGGATTCCTTGTATGCCAATCCAGATAGATTGATCAATATGACAAGTCTACTAAATGAAATAAAGTTGATCGATGTTGGAAGATTTATATGGATATCTCATGTTTGATATATATCCTTAAAGGGGGTCATCTATTTAAAATATGATTTTTGAAACAACTTTCCTTCGAGGGAGCAATCTAATCTTTTGATATTTTATATAGTTTTGCAGATTTTATGGATTTACATAGTTTTGATTTGAGAGAGAAGTCTATTCATATTACTTTAGTTTTTTTTGTAGAGAGGATTTTTTTTTGTGATTTTCATCCCTAATTCTATTTTTGATTTATGGATTGGCTGTAGGTATCCTAGGATAATTTCCAAAAGTGTTATATACAAGATAAAACATGTATTCTCAAAATAAATTAGTGATAAGTAAGGATTTTAGGGAATAATGATTTAGAGATTTTCCAATTATAGGTGAAGCTTATAAAATTAGAGAGTGATATGAATAAAGTGAGGATATTCATATTTAAGGTTAATAATAATCAAAGCTACCAGATAACCACAAGTCTCTATATATCATTATTTTGTATATGAGTAATAGGGATATGAAAACTAGATAACAAAAAGGAAGTAGATACAATTAAGATTTATTAATAACAAAAAGGAAGTAGATACAATGTATTGAGGGGTTCACATTCAGATTTTCCATTAAGAGAGGCTAATTAATATGTCCCATATCCGTACTTATGGGTGAAAATGTATGGTTTGATCCAATTCAGAGCAAATTTCTCCTTTTGATTTTTTTCATATTAGTTACATGTTGATTTTATTTTAAGACAAGATCACAAATATTAAATTCGCATTATTTTAAATGTTTATTAAAGGCATGTTTAATTCATTCTTGATATATGTGAATATGGTCAAAGGCCACTGAGTGATGCTTCTCCAAGAGTTTGAGTTGAGATAAATGCTCTTGATAGAAGTCATCCTTAGAAATGATATCTCTTAGGCATATGTGAACAAAAGGAATATGAAATTTGAGAGGAAATATAACTTTAGTACCATAGACTAGGGAGAAAGTAGTATCACTTGCAGGGGTTTAAAGACTAGTCTAATAATACCATAAGGCATAGGGAACTTGTAAATGTCAATTTTTAACTACCTCATTAACAACTTTATTTAGGGTTTTGACTAGGGTTTAATTATATTCCTTGGCCTATACATTATCTTGAGGATATTAAGGTGAGGAAAATCTCATCTTAATGCAAAATGAATCATAGAGTTCTTAAACCTTTTTATTTTTACAAGATTTTCCATTATCTATGATGATTTATGAGGGATGCTAAAATGACAAATGATATGTTGAGTAATGAGGCCAATAATTTTATCTTATTTAGATGAGATAAGGGGGATAACCTCCACCCACTTAGTAAAATACTCAATGGTGGTAATGATAAACCTGTGATTTGTGATGAGTTACGATTGATCTAATTGATAAGATCGAGCCCGCACTAGGAGAGAATCCAAAAGTCTTGAGCTGCTTATAATGCTTGGATAGGGACATGGGATAAGTTGGCATTCTACCAATACTTAATTAATTTCTTAAAATAATCACAATAGTCCTTATTTAAGGTGGGAAAATAATCACTTAATCATAAGATTCTCTTAGCAAGGGTGTGGCCACTAAAATGACCTCCACAAGATCCTTCATGAGCCTCTTTGATAGTGAGGGTAACCTCATGATTCTAGAGGCAATAAAGAATGATTCTATCAAAACCATGATTATACAAAAAAACCCCTACTATGAAAAAATGAGTGACATGATGATGAAAGGCTTACTTATCATTTCAAGATAAAATATGGAGTAATCCCCCTATAAAGATAATCAAATATCTATGAATGTTAAAGATTTGATGGATTGTCCTCGATATTATGGATTGATAGAAGGTCAATTTTAGTAATGAAAGGTTGATTAACCTTGTAAACAAGGAAAAACAACTTAGACTCCTGAGACGAGGATGGGATAAAAGAGGCCTGGGAAGCCATATTATCCATAATTTTTCTAGTATTTTGAAGAGTGGCTTGGATAGTATAAAACTCAAAGTTGGATAGAAACTGATCAATTAATGTCTTATATTTATGAAGAGTATCATTCTTACACTTATATATTTCCTTGATTTAACTAACCACTAGATTGGAATCACCATAGATATTGAGTGTCTTAATATCCAAAGCTAAGGTAGTTTGGAGGCCTATGATTATAGACTTATACCCAACCATATTATTAGTGTAGTCAAAATCAAGTTTAAAGGATAGAGGAATAAGATTCCTCTCAAGAGGTATTATAATAACTCTAGCTCCCACACCACACTCACATTTGGATCCATGAAAGAATAGATTCATTTGATACTATGGGTTTGGTTGAGATATGGAGGCTATATATTCATCTAGGAATTCATAGTTAATAGGTTGATTATTAGAAAGAGGCACCTCAACAATCCAATCAACAATGATTTGACCTTTAACTAACTTTTGATGGATAAAATCTAGATCAAAATTTGACAAAATCATAAGCCATTTGGCCATGCACTAATTCTGATAAGGCTTGGAGTGCATAAACTTTAGGGGATCAGTGTTCATGATAATGTAGGTATTATGACAAAGGAGATAATATCATAGCTTAGTAGTGATGAAGGCTAGTGTCAATCATAACTTTTTAATATGAGAATAACACATCTCATATTCAACAAGTGTATGAATAATGTAGTACACAACCTAATCTTTATGTTTCACATCATGATGGGCAAACATAGCTCTAAGGGCATGGTTAATAGTGGAAATATAAAAGAATAATAGTAGTCCTTATTTCAAATGAGTGAAAAATGGTGGTGAGAGGAAGATATTTGAAAGATTATCTACAACCAAAGTCCCACTTAAAATAGATATCTTTATTTAAAATGCGATGGAAGGGATGACAATGATCAAACAACTAGGAGATAAAAATATGAATGAATTTTAATTTACCTTGCAAAATAAAGAGTTATTTTATATTGGATGGGGGAAATATTTCTAGAATATCTTTGATTTTGGCCGAGTTGACTTATATATCATGGATAGAGATGATAAATCCTAGGATCTTACCCATCAATCCTCCAAAAAAACATTTCTTTGAATTTAGATGGACACAAAATTTGATTAGGTGGTTAAAAATAACCTTAGAACAGAAAGGTGATATTTTCATAACTTCAATTTACTGAGGAGGTCATCCACATAATCCTCCAAAATCTTAAGGATAATATCATGACAAAGGTAGGTCATGGCTCTTTGATAGGTGGATTATGCATTTTTAGACTGATAAGCATAACAAAATAGTAGAAATTCCCCTATGGAGTACTAAATGAGGTCTTACGTTGGTCTTATAGTGTGATATAGAACTAATTGTATCTAGAGAAACCATCCATAAGTGACAACATCTCACAGCCAGTGATTAAATATATTAGCTTGTCAATATTAGGGAAAAGGAAATCATTTTTAGGACAAGCAAGATTAATGTCTTAAAAGTCAGTATAAAGGTGAAGTCTCCCTATAGGATTCATTACAGAGATGATGTTAGATATCCATTGAGAGTAATTGATAGGTTGGATAAAGTTAACACATAGGAGATGATTCAACTCTTATTTGATCATGAGTAAAATGTGAGTATGAATTTTATGGAGCTTATGATTTACAAGATTCACATTAGCAAAAGTGACAATTTTATGAAAAACAATAATGGGATCAATACTAGGTATATCCTCATAGGACCAAGTGAATACTACACTATGATCTACTATAAAGGTATCAAAGTTTTGGTGTTCTTGTGGATCTAGAAAGCAACTAACCTTAACTATTTATAAATTCTCATGAGATCCTAGGTTAATGTCAATAGTATATTCATTTAGGAGAATATAGGTTTTGGATGGAAGAAATTTATGTAGTTGGGATTTATCCATGCCTAGATAAGTTAAGCATCATCCTAACACTGAAGAACAAGGATGGTAAGAGAATCCTACCCTACCATGTGTAGGTAGGATAAATGAATTGTTTGGACCTCTACATCCTAGTGATTATGCGAGGTTCTATAGTAATGGCATTGACTAAAATAAAAGTTAAAAGGAATGGACATGACATCATTAGTTGAAGCAAGGGTGATGGGTAGTGAGGATGGTGTATCCTCTTCATGGATTGGAGGAAGAATAATCTCTAGGATGATTTTGGGATTCTTGCAAAGGCCAAAGCCATGTTTGTAACATCTAATGCCAAAACCTTTCCAGGTGCACCATTATAGGTATGGCTCTATAAAATGGGGTTTTATCAAGTAATGAGAAGTCCCATATAAATGATTTATCATATGTTTGGTTCAAAGGTCCTGAATAAGGTTAGTCAATCCCCCCATAAGTCACATGGGTGTGAAGGAATGATGCACCAAAGGGAATGGACTTTCTTAAATTTGGATAATAATCTAGTTTTTTGTTAGGTCATCCATATTCTTATGGATTAGGGATGTTATTGAGAATACGTAATTGGTACTCTTCAATTGAAATCTATTGAACGTCATAATCGATAGACTCCTTACCTAGTCTTGATGTAGGGATCATTATGCTAGTGGATGCTTCATTAGATGAGGATGGGGTAGCAATTTACAATGGAATTATGATATTATTCTATTGAAAGGTAAGGTTACATATTTTTAAAGGATGAGGATGAACTAGGACATTATGGATTTTAAATTTAAGGCATTGATGTAGTGTAGAAGGGATGCAACACATAACATGTATCCAAGGACATCTCGAGAGAATGTTGTACTAAATTTTTTCTTTATTAATGTATAAAAAATTAAGGAGAACCTATGTGCTTACTTGAATGTGAAGGAATAGCATTCATAATGCAAGATCAATGGTAACATTGAAAGCTCATAGAATAACGGGCATTGGGATAATACTATCTTAGGTAGTTGTAGTTGTTTAAATATGTGAGAAGAAATGATGTTGATACTAGCACCATTATCTATCATGACTCTTTTAATTTGATCTAAATTTATCTAGGTAGTGACAAACAATGTAGGATCTTGATCATCTAATTGTAAGGTTGGTATTTTTCAATCATGAAATTTAATTGATAAGGGTTTCTATAGTGATGCAATGAAATCCAAAAATCGCTAGGGTTTGTCAACTTTTATTTGTATGGCCCATAAGGCTTGTACCATGGGTCCAAAATGTTGTGGAGAGTTTTATATGAGTTCAAATAGGGACATTTTGATTGGTAATTGATGAAAATACTTTTGAATATATAACTATATAAGTTTTGAAGCATTACTGCTCTGTGCCTTTCATAAAATAAAAACTTTATGTTTAGCAATAGGCATTATCCAACTATTTATGGTACTAGTTGGAGCTTCAAAAATAGTCACTTCATCTTTTTCATGATTATGGGTCTTATAACCCTATGATTGGGATCATGTGGCTATATAAAGTACATCTATCTAGAATATAGGGGGATTCATGGTTTTTTTAGAATCATCCACATCTAGAGAGGAAGATTGGTGTTGGGATCTATTAGAGGGTTTATCCTCTTTTACAACTTACTTAGATGATATAGATGTCATGTTATTCCTTGAAGTGGATATAACCTTAGGAGGATGGTAATAATCTAATTGTTCCATTAAGAGGTCATCTTCATCTAACAAATTCCAAACAATGACTTTTAATTCATTACAACCTTTTGTGTCATGCACTATTATTATATGGTATGTGCATGTCTTATTTTATTGATATCATGATGTTTTATAAATATGAGGGTTGACAACTCTTATGGGTGGTAACATGATTAAGGATGTTAGGATAAGTTGATTGAGTATATTAGAATAAGATCCCTTCAATGGGTTTTGAATCAACTTTTCCATCCTTTGGGGTGCTGGTGAGGAAGAGGTACACAACCTCAAACTTTGGCCTCTTGAACTAACTATTTGGATGGTCCCGACTATATTTTTTTGTGTTTAGTGTAATTTTTAATATGTAAACCTTATGGATAATAAATGTTTAAGGGATTATGGATCAACATAACCATAGTAGGAATATTTCATTAAGGTGGTACATGTGCTTTAGTGGTAGACTCTCTAATGGTAGCTTTCAGTTTAGCTAAAGGATGGGGTCCTAATGTAGATGATCTTATTTGAATAGGTGGTAGAGGTGCTTTTCCTTTTTTCATCTACTCAGGGATTTCAAGGATGTCCAATTTAGGGAGTTCAATCCTAATAAGAGGATGTTATAGAGATTTCCCCTTCGAGGATTTGAGATTTTTATTTTATATATCTACAACTTTTCCCTAATTTTTTATATAATTTAGTACCTCTATAGTGATGGAGGGAACTAATCTCAAGCTAGTTTTGGGTGACACAATAGTTTCTGCATGAAGTGATAGGCTAGATGGAACAAGTATATGCAAGGTGCATATTAAAATGATGCGAGGAATATAATGTGAGTTTTGTAGAATGTATGATCAAACCATATTTTCAATAGCATTTTTCTCTTTTAGTTCTTGAGTGATTTTAGATATGTATTCTTGCAGTGGATCCCATATAATGAGATTTAGTAAATCAAAATAACACTTTTGAATTTTTTCATTAAGTTTAGACGTTTCAAAAGTGTCTCTTATAAGGAGATCAGGGATGGGAGAATCATCAAATTATTTAGTTAGAAGATAGTTTTGGATGGTGTTAATTACCTTAGTATCATGTTTCAATGTGGATATTGATTAAGCTTGCAAGGAATTTGATGTGGAAACATGATTAGGAAATGGTTGTTTGAATATATCTATGTATTGGTTCATGGGTGATTTAGGATTATCTACTTATAATTCCCCTTAGTCTATAATAGTTTATACAAAGCCATTGAAATAATGACATTTACCATCATCATGGCATATTACATGATGAAAATTTTAGAAGTCATTTTTATTAAACCAACTACATTTAGGATGAGACCTGTCAAGAGGTTTTACAAGAGAGAGATAGATGAGAGAAGACTTTATGAGTTTATCTAAAATAGGTGCATAGGATTCTCCTAAAAGGGTATATTATCATGGTGGATATTGTGTCAACAACTTGTAAAACTATTCCTATGAAGTGGAGGGTTTTGAATAGTGTTTGGTTTATGGTGGTGTTGACTTTACAACTATGGCATTTGTAGGCCCTTTGGTTTAATTATTGTTGTTAGTAGTCCCTTTGGAGGGATGAGATTTGAAGTTTTTATTTTTTAATTTACCTTCCCCTTTTAAAGTATTCTACTTTAAATTTTGCAGCCCATTGAGATGGCCTCATCGTAGGACTTAAGAGACTCAACCCATAATGTTGATGAGATATGTTTAGCACAGACTCTCACAAATAAATTAATTAATTTAGGTTATGGTATAGAGAAGGTGAGTTAATTGATTCGAATTATCCATCTAGCCATAAAGTCAGCAACAGATTCATCATCAAACTATCAGATGGAATACAACTCAATAATAATTAATTTTATATCTATATTGATAGAAAAGTGTTATATAAATATCTAAGCTACCTACCTAAATGATCAGAGGGAATGTTGCAGGATTGAGTTATACCAATCTAGGGAAGATTCAGATAATGACATAGGCAATGTCATAAGAAGAAGTGCATCTTCATGTGCTATGTGGTAGCAAGCATGTCTCAATTCTTGAAGATATTATTATGGGTCATCCTTATTTTGAAACTCTATAAACTTAGGGAGTTCCCACTATAGAGGATAAGCCCTGATAGGAACTGCTAGGTTGATAGGCTCATCAAAAATTTATTCATATGTGAGCATGTTATTCTATCCTAATTTAAAGGCTTCTAAATTATCAATAATATTCATGAGGTTAGGTTGGACATTATATTAATGGATTCCTCCCAAAATGTTCTATTATAGGATTTGGTATGTGGATATCTCCATGGAAAAATCTTGAGATAAGGGATAACTAATTGATGTGGTTATGATACGTTAAGAATCCACCACATACTATAAATCTTGTAAAGGGATATATGTAGAAATAATAGCTTACATATGAACTACATAATGGGTGTTAAAGGGATCATACTATTGAGGCAACTGACTTATAGGGGCTAGTGTAATGGCTACATTTGGGTACTGAAGGGTACACTAGTTTGAATTATGGGAAGGGTCACTGATACTAAGATGACTAAGTTTTGGAGTGAGGTGGTAATAGGTGGAGTAGACATAGGCTGAGGCATGTTGACATTATGAGTATGGGTACTAGTTAAGAAAAACTACTACACATTACAAGAGGGGAATTGCCTATAGGTTTAGTAGTGTTTGTGTTGTAACTATTTGGATGAGAATTACTATGGGAATATACCATAAGAATGTTAAAACCTTCACCTTATTCAAAAGGAATGATAAAAACATATGTAGAAGATTGTGCATGGGGGGAGAGTGAGATACATATGGATTAGGTGGTGAGATAATGGTTAAGGTTAATGGGGTTACTATCCAATATAGTGATGAAATCAAGATTTCCCTAAGTGTAATACTAAGGAATACCCTCACTTGTAGACATAGGGAAAGTAGATAGACTAGGATAATTCTCCATGGATTAGGACTTAGTTTTATTTAATGACTATTGTTGCATCAATACCATGTAAAAATAGGGAAAAAATAACAAAAAATCACACAAAGGATTCCTTTTGATTATCTCATAGTTAGTGAGGATGAACAACATACACATGCTAAAGTTGTTCCTAAAATTTTTTTACATTTTAAATTTATGTGTGTTAAAAGAGAAAAGGAAGATATCGAGGGTCCTAAGAAGTGGTAATCTAAAGATGGTCTCAGGTTTTGTCTCAGCTCTAAGAGATTTATATATTGGTATCTATACGTGTCCTGATATTAGGGACTACCCATTAATTCACACACCTTAATAATAAGGGTGTCAAGTGCTTTACCATAATTTACCTAAATACCAAAGTTTATACTCATCCAAACGAATGAGTTGGTTCTCCCCTTGGTGGTGAAACACAAGTGGGATCACTAGGAAGAAGATTACAATGAGGTGATGAAATCCCTATCAATTCCCTTATGTCAAGTGTCTAGATGAGTTTATTGTGAACATGATTTGGTTTGTGTGTGATAAAAGTGATAACTATGATAAATTTACAACCTATATTATTCTATATGAGTAAACCAAGTAGGAAAAATGGGTGTAGATTATTTAACCTTTAAAAGGAAAATAAATTCAATTTTGAATTTCTTTGAATGAATTCAACACATAAAAGAAAGAGAAAAAGAGAAATAAATTTGAAAATGAATTCAAATAATAAAGTGAGACCTTAAGGGTACCACCAAGCATTTCAAAATGTTAATGTGTTTTTTAGTTTTTCTTTTAATAAAATGAACTTATTAAAAACTCAAATAAAAAATAGAGTTTATGATGAATACTTATAGATTGAAAGATATTTTTCACCACTTTGAATCCAATGATAGTGAGAAATACTTTTTAGATAGGAAGGCTAACCTACACACATGTGAATACTTGATAAAAGATGGATTAATCGATATTTGAGAGGACTGTCTGATATAAGAGTAGCTATAGGAAGTGGTACACTTCCTTAAGAGGATTTTAATCCACTATTTATGTAATTATGTGGATAAAAGGAATACAAAATTATGATAAACAAATGATAATATAATGATGTTGTTTAAGATTAATTCCTTAAATAAGCTATCAATGTAAATGAAATAATCCTTTGAATAAGTAGAAGCAAAATCTACATTATCTTGTATCATAGTTAACTATTCTTCAATGGCTTCATGAGTGGGTGAATAAATTAATGTGTAGAGGGATATGTCAAAGGTTTTATCTCTCTAATCCAAAAGGAAGGGTTGGATAACTATGGGAAGATCAAGGATACTATTTATGTCATGCATTAATCTTGATAAATTCATCTATATATAAAAGGCCATGTTCAAATAACAGTAATCAGAAAAGGATTGAAAACAAGGATGGAAATGGAGCTCTTAGGTTTTGATTATAAAAAATAGTGGATCAGTGTTGATCCAAATAGGATTAGTGCTGATTCAAAATGAATCAACATCGATTTTTTATATAACTAATTTTAATAAAAATTAGATAACATATATATCAATAGAGGTTGAGTTACGAGTAACTAATGATAAAAAATACTTCTTAATGATTAAAAATGCAGGAAAGAGTGCAAGATAATGATAAAGACAAATGGAATAAAACAATATCTTACCCTTAATCCTTTACAAGTAGAATGGAATTCACCTTACAAAAGTAGGTAGTCTTTTAGATTTGTGATGATGAATATAGATTTCATGTAGTAAAGTTTTAGTAGAGTGGCATTAATTATATCTTCTAATCTCTAAGAAATCTAGTAGCAATCTGAGTTTCAAATTTTTTGTTTCCAGAATACAAAGGTTGGTTGAATATTTATAGAGTGACACCGATCTAGAGAATCGGTTCTGATCAAGAGAGAATTGACACTGATTCACCCAAAATAGAAGATTTTTTGCAACTATAGGTAATATTGGGTTTTAATGAGCGTGGAGTTGTTGGTAATAAATCTATATTAGGGTAAAGTGGTTATGAGGTAAATTATCTAGGTTATTAACGGATTTAGGAGGTTAAGGAGGGTATAAAGGTAATAGTAAAGGATATTTACTGAGATAATAAATGGTAAACAAAATAAAATTTAAGATACGTGATTTTAGGAGCATTTAAATAAGTAACAAAGGGCACTCAACACCTAATCAATTGTTCTTAGGGTATACAATTATAGTGTCTACAAAAGCAATGGTCGTTAATGACCTCTCTTGAAAACACTATCCATTCAAACAAATAAAACCATAAGGTAATAATTATTAAAATTTAATTTAAAATCTTTAATTCCCCAATGACCAAATATCCAAGCCACCAAAAATTACCAAGTCACTAGGGTAATAATTCATGTGGGAGGGGTTGTCATGGAGGGTGGGTCTAGGTAAGTCTCTTAGGGAATCTGAGTATTAGCAAGGGTGTGTCAATTAGAGATGTGTGGTGAGGAGTTCATTGAGAAGATAGAAAAGAATAAGTTTAAGTGAATGATATTAACATGAAGCAAATATGCATGAATCAAACAATAATATCACAAGATACAAAAAGAAGAAAGTGACAAGGCATGAAATAGAATATGACTACACAAATGAATAACATGACTATATAATTATATGAGATTAAATAAGAGTACATGGATAATTTTTGGAACTCATCCAATTACTCAGAATCATTTTGATGCCCTAATTACTAATGCTAGCATTCAACTTAGCTCATAAGCAACACCTGTAACCATCAACTATATACATCAACAATATCTAATAAAAAATTGATAAATAATAAAGAACTATAATAAAATATTAATTACATCAAGTAATCCATACATCACCAAGTACATAATTTAAAACATGATATATACATCAACATCCAGTAAAGTCTCATAGTATCTACATCCAATAACATAGTCTAGATAGGTAAAGAAGTGCAACAATTAGCTATACATATGATTGATCAGTGATAAGTAGTCATATAAAAGTATAACAAGGGAGAGGTCATAACATTTCACTTATAATTTTACTTATAATAAGAAAATTTCCTCTTAAACATACAATGTCTAAATAAAATATAATCTTGTCAAGCTAGCACACCTATTCAATTTTAAAAATGGGAATAGAGAAATATATTTATTTATGAGGTGATTGAATTTGTATTTATATATAATAATTTTAAAAATACCTCACCAAATATAATACTCCACTCTCATAATTGATTCTTTACAAATATCTCATCCATTCATATACACATGATGAGTAAATAGGATTTTGTCAGATGGTTAAGGATAATATTAGAGTTTTGTGCTTGAAATGCTTAAAATTAAACTAAGAAAACTCACCTACCTATGAAGGACCTAACGATATTTTTGAGTTATTTAAAACTATAGGCTACCATAAGGATAATAAGACATGGCTTATGAAAAAATCAAACCACAACCCTACAGAACTATACACAAATTTTTGAGAAGAAGAAATGACTTACATGGGATATGTATGTATTAGGATGGTATATTGAACAACAAATAAGTAATGCATTATTAAAAAATAATAAAATTTGATTTTCATATTATTAAGGGACTCAAAAGAGTGAAACGTCCAACATATAATTATTGTCCCTCAAATGCTTAAAATTAAATCGAGAATCTTTATTTACTTGAGAAGAACCTAGTTATAGTTTGGAGAGATTTTGAAATTCAAACCAACATGAGAAAGGTAAGAATGGTTTTGGGTAAAAATGATAATCATGACCCTACAACCTTATACAATATTTTTGAGAAGAAAAGACTAGATTAGTCCACATATGTATTGTGTAGGCTCAAATAATAATGAGAAAAAACAAATAATCATTCAAAAAATTAAAATTAAGGTCAAGTGTCATGGTTTCTAAAATGTTAAGAGTGTAGTTTGATTAATCTTTTAAATTTTCAAACTAGATAATTGTAAAAGAAATGATATTAATATGTCCTATCTAAATTTAAAATCACTTAATTTCATAGGAAAAAATGTTAATAGAGTCATGTTAATAAGAAGAAAATGATTCCATGCCATCAAACACAACCAATTATTTATCTTAATTATCGATAATACAAGTGTTTTCAGATCCTACATTGATATTTTACTTGACCCGATTGGAACTCATCCACGTAGTTTCCCATAAAATGCCATCTCTGAAACAAAAAAAAAAAAAACAAATTTATATAACTCCTCACTTTGAAATACTCAATAAAACTAGCTCTCATATTTGATGATCTTATATATAGTTTGTATTTTTTTCAATATGTTTTTGATGCCATTATTATTTTGGGTTGATTACACATCAAGTGAAAATTTTCGTCCTTACACACATTAAAATATATACAATAAAAAGTAATGGAATATAATGAAAGAACATAAATATTTAATGAATAGATTTAACTTCGATAGAAAAGGTATCTACATCATTGATTAAATTTATTAACTTCTCACCCTTTTTTACCTTTAACCACATCTTTAGAGTATAACACATTGCACCAACCATAATTTCCCCCTAGCATGCAATCACTTTAATGCACATCATGCATCAAGAGTAGGTTAAAAAGATCAAATCATTCCTCTAATATTGAATGTGTAAAATTAATCTAGCACATAATGTAAGGGTAATTCTAGTAGGTGCATGGATATTGACATAAATATATCACATACACACACATATATCCATCCCATTATATAAAGAAATAGTATAATGATTAGAAAACTTATCTTAGGTTGAATTTTTGACACATTAAACCCCTGATTGGCTCGAGTGGAACTTTATGAGAGATATTGTAGGTGTAACTCAAGATGGAAAGAATAATACCTAAGTATCCTTATTTGAAAAATATAAAGACTAGGTATACCTTACTAGTTCATATTCTCCTCATGAATCTTCAAATACCTTCTACAAAATATCCTTTCCCAAGTGTAAGCTCATATTCCACATTTCCTCTTCTTCAACAATGTGTATTTTCTAAAACGAAGATAAGTTTCGATCTATTGCATTTGAAATAATATAATCAAGAAGTATATATAATATATGCACACACACACACACACACACGCACACACACACACACACACACACACACACACACACACACACACACACACACACACACACACACACACGCACACACATGCACACACACGCACGCGCACGTACGCGCACGCACGCACACGCGCACACACGCACACACACACACACACACACACACACACACACACACACACACACACACACAAACACACACACACACACAAGTATAGATTTATTGTAGAAGGTATTTGAAGATTCATGAAAAAAAGATGAACTAGTAAGGTATACCTAGTCCTTAGATTCTTTAGTTAAGTATATATACTTAATTGAAGCATATAAGGACTAGGTATACCTTACTACTTCATCTTCTATTCATGAATATTCAAATACCTTCTACAATAAATCCTTTCCCAAGTGTAAGCTCATATTCCACATTTCTTCTTCTTCTTACTAATGTGTATTTTTTTAAAAGAAGATAAATTTAGACTTATTGCATTTGAAATAAGACAATAAAGAAGTGTGCGTGCACGCACGCACGCACACACACACACACACACACACACACACACACACACACACACACACACACACACACACACACACACACACACACACACACACACACACACACACACACACACACACATACACACACACACACACACACACACACACACACACACACACACACACACACACACACACACACACACACACACACACACACACACACAAACACACACGTACACACGCACACACGCACACACACACACACACACACACACACACACACACACGCACACACACACACACACGCACACACACACACACACACACACACACACACACACACACACACACACACACACACATTTAAAATCGTAAAATACACCTATTAAATTTAACCAATAACTTTATATTGACCAAAAAAGTATGAAGATTTTCAAAAAACAAAGTACTACTTCAATGTAGCTAAATAATCTATCCAAGGAAGGGAGCACTTTAAAATTATTTTAGTTATGCCAATAATTTTTCTAATAGGCACACAAATATTAAAAAATAAGAGTGAGGGAGAATGGGAACAATGCAAATGATGATTGATGAAGGTAGACATAATAGATTATCATTAGGGTAATCTCTCATAAAATCACCATGAATTATCCCACCCTAATATAATCACATACCTTAGAATGTATACTTAGGGAGATTGATGCACTGACGAGCCCTATAATATATATTTATTGTAAGTGAAAACTATAGGTGTATACAAAGTCCATTGGCATAAATCTCTAATAAGATAGATTGTAAAAATTTAAACTATCTTATTTAAATATTGATAGTTTGAGAATACTCATTAATTAGTTTTGTAACTAAATATGAGGGTTTAATATAGATTGAAAGGATCTATTGTATTGAAAAATTGAGATCTCTCTCATTTATGTCAATTATACATTAAAAATGTTAGATCACACCCATATATCCTTTAATGAAATAATATTTTAACTTATTGATGTATTTTTTTATAAAGATTCATAATTTACTTTATGAATTTGTGGTGCTAATATGTGCTTCTTCATTTTCATATTTAAACGTTTTCTTAAAATATTACCCTAGACTAATTTTTGTAGTGTCTCTATTCTATACAAGTATAACTAAACATTAAATGTGACTAAATATTAAATAACAAAATTTAAAATTAAAATTGTGTTTTCAGAAATCTATATGAAGTCTTATATACTAACAGTTAATTAATTTAATATTAAGATTTAAACAATAAAGTCATTGAAATAGGTTTTCCCATATATGGATAGTAAAAATTCTATGTCATAAATGCCACCTTTATTGTCTAATGGGTTCCTTCATATTGTTAAGTATACAGGTGTATGAATGAGTATACATATACATTTTAGGAAAACATTGTCATTAATATACATTTCACTCTCACATTTAGTGATCAAAATTAAAAAATGGCATTCTCTCTAGTAGCATACAAAATATTGCATGACCACACATATTATGTGAGTTAAATAATTTGATAAAAATAATATTTCATGTGTAATACTTGGTTGATCATGGGCAATACTAATATATTGAGGGTTACGTCAATCATTTCATAGGTTCCATCAAAATTTTGAGTCTTTGAGAATGTAGAGGAGTGCCTATCCACATAGTATAAAATAACCAGGCTACTATAATATAATATACATGTCATTTTATAACATTTGGAAAACATAATTAAAAAATGGTATGATTAATAGTTACAAATAAAATCCTTCACACCTAAAAGAATAGCATGTCATGTAACTCTTGTGATATCCTCATTTTGACCAAGATAATCCTTTGTTGGTCATGGGAACACCTTGATCTCATGATGGTTATATAAAATTCTAGGGTATTATTAATTTGATATGATGGTTCCACATAAGATGTGTGGATATTTTATCATGTTCTGGGTTGTGTCATGTAGGGGTAGTTCCACTCTCTAAGTAAGTTGATTATAAACAAGGTTTATTTATGTTTTTGTTGGGACACAAATAAATCAATATAATTTATAGTATCATGTTCCCTCCAAAGGGATTGTGAAAAAATATTTGGGAATGAAGGTCTTATCCCCATCATGAATCATTTTATAGAACAACCAAAGTATAAGTTATCTGTCATTCAAACTTAAAAGTCATTTTGCTACATTACACCATTCATTATGAAGTAAATTTTGTGATATTTCATGAAAAACTCCAAGATTCTTTATTTGTCATATTATTAATATAAATCAAGTTAGAAATGGTGAAGAAAAAAATTTAAAAAGTAATTAAAATATGAAGGAAAGCTATTTTACATGAAGCATAACATAATCAACAAGATAAATGTAGACAATCTAGGACTCGTACATGGGATATTCAGAATAAAAAAGGAAGTTGAAAATAATACTAAATGTGCATATGTATAATTTTTTCACACTAAAACTTGTTACAACACATAATAGATTTCTTGAATATAAGAAAACTAAAAGTGGATGGATATTGAGCTTTATGGGATAAAAATTAACTTGTCTAAAAGAAAAAATCAACCAAGTATAGTTGGTCCCTAACACTTAATAATATTTCCATAATGGTATGACAACCCATCTCAAAAAATTCATGTCTACATTTTTGGTGCCTATTTTCCTAAGAGACCACATCCATCTACACATCAACAAGGGGATGCAAACATACAATAATTCTTGAACTATAGACAATAATATGAGAAATTGTAATAAGTTATATACTCATCCATGTGAAATAATATCCATGTTTAAAAATCAACTTATATTATTAGGTAAATGAAAATACATGTAATATAATTTTATTGTATCTTTTGCCATGCAGGGATATAAAGCATAATAAATTGAATTGGAAAGCAAGTGCAAAAAATATGGGCATAAAATTTCATTCAATATAAAGGATTGGATCACAGATTAAGTCAAAAACATTTTTTTAATATCAATTTGTTTTACTTTAAAATAATAAAAAAGTAAGAGTATTAGTTATGACTCATATGACCTCAGAACATGCATAGATTATCTAAGGATATCCCCTTAAGGATTGAGCATCACATCTCTACCAATATATCCCATCTTCTCAAAATATAAAATCTAACTAAATCTTAAAAGTCATATAAAATTTTCTATAATTCTATAAAAGTCAACTAAATTTATTAAAGTTGAACCCAAAAAAATAGGAAGGATGGATGAATGGTCTAGAGAGAGACTTATTCAGAATATTTTCTCTTATCACTTAAATTTGTGTACAACCTCCATTAATGTAGTTTCAAATATTTTCATTTTTTATAGCCTAATATTAAAATAATTTTATTTTTATTAGTCCCTACAAAGGTAGGGAATTATAAGAATAACTTGGGTAAATAATTTTTATGTTTTGATAAATAAAATTATTTGACAAGAGATATGAGATTATAAATTCTAAAATCTAACAAATAAAATTGAAGTATATTCCTCGACATCTTATTAAGAAATATTATCATTATTTATTGTCATAATAAATAACAAATGTCTAATGGCCACCATAATGCCCCACCCCCAAATCATTGATGTTGTAAAAGGAGTGCATATGAGAAAACCCCTCTCTAGAAATAAAACTATCAAAAAAAATTCTAGCTAGAGGCATTATAATTATAAAGACATAAACAATATAGTTGAATATATTATATGGGGTTAAAAGTCAGGATTGTGATGGTTTTTGTCATTATCAAAACCATGCAATGTGAAGTGAAGGGTACCCTAGATAAAATTTAGAACTATAAATGTCATGTGAATAAGTACTTTGTTCATCTAAAGCATTTAAAACACCTTAGCCTGTGTCTACTAGTTGACTAAAAATGACAAGGTAAATGAGAGACTTAAGTAATGGTTCTACTACTTAGCATTACAACATGCCATGACACCTATTGTATAATAGAGAATTAAAATTTAGATGCATTGTACACACAAAAATCAAACAATTTTACTTATATTGTAGTTTAATATGATGCATTTTACTTTCCCTAAGAAAATTCAAATATATAGTGGTATAACGCATACATAGCAAAAATTTTAATCAAAAATCAAATACACTATCTATAACCATTAGTCAAATCAAATTGCATCTGTCTATGAAAACATTAAATAATACACACCTTCTAAGACATCATGAACCCTTCCAAATATTTATATCTATTTTTTAATATTGGCAATGCTTTTTCTTGTATTATTTTCTATTTAAACAGATGTACATTCAACATGATACAGGGTTAATATTTATTATGTAAGCATTTGAACATGTGTAAGTGTATAAACACATACAAAGCATTTGAACATGTGTAAGTGTTTAAACACATACAAAATATGATTATAATGGAAAGGATTTCTCATTATGCGACTACATTCGTTACGTGACTAAACACATTTAATAAGTCTATTTGTTAATCAATATATAATGATAGATGTGATAAATAAGGAACACAATTGAAATATTTAAATCTTATTCATATTTATATTTAATTTTTGTTCATAAGATAATCCATATAACTTATTATCATAATTATTCACAAAATACATTCTTATTTAGTACTATGAATCCTTGCCTTTTTCTGATAGTTATGAAGCATTAAAATTGAGTTTGGAGGTTTTTGCAAATTTTACTTGTATAATATTAAACATTTGTATGTATGAATGGTATCAAATCTAACCCTACACTAAGAATAAAAAACATTTTGCTCTACTCCTTAAAATTACACATTTACAATTTTTAAAATATTTCCATCTTTATTATGAAATAAGAGGTTCATCTTTAGATCATATAAGATGCAAGGTAATATGCTAAAAAACCATAAAAAAATACAAAAATGATAATAAATATATAAATTATCGTTTAATATTTATTTATTTTCTTTTAAACTATTCTAACATTTGATAGGTAAACTATCAATAAATTTTTTTATGCCAACTAGGATCAACTGTTAAATTTAAGTTCTAGTTCCAATAGCCATGCTAATGAAATAACATGTCTACAAACTAAATTTAATTATGTCAATTATTTTTTAGTTACATAAAAAATATTTTATGGCAAGAAATTTTTTTCTAGATTATCTTTTTTTTTTTTGAAAAAGAATTAAAAAAAAATATTGAACACCAGAATTAATAGAGAGGAGAGAGTGACTAGTAGACACTAGAACTAACTCAAACTAAAAAGTAGTAGAAAGAGGATGCTCAGAGAAACATTAATACCAATAATGATCCAAACATTATCTTTCAAGATTGGGTAATGTTTGAATTTTCTCATCAACCAATGAAATCCTCTCTTCACTATCAATCATACCATTATGCCACTTGACTCCTAGTTCTCTATCAAACCCAATCTTAGCAAAGAAATTAACCACTTTATTCAAATATATTATAATATATATTGGAATTATATCATCTAAGTCATTCCATAGTTTCTTAATTTTAGAAAATAAAATTCTTAGATGCTAAGAATCCAGAGAAAGTTTTTCTTATACAATCTAAAGCTCTTACCAAAATTTGAGAGTTATATTCTATGATTATATTCTTGTGGCTTGGTTCACAACCCAAAAAGAGGTATATTTTGTGGATAAAGATTAAAATTCATTTTTAGTATTTTTACCAAGCCCCTACAATTTCCAAAAGAGTACCATCCCATCCTAGTTTCTACAGATAATTCCATTTCTGGCTCTACTTAACTTGTCTTTGGTAGTTCCATCAGTGTTAAATTTTATCCAATTATTTGGACGTGGGTTCCATATTTTAGTCACCTAATCTCTTTACATACTATTTTCCTCCTCATTATCCCTTATATTTATTTAGGTATCAAATTTAGTGTAATCTATAACTGTTTTTGTGACTTTACACCAAATGACTTATCAAACCACGTCCAAAACAAAGAAACTTTCATGAATTTTCTTTTTTATTCCATTTTAACCATATTTTCCACAAAAATAAAATTTAATCCAAGCTACCATCTGAGTTGGAGAGATACATATTTAATTTTTTTGATCTTCTATTTTTCACAAATGTTTTTATGATTTAAAACACTATTATTTCTGATTTTGAAAGCTAGAAACTATCTCTCTCAAATTTGTTGAGTAAAATAGCATTAAAACATAAAATGGTCAGATGTTTCTTCATTTTGTAACAAATAACACATTAGGAAGGCCCAATGACACCACTTCATCTAAGGTTTTCACATGTGAGAATCTCATTATTCATGAATAACCACAAAAAAACCCACCTTCGACCAACGTTTGGGCTACCAAATCTTTCTCCAATTATCCACTTGACAAGAATTCTGAGGAGGTTCAAGAATTAAATTGGCATAGCTTGATTTAATAGTATATATCCCAAGGCTACCATGTCCCTAGGCCAATTTATCCTCCTCTTCTCTACCTTTGAGGAAGCATTCAACCAGATGTTTATTAATAATTGAAGAGAGCTCCAGGGGATTGGAATTATCTGTTCATTAAATTTATTGATTTACTTAAAAATATAATTATAAAGATATAAAATATTGAAATAAATTATAATTTTGTTCCAACTTTTAGTTTTCATGGTAATTTTCACATTTTGAAGTTTAGGAAATTCAATAATAATGGGCAGATTCTAATCCCAGGAATCAGTCCAAAACCATGCCTTGTCTCCTCTGCCAACTTTCCAAAATAGACCATATTTAACAACTTTGGAACCAATACTTAGAGCCTACCACACCAAGGAACCATTACTAGACAAGGGATAACAACACACTTCATTCATATTTTCCAGACCCAAGTATTTGCTAGCCATAACTCTGCTACAAAGAGATTGGGTTTGGGATATCCATCTCCAATAAAGTTTTCCAGCCAAAGATTTGTTATTTAGTTCTAATTTTATAATGCTTAGCCTTCCTTTTAGCTTGGGTTTAGTTAATTTCTCCCAACTAACAAGATCCCACTTTCTCTTTTCTTTTTCTCCACTCCATAGAAATTTCCTTACCATTTTATCAAGATCCTTCCAAATGGTTTGTGGAGAAACAAGGATGGATAATTTGTAGATTGGCATTCCCTGAACCACAAATTGAAAAAATGTAAGATGGCCTCCATAGCTTAAGTATTTGTCATACCAATGATTAATTTTGTTGTGAATTTATTCTATAATTCTCCTCTAGATAGTCATTTGTAATTTTTTGAAGTGCAAAGGGACTCCCAAATAAACTATTGTCAAGGAGTTATTTGTGAATCCAAAAATGTCTAGAATTTTATTTTGAAGCCTTTCGTTACTATTAAAGAAAACCACTTTGGACTTCTCAAAATTTATAATATGATTTGAAGTATTGAGATAGGTCATAAGAGTATCTATGATGTTTCTAGATTCTATTCAAGAGGCAGTCCCATCCAAAATAGTATCACTAACAAATTGGAGGTGTGATATAACTTCACCACCAACTTTAATGCTAGAAAGAAAAAAATGTTATCTTTACTTCACAAATACTCTACTCAATCATTTATCTAAAATGAGAAAAAGGTACGGGTAATAAGGATCCCCTTGATGAAGACCATGAGTGGCACTAAAAGGTTAGGAAGGAACACCATTAATTAAGATAGAGTATGTCAAAGAGAAAACATAACTCATAACCCATCCAATCCATTCTTGATAGAATCTAAAGGCTACCAATATTATAGCCAATAAATTCCATTCAACTCAATCATAAGCCTTTGACATATCCAATTTGATAAAAAATTCCTATATTACCATAAGTGTGCATTGATTGAATTATTTCCTAAACAAGAATAACACCATCCATAATATATCTACCTTAAAAAAATCCTCCTTGCTCAAGGGAAATAATTTTTTGAAGAAGAGGTTTAAGCCACTCAATAATCATAGAAGTAATAATTTTAAAATTTACATTGCAAAGAGATATCAGTCTATCATCAAAAATAAGAGCACCCACTTATTTTGGAATTGAGGCATATGAGTGTGATTCAAAGAATTGATCATTTGATTATTTACTAAGGACTCCCTTATAACATCCATGATATTTTCTTACATGACATCCCAAAAAGTCTAAAAAAATTCAATGGGGAAACTATCAAGCCCATTAGTTTTACAAGTATTCATTTTAAAGACAAATTTCTTCACTTCCTCAATGTCAATAGGGTTTAAAAGGGCTTGGTTTTTAGATTCAAAAAATATAGTAAAAATGGCTAAAAGAACTTCTAGCTGGTCCACTTCATCTTTCATGTTGCTCTTCATAAATAAAGTGACAATGTATTGTATGGCATGAAAGTGAAAATTAATAATATTGTTGAAAGAATGATCCACCTCATCTTGGAGGACTTCCAATTTGTTGTTTTGTCTCCTACCACAAGATTCCCAATGAAAAAATTTAGTATTCTTATTGCCTTAAAGTAACCAAGATGCTTTTTCTTGTTGTTTCCAGTAGGTTTCTTCTTGGTTGTCAATATCATTCACTATTGAATGCAAGGCATCATCTTATTCTTTTAGCCATTTAGTGATAGGTCTATCTTTGAATTGTTTTTAGATTTCATCTCCTCTAGTCACTTAGGGGGCTGATTTAGACTATAAGTTTGATTGATTACAATGCTTCCAGTGTTTCATTTTATCCTTGATGAAATGAAGTTGCTTATGAAATTTAAACATGGTGGTCCCATAAGGTGGGAAGTTTTATTTCCACCACACAAGAATGTTTTTAACGAGTTCTTTTTACAACCAAAAAGTTTCAAACTTAAATGGTTTATGATACTTACTAGTTTTGATTCCTCCTTCTAGAAGAATGGATAAGTGTTCTGAGATGGGCCCTTATAAAATCTATAGGTCAAGATTTCCATTTCAAAAAATTATCTTTTAGAACAAGAAATATGTCCATCTTAACTTTCCTAGTATTGGGTTCACTTCTCTTAATTGTCGAAGTATACTTAATTCTAGGAAAATAAATATCAACAAGGTAAAGATCATGAAATTGAGTAATCATATATCAATATCTAGACTCAAGAATTAGAGGTCCACCTTATTGATCTTAGGAGGATAGTTTGACATTAAAGTCACCAACTACTATCCAATCCAGTTCTAGTCTTGGTAATCTCATTCTATGAACTACTACCCATTGATCAAACTGACAATCTAATGTGTGATTACCATAGAGTTTTTTGATTCGTAGTTGCTTTGATATTATAATATTATTTAAAATGGATGTCAAAACACCCCTTCTAGTGAAATGATCTATTACTAGCCATTCCAAAGAGTAAAAATCCCTCCTAAAGATCCATAGGCAACCACTACCATGTGGCTAGATCCTCTTCAAATTTTATTGACACTACTAATTATAGAATCTAGAGAAATATTTGTATCTTAAATAAGTAGAAATTAATTTTTATTATCTTCTAACAACCTAAGAATAATATGTAGATGGGTTATACTATTTAAACCCTTAATATTCCATGATTATATAATTATTACTTACCTTGTGATAAATAGACATCTAGTGGCCACACTGAGCCCTCAGTAGTCATTTTCTCTCCTTGAGTTACTATCAATTCTTAGCTAATTTTCTACCTACTCTTTGAGAGCTATCATTATTTGACCTCTTCTCTACCTGGTTAATTCCTAGTTGACATTTTTCTTTGTTCCTTTATACTATACTCATACTAATATCTTTTATGATAATTTGTTCTTTTTGATGGGCAACCATAATACCCACCTTCTCTAACTATAAAATGTTAGAGTCTATTATGTTCTTTTCTAGCATAGGAGATTCAAGAAGAGGGACTTCTGTTTGGGGAGAATTTGCTGACATTTTTTATTCCACATTTTCTATATTTTTTTCTTCTTCTGGATCAATTAGTGTCTTAATAATTTTGTATCTATTGGAAAATTTGTGTTAGATTTGTTATTTTCCATATTTTTTCTTTTATTTATTTTTATTTAGTTGTTCAAAACCTTCCTATTATGATTCAACATTCTAAGGAATACTATTTAGTTCTTTACTATCTGCTCACTTATCCTCCTTTAGGGGGTTAGGAGTCTCTAGAGGAGGCTCCATTTTAGGGTTTATAAAACTGGGGTAGAAGCATGCTAAATGAACATGTTTATGATAAATTTTGCATCTAAAAGGCAAAGCATTAAAATCGAGTTATTGAATCCATGAAAGATTACTTACAACAAGTTCAATTTTTGTTAGTAAGGGCTGACTCATTCCATTTCCACACAAAATCTAGCATAAACTGCTCAATTTCCTTCTATTGTGTCTTTGAAGACACCCAAAAATATTTTAATAGAGTTACCAATGAGTTGCAATATCTTTTTAGACCAAAATTCCATTATAATAGCATACATAAAGATCCAAATTAGGATTGTAATTGGTTCTTTTCATGGATTAAATATCACTCTCCAAGGTTGCACAAAAGATCTGCTCAGCCATAGTTTATTTTTTATGAATCAAAATCCTTGGATATATCTACAAGGGAAGATAATATTACTATAAAATAGGCATTACTAATAAACCAAAGAGATTACTCACCATAAGGATCCCAATTTTTATGGATCCAAACATGCAAGAAATTTAAGGTTGGGTGGATTCTAGAAAATTTGCATATTAAATCATGATTAACCCTCTAAATGATTATTTCTTCTAACATCTCATGTTCAATGATAATTTCAGGTCTTGAGTCATCTTTTCAAAAACATCCATTGACCTTGATTCTGAGTGAGTTTGTTCCAGTAGGAGAAATCTTTTTTTTTGGATTCTCTTTCTAGCCTTCTCCAATTTTGGTAGGTGGTTTTTATTTAAAAATATTAGGATTGGAAGGATGATTCATTGCAAGTGGCTATGGAGGGGGATTCATTCAACACTCCAATGGTGCTCCTTTAATCATAGCCTCTACTTAGCTCTTTGAACCCTCATCCAATTTTTGATACTCACAAAATTATCTTATTAAATATATATTTTTTACAGTAATTTTTTGAATTAAATTAAGATTACAAATATACATGAAAAATCAACCATGAATAATTTTTTTACAATACTCACTTGATTTGATAGCATCAATCTTTAAATAATAATGAAAAATTATAGTTGATTATTTGCATTATTATTCATGCTAAAAAATATTATTCATATAACAATAGAGATATACATCACATATTGGTGATACATGCATTTTGTCTGCTATCACCATCTTTAATATATATTATTTATTTTGATCACTAAATTATGTATTATAATTTAAAAACACATATTAAAATTAAACATATTTTTTTCAACTATATATATACATTACAAATTACTTCTAAATTATAGACTATAGAAACATTATATTTTAAAGTCATACTATTAATAACTTTTTCTATTTAAGGTTAATAGTTTTTGTGTATAAGTTATTGTTGTATTGAGTTTCTATTACAAATTTATACACAAAATCAACCTTTAAATAATTGATAATACAAATAGATGTTAGCCAATGTACTCTTTACTATTGTATAGAGCATGCATTATAATTTTATACTCAAAATCAACTTTAAACAACGGTAGGGACTAGTCACTACACAACCCTTGTTTCATAATGTATTATTTATGTGGATTTTAAAGTTAGAGGTACTCTAATTTATAAGGATACTTGTAGAAGGTGTGTATTTTAAAATATTACCTTGTGACCTCAAGTTATTATTTTTTTATTTTGTTTTGTAATTGTATTAATGTGTCACTTGGTAAGGTTAGAAGTCTCCCTAACCATTTATAATTTATTTATAATATTTTAATATTAACATAGATGAAAAATTATTATTGGCACACACATACACAAACACACACACACACACACACACACACACACACACACACACACACACACACACACACACACACACACACACATGCACACACGCACACACACACACACACAGAGGTTTGAATTATTGGTCTTTTATTTTTATAGGGTTACATAAGAAGCAATTACACTTACCAATCCAAATAGATAAATATGGTTTTAACAAACCAAAAAAAACTTTTGAATATATATATATATATATATATATATATATATATATATATATATATATATATATATGATGACGACTTTTTAGTAATGGTAATAAAGGTTAACCTAATACCAAAAATTCTTTCAAAGGTAATTTTAGGATTCAAGGTAAGAATTATAAAATCACTCAAAATCATACTCCTAATACCCATTAATGGTTGTCTCATATATTTAAGGCCATATACATACATATTCAAATTTATCATAACCTCAAAATATACTTAAATCTATTATTTATTTCCATGTAAACCTCAAGATTAGGTTAGGCCATGCACTATTTTTATTTTATTATTTATTTGTTTTCAAAGGTTTTTAATACCTTTTTAATTATTAGAATTACATCTAACAAATTTTAAGAGTAAACATAAATTCTAAAATCAAAGATAATTTAGTAGTCTATCCATAAAATTTGATTTCAAGATAGTTTCACCTATATATTTGTAGAATTACTGTCATAAATAAATGGTAGTTTATAAGCATTTTAAAGGGAAATAAGGACTTAAAACTTAAAATAAAGCATATCTCCAAAACCGTAACTCCCGCCACCCCAGAAAAGAAGAAAAAATAAAAAAAATAAAAATCCTATATGAAGTAGATTGAGCATGAAATGTAATTTACATAGAATTTAATTGATAATTTTATTTTTATTTTATAGATTTTCATAAAATTAAAAAAAATAGAATACTTATGATTTAACCTATGTGGATGTATTGATAACTTTTCAATGTAATACACAATCAAATATTGATCTAAATTTCTCATTAATTTAATTATAATTATATTACATTTTCTTCCTATTTTTTTAATAGTAATTATAATGACTAAAATTACTACTTTATCTATATAAAATATTTTAAATTATGGTAACTCATATCTTCTCAAGGAAATAAATTAATAGATTCTTCTAAATCTATTTCAATAACAAATTTATATTTTTTAAAGTATGTTTATTTATATAATAAAATTACGTAAGTGTTTCATGGAAACTAAAAAACTTGAAATTCACCAAGCAAGCTCCACAAGTTTATATTTAGCAAATTGGTCAATAAATAATGGTATTACATCTTAACATTATTACATCATTAAGTAGGAGAACTTATACAACCACAAGTCAATATCTCTGAACTTTATGAATAAGACAAACAATGTTAAGAGAAGTAACAAGGAAGTAAAACTCTAGTTAAATAGATTGGGAAGACGTGTAAGATATCTAAACTAAACTTATAAAATCAACCTAGAGTTTTTTTTTATCCCTTTATTTTCCTCTAATTCAAAACACAAGATATAATAATAATAATAATAATAATAATAATAATAATAATAATAATAATAATAATAATAATAATAATAATAATAATAATAATAATAATAATAATAATAATAATAATAATAATAATAATAATTATTATTATTTATTATTATTATTATTATTATTATTATTATTATTATTATTATTATTATTATTATTATTATTATTATTATTAATTATTATTACTATTGTTGTTGTTGTTGTTGTTATTATTATTATTATTATTATTATTATTATTATTATTATTATTATTATTATTATTATTATTATTATTATTATTATTATGAATAATGAGGATGGGATAAACCCATATAAAAATAATAGTTATGTTTATACCTCGAATTTATTTGGTAAGGAAAGAGTACATAGATATTCAAATTTTGTTTTCAAGACAAAACAAAAATTCATGAAATATAAGATGAGGAAAGTTTCCAATCCATATAAGAGGGTAAGATTTCCTTAAACATGATATCATACTTAGTTATCTTATACCTAAAACTTTTCTAACAAGAATAAGTCCAATCTCAACTTCCATACACACATAAAGAATGTTTGATACAAAGTGAGAAACATTTATTTACCACTTGAAATCAATTTTAACACATGAAAAGTATCAATAAATAAGTTTATAAAACAAAATTAAACACCTTTAAAAAAGTTTCCAAGAAAAGTAAATCTAAACATAAATTAATCTTATAATAAAGGGATGTTTCAATGTAAAAAAGTCTTCCCAACCACTCTAAACATAATTTGAAAAAATATATATGAATTTATGGCTTACACAAAAACAAAGAAATGTATGAAAAAAATGATTTCTATTTTTAAATCCATACCTTATGTAGATCTCTTCAAAAATATTTATCCTTTCTTAAAATTCATGAAAAATGAAAGTAACATACAAGACTAAAATTTCTCATAATTATAAAAGTGATTCTATAAATATCATCCTCACCCAATAAAAATTAAAATCTTTCCCATTTCCTTCCCTAATATGCACTACAAAATTATTTTGCATATTTACTTCTTACATATTTAAAAAAAAAAAAAACATCTTCCATTTCATATAGGCTCCATGCCACTCTTACAATTATATCAACTCCACTTAAACCTACATTTCATTATTATATATATATATATATATATATATATATATATATATATATATATATATATATATATAATAAGGTAATTAGCCATTAAAAAGTACAAAAAATATCTTACCCATCTATATTCAAGGGTATAAGGTTTAATTACACTTATAAAAGTTCAAACTTTCTCTCAACACCTTCATAAACGAGCTTCTTTATCTTCACTTGAGTTTTCAAGATTATAAAATATAATGTGTTTCCTGAGACACCCCCTTGGTCTTACAATAATATCATAAATTATTCATGGATAATGTCTAAAGAGGGTGGAATTAAGGTATAGGTTCAACATTGATAATCCATGGATAATGTGGGAAGAGGTTGGAATGAGGGTATAAGATCAAAATCTAGACTAATAATGGATAACACATGCTTAGTATATTTAATGCATATTTCCCTTGGTTATTCTTGATATTCTCACATTGAATTCACACATCAAAATGTGTGATACCAATAATAAATGAATCAATTAGTTGATAAGATAGTGGAAGGAATCAACATAAGGAACATAAATCATAAAATTGCATGCATTCAATGATTTTCGATCACACTCATTGATTTTGATCAATATACTCTTCTATTAAAACATTTATTTTATGAATTAAAAAATACCAATCATAGATATGAAAGTGAGCTATCATTGCCACATATCATAGATATGAAAGCGATCTATAGAATGGTGCTTGTATGAATTAGAAGAATTTTTTGAATATGTAAGAAGAAGTAAATGTGTGCAATAATTATGTATTACATCTTAGGGAAGGAAATGGGAAATATTTTAATTTATATGGGGTGAGGGTGATATTTATATAATCACTTTTATAATTATGATTAATTTTATCATTGTATGGAATTTTTGTTCCATGAATTTTAAGAAAGGATAAATATTTTTCAAGAGATATACATAAGGTACGAATCTAAAAATATAAATCCTTTGCTTTCATACATTTATTTGTGTTTTTTCTAATCATACATTCATATTTATTAGTTAAAATGAAGTTTGGAGTTGTTAGGAAATCATTTTTAATTTGAAACATCCATTTTTTACAGGATTGATTTATGTTTAGAGTTATTTCTTTTGGAAACATTATTAAAGATCTTTTTTTCTTTTAAACATGTATTTATTGGTATTTTTGATGTCGTAAAACCAATTTAAAGTGGTAAAGGAATGTTTCTCACTTTGTGTCAAATGTTCTTTATATGTGTATAAAAGTTGAGATTGGAATCATTAAGTAATCATGTTTGTTGGAAAAACATTAGGATTGGGATAATGACATGTATAATAAAATGTTCAAATAAATATTACCCTTTTATATGGATTGTAATATTTCCCCCATCTTATATTTTAGGAATTTTCATTTTGTCTTGAAAAGATAATTTTAATGTCTATGTACTCTTTCCTTACCAAATAAAGTTGAGGTATACACATATCATTTATTTTTATATGAGTTTTTCCCATCCATCCTAATGGTAACTATAATGTGGAATAACATCTTGTTGTTTTTGTTGTTGTTTTTGTTTTTGTTGTTAAATATTGTGTTTCTAATTAGATTAAAATAAATGGGTTAAAAGAAATTGAACTAGGTTGAGTTTATAAGTTTATTTGAGATATCCTACACCTTTTCCCAATTTGCTTGACTTGATTTTTAATTCCTTGTTACTTATCTTAACATTGGTGGGATTATTCATTTTGTTCAGAGTATTAACTTGTATAGGATCTCCTACTTAATGATGTAAATTTTTTAAGATGGAAGCCCATTATTTATTGATCAATTTGCTAACTATACACTTGTAGAATTTACTTGTTGAATTTTTTTAAGTCTTTTAGTTTCCATAATACACTTATGTAACTAATAATACTTTAAAATATATATCAATTTGTTATTGAAATGGATTTATAAGAATCTCTTAATTTATATTCTTGACAAGTTGTGAGCGATCATAATTTGAAATCTTCTTTTATAGATAAACTAGTAATTTTAATCATTAGGTTTACTATCAAAAAAAGGGTAATGAAATCTAATATAATTATAATTAAAGTAATGATAAATTTAAATTAGTATTTGATTGTGTATTACATTGAAAAGTTAGCAATATGGTCACATAGGTTATATCCTAATAAATGATTATTCTAGTTTTTTTAAATTTTAAAATAATTTAAAACAAAAATAGTTAATTAAATTTTATGTAAATTGCATTTAATGTTTAATAAAATTTATATAAGATTTTTTTTGGAGCTACAGTTTTGGAGATATGCATTATTTTAAGCCCTGACATCCCTTTAAAATTCTTATAAACTACCATTTATTTCTGAAAATAATTCTACGAATATATAGATGAAACAATCTTGAAATCAAATTTTAATGATAAACTACTAAATTATTTGGATTTTAGAATTTTTGTTTATTATTATAATTTGTTTTATTTAATTATTATTATTAAAAAACTTATTAAAAACCTTTGAAAATAAATAAATAGTAAAATAAAATAAAATAAGAAGAGGGCATGGCCTAACATGATCTTGAGGGTCACATGGAAATAAATAATAGCTTTAGGTATGTTCTGAGGCCATGATAATTTTGAAAATAAAACAAAATATGTATTTAGATATATAAGACAACCATTAATGGGTACCACGAGCGTGTTTTTGAGTGAATTTTTTACCTTTGACCTCTATGCCTAAAAATGCTTTGGAAAGGATTTTGGGTCTCAGGTTAACCTTCATTACCACTATTAAATTGTTATTAGATTTTTCTAATAAAAAAAACTGTTATTAGTTTTTGAAAGTTTTTTTTGTTGTTGAAACTATTTTTAGATTTTGGAATAATTGTGTTTCCATATCTATAACTATTTTATCATTTACATTGCATTATTGTTAATGAGTATTCCTTAAAGTTATCTTTACTACATGATGTCTTTGTTTTCACAATGATTGTCTATGATCCATCCAAATAGCATAACTTGATAATATGAAAAAAAAAATAGAACAAAGTTAAAATTTTGTTTTATATTAAAATAATTATTAAACTAATGAAATACTAGTGAATGGAAGGACCACTCCCAGTGGGAAGGTGTGTGGGAGATTAACAGTCTATGGTTGAATTAAAAGTGCCCCGATGATTCTCTCATTCTTTTAACTAATCAAACATCTTAGATTCACACTCACAACTATTATGTTTATTATGAGTTGTGTTATAAAGCTATAGTATACTTTCTACCCTCATTTAAGTGTCATTTCACTACTAAAAAAATATTTTAATAAATATTATTTTTTTATTGTTTTAATTATTATAGTAGTGGTTGTATATATAATCATGATTTAATGTAAATGAGGAAATTAGAGGATATCTATTATAGCATAGATGTAATAATACATTATTTTAGTATGTAGTTATACCATTTATGTTTTATGTACCTTATCACATTGATTTAACCTTTTACACTATTAAATATTATTAGTAAGCTAAACTGAATGATGTATACATAGTGGATTAGTAATATTATACATAAATTTTATTTTATTTTTATTTAAATCTCCAATAATATTCTAATTTTGTTCATAATCGAATATGGTTTAAATTAATTTAACTGAAGTAAAATTTGAAAAACAAATTATGTGTTTTTTTAAAACCTAGTGTGGTTATCACATATGATCATCTCTATCCACCCCATCTCCACGTACGTCTTCAATCTCCATAGTTTTAACTCATATGTCTTGTTGTATCCTCTCAAGCATCATCCTCCACCAATTAACCTACCTCTTATGGCCGTTCTCCCTCATCTCCACCTTTACGACCTTGTGTTATTAGTTACATCTCTATCATTTTTATCTTACTCCCCATCATTGTTGATGAAAATCATGTGCACATACTCTAAATTTACATCCTCACCCTACACATCTTCCACATATTCATCATCAATCCTCACCCTAAGCCCACCACCAACCTACACTATATCTCTAACCATTGGAACAACTATATGAAAAGTCCCTATAAGTTCCCTTGTCCTCTATGTCCTTACCCTAAAATCCATCCATAGTCTCAATTTCCACATCATAGGATACTAATGAGGTAGTACCAATCTCATTAGATGCATCTAATATATCCATGTTGCATAGACTTCAATTACCCCTACATTAGTTACATCCCTCAGTTTATATTTCATACTCTATATCTATTCCTAGCTATGCTCTACCAACCTCAAGTCTATACCCGCAATAGCTTATATATTTTACTACACATGTAAAAACATATGACCTTGTTATAACATAATGTCATTTACTAAACTGACTCAAAACCCTATCTGGATTGTTTTGGTCTATGGTATACTCATGCCTATCAATAATGTATCATAGTGTAAGTATATAATCCATATACATGGTAGTATATAATCTGTATACCATGAATTCCAACCCCACTCAAAATATACGTCCATTTACAGCCTCCATGTAATATATATATATATATATATATATATATATATATATATATATATATATATATTGTGTCCCTAATACATCTAATGTCCTCTCATAATAACTCAAATTCCCAAAGTGATCCCTTCATGTACCTATAATAATGTACCATATTTAATTAAATGGTTTTCCCATTTATCTATGTCTAAGTTATCCAATTAGACTCTCTACCATAATAATCTCCATGTCCACACATTTAGTAGTGTGGAGGGCCCTATGCTAACTCTTCTTTTTTACATGATTACAAGAAAGTCTATGTCCAAGTGAGATAATACACATCATCCCCATGTTAAATCTATCACATTCTCTAACATATCATCTACAACCTATAATAAACATGCCAGAAGTAACCTCTCACTATTTCCTAGTAGAAGGGTGCTAACAATAAGGCCATCAACACTAGAGTCCAACCATTTATCTCCTTCAATGCCATTCATGGATCCAAATATTTATCATAATCTATCATTGAGATCATATCCTCACCAAATAACCTGAACCTTGACAATTCTTGTGTTGTCTCTCTAATACTCTTCACACCTTATATTAGGATTTTAAGTATCTTAAACACATCCTCCAATGTGATATTCATATCCCCTATCAAAAACTATAATGTGATAGTCTCTGAGTGTCATCACTTTTCTAATGTTGTTTTTAATATTTTAGTTTGATGGATATCAATCATCTTAGCCACATAGGATAACCCCACAACTTCTTGATAAAATATTTTAAGTTGTATCCTAAAATTATTTAAAAATAATATTTGTATTTTTATAGACCCTAATTAACAATAGGATTTATCATTCCCAAATCCACTTTCAAGTAACAATATTCACAGATCAAAATCTAAGTGTGTAGCTTATACTAGGAAATATTATTTTTCTAATCAACTCCCTATAAATTATCCTCTCAAAGAAAATTATTTTACATACACCTAGAAATCCTAAAATAATTTATATTAAAATTAAAAATTCCATTTCTTTTAGTCTTCCATATACATTATCCCTATCCATCTAACCATCTTTCATTTTTCATTCCTTTTTGAATCAAATTTCCCCACACAACCACTATAAGAGGTATCATTCATAGTAATTAATAACTAAATATGGAATCATTTTTATATATCCATTTTCATGTTAGTTTTCATTTATTATGTGAAAATTCATTGTTTATTATAGTCACAACGCCCTTTCAAAGAGGGGAAGATGTAGACACCTAAATTTTGTCATATTTAGTGTCAAAATTAACATTGTTAAATATTGACATAAATTTTATTAATTCACACTAACCCAACCATAATTCTAAGTTAAAATTCTATCTTAACATCATTTACCTCCATTTTCACACATATTCCACAAAATTAATTACAAATTTAGAATTTACAAGTCACCAAACATATTCTATGCTTATCTCAACTACGTGTCAAGTCACTTATTCAACTCAACTTCATCAACAAATTATTGAGTCATCATTTGAACATTTAAAATACCTTGTTAAGTCATATAATTACCTTGAATAATTCATTATAATTTTTCAACTACCAACTAAATTCTCCCTTTTCTCTCAAACAAATGAGGAAATGGTCTTGTTGACTTGGTTGAGGAATTAAATCCAACCATCAAAAATTAACATTATCAGATAAATATATGATCAAAAAAATCTATTTTCTCATGTTAATTATTATAAATTTAATTTCAATCCTCCATTGTCAACATCCACCATCAATATATCAAAGTGATATCTAAATCATCTTATACATCCATAAGAAAATCAAGCTATTATTTCCATATGATGGTTAAATTACCATTGCTTGGAGAAGTGAATTGAGCATCCACATACCAATAATGTAGATAACATCAAAGTTTAAAAATGGATGAGGTGATCTTACTTTTCTTGGTATTATTCATTTTTAAGGATTGTAACTATTTTTTACTTTGTCTCTTTTTATTGAATAACTTAATCTAAGGTTTTAGTTTAGTATTATAAATGAAGTTAATTACATTAGTTTGATTTCCTAGATTACATTAGAATTATAAAACTATATCTATCATAAAAATTCATTAATTTTCCATGAGACTAAGTTACATGATGTCCATTAACATCTTTTGATCGATTCATAATTTCATTGGGGAAAAATACTTTGCACCTTCCAAACATCACTGTGTTATGAAATTTTGACACATGGATATGAGCAAAGGTATTCTAACCAATTTATAATAGGGTTCAATATTGAAACCATGAGGCCAACACACATGGTGACATGTTATTTCCTCGTATCCTCACAAAATTCCTTGCTACAAATGCATGGATTAAAAGTCACAAAGCCCTAAAATGGTAATACATTGAACTAGGTGATGGGGTCACATAACTTATGTTAAGAAATGCCAAAAGTTACATAAATGTGATGGGTAAAAATTTATTCATAATATCACATGATACTTAATGGAAATGCCTTATTAAAAATATTTGGAGCTTTGATTAAATGTGCAGTTGATCAAGGCAAACTGGGAAGGATTCACAACCCTATAGTCCTTAGGCTTTGTTCTAACTAAATTAATGACTTGATAATTCATGATTTTGTGAACTCATGATACATCACATACATGACCCATGTAAATTTCATGCCTTACAAATTTTTTGATATTTTGTGTTATAATGTGAGAATGACACATACCATACTCTATTTAATTTTTTGAAGAGTGTGAAAAGGTATAAAGATATGAAATATATGTTAGGAAAAAAAATCCTTAAAAAGTTTTGTAAATTCACACCATGATGTGACATGATACATGGTAGGATTATATGACTATACGAATAAGGAAACTACAACAAGGTGATAAATTATAGGATATGAACATGTTAATAATCAAATTAAAAGTTGATTAAATCATTTATCTATTTGATCCTATATTTTACACAAAAATATGTATGCATTACACTATGTGGATGAATGTAGATAATATTATTTATAAGGAAATATAAGAAACCATAATGAGGCCTTGTAATGGAGGACTTCCCTCCATTACTCACTATGCTATTTTGCTAAATTAAGTTTGTCTAATCCAAAATTATAACATGTTTCTTAAACTTACCTCTCAGTTGAGTATATCTTAATTTTGTCTGTCAAAAGTATATATGTTTGGTAAAGACTCCCTTATTCTAACGATTATCCTCCTTTAAAGAGATACCTTCTAAAAATACTCCTCTCTTTATTTATTAGAGAGTCATTTTTATCATTTTCTCATAGAATGAATTCAATCAAGTACAATAAATACAATATTATAGTATGTGTTTTATTTTAACTTCTAGATTGATAGTATTTCTAATGCAGAGGTATGGGCATAAGTCTACCATAAACTCTTCCTTATGCATACACTAGACTTCACAAGGTAACTTATTTTTGGCCTAAAATGTCAATCTTTTATATAGGTTTCAAGATGTCAATATTTATCCATAAGTTGTATTGGAAATTTTTTTCTTACCTATTTCAACCCCCTACAAGTCCTTAGATTGACATCATCCTTCAATTACATACACAAGATTCACAAGTCTAGACAAGGCTTATAGTCCTAGTTTAATCATTTTCTCTTTGTTTAATCAAACCAAGAAATTTTACCAAGGTAGAATCACTTTTATATAATCCATGTATCCCCTTTGAGTAGTGTATAAAATCTCATTCCTTGAAACCACTTCTAGCTATGACTTCCTTTAGAAACTACCCTTCTTTAAAGCCTAATTATCCCTAGTTACAAGCTCAACTACTCAAATTCATATTATACTATCTCCACTCAGACTAAAATCATTTTAATCACTTTTTCACATAAAATAAGGTTTTATTACAAAATTATATAATTTTTGAAGGGTTAAAATGCCTAGAATCTTAAAAACCCTAGTTTTATTGCTTTTCTAACCTTGCACAAGCCAAGAGCTTGAATAATACAATATATTATGTCTTTCACTTCTTCTTCTATACCCATCTTGTCTCACTTTATTTGTTTTTAGGCCTATTTAGACCTTTTATCATCAATTTTATCAACTTTTCCTCTTAGACCTCTATAAGGTCCTTCCTCTTCTTTTGAGTCATTTATCTATGACCTCTTATTATCCTCCTTGACTCTCATTTAGAATCTTATTTCTTCCCTCTTCTCTCTTAGAGCTTCAGTGTTCTCTTTTCTCTATTATAGTTTTTATTCTTTCTTGACTAGCTTCTACTCCTTTCTCATAGGGCTTTGGGGACTTATCTATTCTCTTCTAAATATTCTATTCCTATATTCTAACCTCAATGGATCAGACTTACAACCTTCTTCTCCCTCAATACCCTATAAGGTGTCATCTTATGCATACCTCATATCATTTTTCATTCATCTCAAATCAAAAACTTGTAAATAATTCAAAACAAAACTTTTAATCAATCTTACCTTGCTTTGATACCAAATGATGTAGAGGTATATTGGGAGAAGTCACTATTACATCACCATCTGATTTTAAACCCAACTGGTCACCATTTACTTGATGATTTGATATTCAAGATTTCATCTCCATGCCAATATCTTTCTTTTTCTTGGGCCTTAATAGCCTCATTAAAATTTACATATGCCTTATATTCTGTAGAGACACTTCTTAGTGTCTTTGGAACTCTATTAAAACTAATCACATTCAATCATTAGACTCTTAGAACCCTTTTTTGCTTGTTCTTACTCTTTGAAAATTAAAATTATAATTTTGGATGGAAAACCTCCAATTCAAATTCTAAGCCATATCATGACTTCCTAACACCCTTATGACCTTTGTTAGACCTCTTAACATGTACTTGAACTTGGAACACTAATAATTTTTTAATTTGGATTGATGCTCTTGCATCAATTTATATTTTCCTCTCTTCACATTCACTTCTTTTAGGTTGTATGGTATGTTTTTTTATTGTATGAATTTTACATTCCTTATTTAGTTTGTCTACATATATATCTTCTTGTATTATCTTTCTATCTTATATGCCTTTACTTTAGTTATTGAGTCGTTGTGTTGTATGTGGTCATTATTCATAGTTTCTCTAGTTGTCACCTCCCTTAGGCTACTCATATTCCTATTTCACATTCATAATTTCCAACCTTATTGACTTTGATTTTGGTCTTCATTTCAACTTTCTTGGTTGCAGTAATAATAATAATTAGCCTGCACTATTATTAATTTAACTATGATTATTATTTATAATCAAAATATTCTTTTGGTGAAACCACAAATCTTTTGGATTCTTTTATTATTATTTTTTTCTCTATTTACACATGGATGACAATTATAATAAACTAAAATTACATTTTATGTTTATTCCACATATGCATAAAGTGAAAAGTACTAGGCATGCAATGTACCAAATATACTATTTTACCCAATGTGAACCTCATTGCTAATATGTTGTTGGGGTTTGTGTGTAATTTATTTGTCCTTTTATAAATATCTCAATTATGTTTCATGAAATGAGATGACACCATGTTGGAATAAATGAAAATGTTCTCAACCTATCTCCTATTTGGTATATAAAATTAACATGTCTCTTGTACATGTACCAAACTCATATGTTACCTCTATGGTATGAAGAGATAAAAATAAAAACACATTAATAAATTACTTATTTATTATATAAATAGTAGATATATCTTATTTAATTTTCCAATATATGATCACTAAAGAGTTTGTGTGTGTGTGTGCACACACACGCACACACGCACGCATACACACACACACACACACACACACACACACACACACACACACACACACACACACACACACACAAACACACAACACACACACACACACACACACACACACACACACACACACACACACACACACACACACACACACACACACACACACACACACACACACACACACACACACACACACACACACACACACACACACACACACACATATTAACAACAATCATGCATATATGACATAACAATAGGTTTGACCTGATTAATAATTATCAATCTACCTAATCCCAAGTGAGGCTATGAGAGGTGTTGTATATTTTTTGTTTTCAATATAAATCATTGAGATAACTTTAATTTATAATTTTATCTTAAATTTATCTATTTACCTCATTTATGCTTCCTAATTATCTTTACCAATCTTAGCAAATCTAATTAGGATATCTTGGTTATCCGATACATTCATAAAAACATCATGCTCATGATGGGGTTTATGTTTATACTTGATGTAAGATTTACCTCATATTAAATACATATAATTTTATAATATTTAATAGTGTTTAATTCATCCACTCTCACATTACACATGATGAATTGTTTAAAAATATCTTCACCCAACATCATTGGCAACTTGGGTATCATGGCTTCGGTTTTCTATTTTGAGCGTAGGATGATTCCTATTGATAAGAGGTGATAAATTTCCATGTCAAATAAATGGTATAGTACATATATGGGTAATGTGTGTGGTAATTTCAAAGCTCCTTCAACTCTTATTATAATAAAATCTTTGAAATTGCATCAATATCTATGTTTGTAAATAGTTTCCTTCATAGCATCAGATATTCTATTTAATTTTGAGCCATAAATGGCCTCATGGATGACTGAGAGATATCGTTAAAAATTATGTGATTAGTAGGCCAATTTAAATGTTTATAATTAATGTTACAAGTGACATGGAAATAATTATTTTACTAGGGAGACCAAGGGTTTAATAAAATGTGACTAAAATACAATGTTAATAGAGACAATCAGTCAAATATGGATCCATATTAAAATCATGATCTTATTTACATCATTTAAATTAATTAATGAGATAGAATGTGATTAACTAACCCTAATTGGTGGGCTTACCTTCTTTCAAAAAATTATACAATATGGGTACCCATGCCACATTACCTTGACGTTCCCTAGCTTTTCCAAACAACCTATTGAGTAAAACCATGGATTCATAAGTAGGCACTTTGAAAAGTCTAATAGGTAAGGACATATAATACATTTCCATCTAATAATATTACAACACTGCTTATCTCTCAAGCACAAAAACTACTAACAATAGAAAATACTTAGGAATCTATTCATAGTAAATTATAAACATAATAATTTTTATTTCAATTTATAATAATGTAATTCCAAAAACTATTTTTCTTTCTCAAATTAATTTTACCCCATATAATATCCAAAAACAACATCTAATTTTTATAAATAATGTCTTATTGAACATTTTCACTTCATAAAACACAATGGTCAATGTGTTTACCTTCTATCCATATGACTTCATCATTAATCTATGTCCCTAATCAACTCCAATCCCAAGATGTGACCCCAAAAATGATCTATCATAGTTAGGGCTTATATTAGGTAATAACACTGGTCTTCTATAGATTAAAACATGCCAAATAATTCAAAATATTGGTAAGCATGGGCTCTCAATACTTATGGGAAAATATCTGTAACTAGAAATTAAATAGAAGGAAATATTTTTTCACTTATCTCATTAATAAAATATTCATAAATATATTTAGGAAAGGAAAAAAGAAAGAAGCCACAAGCTTTTCCTTCAAATTTATAATTTCATTTGAATTATATTCAATAATTTAAATCATAAAGGAATCTAAAAAACATTCCATAGTTCCCCAAACTTATCCTTCAATCAAGATATAAATGAGAAAATAATATATCAAGTAACCCTTAACATCCAAATATTATCTTTCTAGATTCATATTTTCCATACCGTTTCCCCAACTATAGTCATAGGATTTCAAACACATGAAAAATAAATATATAATAAATTTCAAAAGAGTCCATGTACTTACCTTAATCTTGAAGTCTGAGATATCCCTTTTGCTTATTTCATTCTGTTAATCTCTACAATCGCTACTCTGATTCTCTAAAATTATAATGTCTTTCATAATGATGGGGAATCTATAGGTTATTTTCCATATCTTATCCTCCAACTAATAATTACTTAAATAATGGATATTATTCATTTTTATTATTCTTTGTCTCAATAATTTTACAAAACAAAAAACATCATGTTTTTTACAAATGGAAACCTAGAGATTCATTTTTTTTCACATTTTTAAAATTTCACTATTTGTATTCCAAAAAATTAAGAATCTAATGGTGTTGATTTAAGGTTTACATATATATGGATTAGTCATGATATAATGTTTTATTCAAGGCGACCATGACATAATTTCCAAGGTTAGTTAAGGGGTCACTAGCATATTTACAAAACATAAAGTAATCAAGTATGCAAACATTGTTTGTTACATAATTAAAAAAGAATGCACCCCTATAATAATATGGAATATATGGGTGATTTCTGGGTTAATGGTCACCTCTTGTAATTTTCCATTCTTACATGAACATCTATCACTTGCACACTCAATGCACTCATCACAATGTTCACAATAAAAACAATAACAACAACAACAACAACAACAACAACATCATCATCATCATCATCACATCTTGATGATGAAATGTCATACTATTTAAAGTGTAAAACATAAGTGATATCTATAAAATATGCTATATGAATTCTATATATATCTCAATATTTAAATATACCAGATGACTCATTATAATTTTCATTATAATGGATTTATATAGCAAATGAAAAAGACATTGATGGATAATGGTTGAATCATGCTAAGTGTTACACATATAGATCAATTTGTTTATCATAATTAGTGAATAACACTTGTTACCTATTAAAGTGATTATAGAAATCATATCTAATTTTTAAGACTCCATAAAAACCTTGGACTAGTAATAATCCATGCTTCAAACATCTATACATTCTTAGTTGAAATACATACTCTCATATCCTAAATAATTATAGGTCAAATATTGAAGTTAAATCTATAAATATTATCTTTTTTATTTATGGTTGAAATAAAAGGGTATAATATATGGAATCCTAAGATAAAATGGCCTTTTGTATTTGTAACATAGTATTTAAGACTCTTACACATGAAGAAAAAAATAATATACTAAATGATGAAAGAAATATGTAGGGGTTAATGTAGATGTTAAAGAGTATCTATTTGTGCTTGGTTTATTTAAAAAATAGTCATAAGAGTCACAAGAATAGTAAGTTATAGCTAATAATACTCTAAGGAGATACTAGTGGGTTAAAATATTAACCAAAAATTATAACCCATTATATTTTTCATTTTGCACACATGTTATCAGTAAATGATAGTTAAAAATATTAGATTGTGAAGGAGACTCTAGGTTTCTAAAATAGGATGCCTTACAATGAGTCTATGAATGAGGATATGGAGTCTATATATAATAAGTATACATTATATATAGTGAACCTACCTCATTGATAAATATTTTTAGCCTACATGTGGGTTTTCAAAGTGAAGAATAATTCACAAGGGAAGCTAGAGAGGTAAAAGGTTTTCCTTATGACAAAATGATTATCTTAGGGTGTTAGAATCATCTTTGGTGTGAGATTCTATCTTGTTATAAAATGACTCTTATATTGTTTATTTTATCTATTGTTTTAGTATTTGACTTGAATATTTAGCAAACATGTACAAAACATGTTCATACATGGGGATGTTGAACTATAAATATACATGTCATAACCTAAAGGATTTAAGATGAATATGATATATTAATTTGACTACAAATTAGAAATATCTTGTATGGATTGAAGAAATCATTGATAATGTGAGATAATAATTTAGATAATTATGTGTTTATAATTAGAAATGTGTGTAACAATGTTGATCCTTGTGTCTATTATAAGGAAGATAGTGATCACTTTTTAAACATAGTACTTTATTTTGATGAGTTGTCTCTAATTGGAAATGACATGGGAATGATCATGTAGGTGAAGTCTCAAATACTTATGTAATTAAATAGGAATGATCTCAATTTTGATATATTTATCTTGGGTATGAAAATAAAATGAGATCATATAAACATGAAGCTTAAACTTGAACAAAAGGAAATATATTGAGATGATTTTAGAAAAGTTCATGATTTAAGAAATTGATTTGGTATGAACTACCATTTCCAAGTTGGTTATAATATATTACATATAGTTTACATATAAAAAATGTTTCAAGTTTAACATGAGTGTGGTGGGAAGCCTAATTTATTTAATGGTTTTCACAAGGCCTGATATTTCAAACATATTGGGAGTATTATAGATATATATTATTTTTCTATCCAAGGAGCATTGGGATGTGGTGAATATAATCTTTTGATATATACAAGAAACATATGATCATATAATTTTATATCATGATACATCTAATTTAATTAAGATTTTGAGTCTAAATATATTTTAGGATCTTGATTTGATTGGAGATATTGGTTATTGTAGGTATACCAAAGGATATCCTCAAATTGTTTGGTGTAATATAATTTACATTAGTAAATAGAAAGATACTATGGCCAATTCTACCACCAAATATAAACACATCATAACTACACATGCAAGAAAGGAAGTGTTGTGTCTTCCAATATTATGTTATATCATTGAGTACAATAGGAAGAGTAAATATAGTTTGTTATAGGTAAAGAACACTTTTTTGGAAAATAACTTTATTTATCTCAAGAAAAGGTGGATACAATGTAAAATGTCTCAAATTAACTAATGAAGGTAGTCAGTACTAATAATTTATCTTGGTGTGGAAATGATATGTCTGTTGAATCTGAAAACTATTAAATAATTAAAATATATGCTCTATCATTCAAAAAAATTAATAAGTGGGTTATTGTTAGAAAATGTTTAAAATTTACATCTATATACATAATTTTAATTATGTGCATGAGTGGTGTTGCATAATATGTTTTATGTAAGTAGATTTTTGTGCAGGTTGGTTACAGAAGGTAAGATGGTTGCATAGTCTTACATAGATGTTTCCTTTGGAAATTACACAAGGTTTTTAACATTAAAGGATTATGGATGGATATTTAAGGTATTATTCATATGTTAAATACACTCTAGAAAGTTTTGAGTTAGTGCTTACACCATGAGTTGTATAATGTTTTTCAATGAGAAGTGAAACACTCAAAAAAATGAAAGGATATTTGAATTAATTATAAACACTTGTCTAACTATCTATGACCAACTCAAAAAGTGTTATAAACACACTATTGGTGTTTATTCATAGAAATATTATTGAGCATTATATGTTAATCACTTGGTGGAGTAGTTGTTACATACATATTCCTTTCTAGTGTAAAGTTTGCAAGTGAAATTTCTATTATAATACGAAGTTATTCAATTCAAGAGGATATTATCAAATTTTAAATAAACATGATCATATTTTTTAATTATAATATATATTAAAGAGTTAAAATTTATGTTACAAAACATATTTATTTATTTACATTATAATATGTTCAATTTATGTTATAATTTTAGAAGGTTACTATGTTGGGAATTTTACCTAATAAGGTTTTCTTAGGTGAAATTTGTCTTGTGCATGTATTTTTTCATGAATTCTTGTCATATTTATTAATTGTGTAATTTTTTTGTATAAATATCTTTCTTATGTTTATTAACATCAATATAATTGTTCCCAACACCACTATGATTATTTTTATCAACATTTTGTGTATGGACCATCTAGGTGCACATAATTATTCTCCTCTAAATAAAAATATTTCTTACAATGAATAGTATAACCATGGTTTTATTTACACACACAATTACATTTGTTGCATGGTTTCCTTGAATCCTTGATATATTTAAATTATACTTGGAAATCTTTCATAAAATCAAATCCTATAACTTGCACTTGTATTTTATTGAACACGAAACACTTTGTACTCAATGCGTCTATAATTATATTAGATTATTTTGATCTTATGTTCCAACACATATTATTAAATTTTTAAAATATAAACTAACTCCATATGTCTTTGGTTTATTTTATTTAGTTTAAAGGGGGAGTTTGATCTAGTGTCCCCAAACCCTAGGAGAAGTTCAAGTACAAAATAAATAACATGATAACGAAGCCATATAAGGAAACAAAGACATAGTCTACAAACATCTAGAAACTAGCCCTAATATAGCTACATAATAACATAAACACTAATATAAATCTAACCTTACATAAAATCTTCCTAGCATGCCTTCATCCTCTTGAGATTCATATCAGTCTACATCAATAAGTTTTCATGATCTACAGTGTATTGAGAACCACTGTTGTATCCCTTATTGCCCTTCCCTTTACCTATATAGTTGGGTTGAAATGGTTCTCTCAGATGTGCCCAAAGGTTTCAAACATTTTCTATACCTTCATACATTTCATCCTTATTGTAATTAACAATAAAATTAATCTTATTATGTAGGTTTTCATTAGCATGATCCAAAACCTTCACTCTAAAATTAAGACCTTGAATATGGTTATCTTCATCCCTGGCTGCCAAAGTTTTTATCATAGTTGCATTTTCCTCTTGTAATACATTTACCTTGCCATTTATCTCATTAATATCACAAATAAACCACCTCATGTTGCATTTTTATAGGTTAAGTTACTCCACAATTCTATTTGCACTCTCCTTGGCTTTAAATAAAGAAACCGAGTTTTAAAAGGCCCTATTTTCATCTTTTTGGTTCAGGGAAGTATCCCCTTTATCTTAAAAGGTATAAATTATCTCCAAAATTCACTTATAATTCTATGCTATAATTTGTTCATGTGTGTGCTTTCTTCCCTGCTCCACATCCTTCTTAAACTCTTTGTTCTCTACACTATCCTTTTCCCTATCAATGAGAATCTCTTCACCCCTATTGTTATGAAAATCATGTATGACTTTGTTCCCATATTTCACCTATTTTTATTTGTTGGTTCTTGGAGTTTTTGATGTAATTCTAAACCTTTTTATAATATTGTCGTAGTATTTTTTGTTGTTTTCAATCTTCTTAACATTATCATTATCAATAATATTTTCCTTACTCCTCAAGACCCTGCTCAAGCTATATGGATACTTAATCCATACTTTTTAAATATTTATAATATCTATAAACCCTTCCATTTGATTCACTTTTTTTATTTTGAGAGATATCAGGGATAATTTGATTCATGGCTCTAAATTACTTTAAAATAAGGTAATATACTCACTTGCATCTTGGAGTGGAGTAATTTCCATGCTTGAATTTTAGAATAGGCCCCTTCATAGATTTGAGGATAAAGAAAGGGATACTAAAATTAAATCCATGTCAAAATTAGTTTAAAATTATAAATAGAGACCATCTCACCATCTCACCACGTTATATCTACCTTCTAAGGTATTGTATTACATTAAATGAAAATATACCTTTGCAAATGGCCTGGGTAGGAATTCCTTGTCAAATACATTGTGAAATGACTCGAATTGCTCATCTTCCTCTACAAAATCCTCTTTTTAACATTTGAAATATATAAAAGTATAATAAATCTTATTATCCTTAATTATTAGACCAATCACATGGGAGATATGTTCCTCTGTAATGTCTAAAGTGATTCTATTGATGGTCACTAATCTATCCTCCCAGGCCTTTGCAAATAAGATATAAAAATGTCTATCAAAAAATTTATTTTTTCCATAAATCCTATGATTCCAATGACCTATAGGGAAGGCCAAAATCTTTCATTTTTCTTAAATTTTGATTGAAGTTTTATTCCAATTATGTTTGGCATACCCAACTTATTTCTCTTGCCTTCACTTCATCTAACTCTACTGTCATTATTATTTTGAATGAAACAGAAAGAGTTACAACTATGCATTATGTTTTGGCCACATAAAAGATGTTTTGGCTCTTATAAATCCTTCTCCTTTTAACCCCTAAGATTTAATTCAAAAGGCCTAAGTTGTCAACCCATCTTAGGACCAAACAAGTCACCTCTAGTCACTTGGGTTTACACATACATGCAAAAGATTATCAACATTTTTATTTCCTTCATTATTTAGTTTTAAAATTAACTCCCTAGGGAGGTCCTCATGGCCTATGCAATTTTTAAAAATAAAATTAATGGCTCCCATATTTACAAACTAGTTAGTAATCCCATTCTCTTCCTTATAGGTATGTTGAATGCTCAGCTACTGAAAAGAGTTGAAAATTCCTTTAGCTTCACCAATGACATGATTGATAGACTATGTTGTTGAATTTTTAATAGAGAAAAGATTTAAAATATTAAAATAATATCCCTCCACCAAAATATTTTGAACATTATTTATTTTACCAATTTGATCCCCCATAATGAATCTAGAACTTCTATCTAATTGTTTGATCTCAACCCCATGTCTCCTACACAATCAACAATAAAATTACCCTCATGATCTCTGATAATTACACTTCACCCCACTACCCCTAGATTTCATTTTGAAGCTCCATCAAAATTGAGATTCATCCATCCCTCAAGGGGGGAGTTTTCACTTTGTTATTTTCCTAATTTCATCCTTAGGTTCTGGTTTCCCTACATCTGAGGAGTCAATTTGCCAATTCAGAGATGGTATTTGTTTAAAAGGGAGAAGATATTTACCTTTTTAAGTCGAATAGACTTGTAATTTTTTTGATGTAATTAAAGATTCTTTCATATATTAACTTGTTGTTACAACTATCACCCCTAAAAATTATATTATTTTTTGCTCCCCAAATCCCCATATAATGTGAGGCAGAGTTAAGTTACATATGTTATTGAGATGAGTATATAGGAAAGGACATTTCTAAGACTACTAAAATTCCATTAGTGAATCTATTTGTACCCAAAAAATATTAAATTCTTCAAAGAAATAACTCCAAATTTTCTAAGTGAAAGAGCATTTGACTAATAAATGAAAAACTAATTTATTCTCCTCTTCACACAACACACATCTATTAATAATAATGTATCTTATTTTACTTAGGTTATCAAATGTCAATATTTTTTTTGAATAGAAACCCATAATAAAAAACACATTTTAAAGTAAGACATTTATCCCACACTCCTTCGTAGCTTACCCCAACATCTTGTTCTTAAGAGATTAAATCATACCCTAATTTTACTTTATAATGGCCATCAAATGAGTCAATATAGACTAGTTGGTATTCTATGTCTACCCTTGGGATGTGAATATTTCATAAGACATTATTTATTTTTTCTATCTTCAAATTTTCTTCCTAGTTTATGTCATCTAGGCTCATATTTTTCCAATTTTTAGCTCCCTCTATTACCTACTAGTAATCATCAACCTTATCCCCATAGTTTTTTTATCTTGAATTCTCCTAAAGGTGTATACCTATGTCCCTATATAAAGGCATCAATTTTGGGCTCCAATTCTCTTTCCAAAATCTGATCCTCCTTCCATCTCCTATTTGCCATTTCAAACCTTCATTGATAAACTCCTTGTTTACTATTAAAAATTTACAAATATTTGAATCTCTCACAAATTGATCCCTAGTTAGAATGGATATCAGGTCTCTCCCTTCAAGAAATTTAAATGAGATTATCTTACCCCAAACTAATTTCTTGGATATGAATCTCCAAACAAATTTATATGTGAGTTTTTTTATTAATTAGCTTTAGATTTCTGATACCTAGCCTTTTATAACTTTTTTTGTTACAAACTTTAGTCTATACCACCAGGTGTAATTTAATTTTTTCCTCTATCCCATCTCCTAGAAAATTTCTTTGAATCTTCATATGTTTATCCTCCACTCCCTTGGGCATGTTAAAAAATGATATAGTGTACACCGATAGACTTTGCAAAACACTCTTAATCAACACTACCTTACCAGCCTAAGAGATGAACATACATTTCCATCCTATGAGCTTATTTTGAAATATCTATATCAAAGGATTCTAGGATACAACCTAAAGATTATTACTGGAGAGTGACATTCCTAGATATGAGTAAGTTCCTTGATTTCACAACCTAGAATACTAGTTATCCTACCTTGTCTAGCTGCCTGAGTATTAAAAAAGTAGACCAAGCTCTTTTCAAAATTTAGTTTATATTTAGATGCCTTTTCATATATCACCAAAATATTTTTGATAGTTTTAGATTTTTTACATAGATTATGCATAAAAAATAATAATGTCATTAGAAATTTTTTGATGTGTCACTGCATAAAAAAACCTAACCAATTTGAAGCCTTTTAATTGAGATTTTACTGAAGCTTTAGAAATATATCCCATGATGATGAATATGAATGAAGATAGAGGGTCTCCATATCAAAATCCTTTCATTATTTTTAATAATCCTTCATCCACTCCATTAAATAACATAAAAAACATGCAAGTGGTTATACATGCTCTAATAATCGTTCTAAACATATCACTAAAACTGAAATATGCCAATACTCTATCTAGAAAAATCCAATATAGTCTATCATATGCCATCGACATATCCTATTTAAGAACCATATCTAACTTTAGGAATTTTTACATAGAGTGTATGGCTTCATGAACCACAATCACTCCATTTTGTACTTATTTTCTTAGTATAAAATATATCTTCTGAGATTGAATAATTTTTTCCATGCTTAGTTGCATCGTTAGGTCTATGAAATTGGTAATATTTTGTAAAAAGAATTTCATAGGCTAATAGTCTAGAAGACTAAAAAATTAAATTCCCCTTATTTCTTAGGTATGAATACTAAAAAATTATGATTTAACTCTTTAAGCAGCTACCCAAATTCTATGAATTCATTTACTACTATGACCACGTAATCACCAATTTCATCCCTAAAAAAATTGAAAAAAGATATTTGTATTCTATCTAGTCCTAGAACCTTATCTAGAATCATCCTATAAATCAAAACTTTTAGATAATCATTTATGGTAATATTAGTAATTATATCACTACCCTCTTGGTTAGTCAATTTAGGAATCAAATGTAAAAATTCTTGTTCAAAACCAATATTCTTCTTGAAATCATTTTTGTATAAATTCTTGTAAAAAAGTACACTTGCTTGATTGATATCTCAAGATCAGATAACATATGATCCTAATTATTGATTATCTCTCTAATGGCATTATGTTTCATATTCTTTAAAGTAGACAAATGACAAAGACGTGTTTCTATCACCTTCCTTAAGCCAAATGTTTCTATATTTCTTAATCCATAGAGTTTATTCCCTAGTAGAAATGGTATGGTACTCACATAAAATATATTTTCCCATCTCTAAGTCTTTAATGATAACCTTTTTCCTTAATTTCCTCTTTCATCTTCAATAAACAAGCTTTAATGACCATTTCTTGCAAATGTAAAATGTGCATTTCCAAACACTTGTTTGCTCCATTATTTGAACTTAAATTTTACCTTATTAAAATTCTCAGCAAGATTTAACATGGTGAAACCATTGTCATTCTTTGTCCACCACTCCAACATTATTTCATATATATCTAAGTTTGTGAAGCACATGTGCTCCATGCGAAAAGAGTACCTAGTATCTTAAACTTGTGGATCAAAAATAATTAATGCCAAATAGGAATGATCTAAACCAATCTCCAACAAAGTTCTCAAATATAAATATTTGTGTTGAAGCCACTCTAAGGAGATAAAACATCTATCTAGTCTACATTGTATAAGATTTCTCATTGAGTCTCTAAGGTTTCCAAGTATACTTGGCCCCACTATGTTCTAAATTCATTAAACCAATATCATATATCAATGAGGAAAAATCATCCATATTGTCTACAAAAATTATATGTCCTCATTTTTGTCTCATAGATGAAGGGGCGAGTTAATGTCTCCCTCTATAATCCAAGGGATATGAATACAATTACTTCTGAAAGATATAATATCCTCACACAATTTTTTATGTGCAATCCTTATATTGGGAAGGTAAACATTAAAAAAAATCCATTATTTATTCTCAATAAAATTTGTAAATAGGAATGCTACATGATGTTGGGACTTGAGAACGGGTTTACCTATTAGATATTTAGGATCCCAAAATGTAATCAAACCTATTGAAACTCCTAAAGTGGTGATTTAAATTATTTATACTTCATTTGGGTACAAATTTTTAAGGTTCAAAAAATATTTTGCCTCTATCTTAGATTCTTAGATAGAAAAAACTACCACCTTATTATTCTTTTTAAAATAACTAAAAACCTTTTCCTTACCTGTACTATACATCCCTCTTATTTTCTAGTAATAATCAAAATAATTAATAACTTGGAAAAGAGAAACCCACTTTAAAATGGTGAGTTTTTTTTGAAATCCATCCACTATATCTCCTTGAGTTTGTTTCAAAAATTTATCCTTTTTACAAGATTATCCTATCTTAGGCAAAGTTTTGATGGCTGGGCCCTTGGCACCTCTTCTATTGACCATTTTAGACACTACTTTTGCCTTGGTAGTTCTTTTAGTTGCACATATTTATTTATTGCTATCCTTATTTTCCTCACTTCTTTTTCTCAAATCAGAACCTTTATTTTTTATGATTTTATTTGATTTTTATCACTTTCTCAATCAAATCTTTTACTTCTACCTCTTGGTCCAAACTTTGAAATTTGTTTTGAGTATACTTATTGGCTTATGCCATTGCCTCTCCATAGTATTTAGTTTATGTCTGACTTCATATTTTCAAAAAATCCATATTTCTTGTCTACCTATTTTGGTATCTCTATCAAAGTGAATTACTCATTTAGGTTTTGTTTTGTTCCTTTATCTGATAGTGTTATATTCTCCTTTTCTATTATATAATTAAAATCTGATACATTATTTTTAATATCTTATAAAATTACCTTATATCCTTCCTCTTGTCTATTTTTAGGACCAGATTCATATAAAATAGGATGAGTCTTAGTCTTCACATTTGATGTCTGTATTTTGGTATATTTTTAAAATGAGACACCTCCCTTTATTTACCACGCTATTGTGTATGGAACCATAAAACATACCTTTATAGAATGACCTAGTACATGGAATTTATCACACATCATGGTGGATTTTTCAAATTCTATCTTTTGTATTCTTACACCGAAAGAGGTGTGTAACACTATTGAGTTTGCTAAATCTCAATTAACAAATGTGTTAACACCAAATCTAGCATGGACAAGTTTAGATCATGCCTTGGTCACTAAATCCAAATATATGAGGCACCCAAATGATTTGGTTATAATTGTAAATATATCTTCCTCCAAAAAATTAATTGAGAGACCCAAAATTATTACCTTAATGGGCATTTTTTTTAAAAACTAAAAGGGGGTAAAAATTTATTCAGTACCAAAACAAAACACTGAATACACATTTTTCTCCTAATCCACCAGATGGACCAGTTTTTGATACAAATTCAGAGGGAGGTTAGCCTCCTCGGTAATGTTCCAGAATACCCCATTCTCCGCAGCCCACTTCGCTAGGCAATCCGCAACCTCATTCCACTCCCGCAGAATGTGTTGGAAGGAAATCGAATTCAAAGAAGAACTTAATTGCTTAATCTGCTGAATAATGGTTTGTAGATGCCAGTCAGTCTTACCTAAATTACCCTTGTTCAACAAATCAACCACAACTTGTGAATCAGATTCACAAATGACATTGAGTAAACCACTTCGACAACAGCTCTCCACAGCTTCCAGAATGGCCTCAGCTTCCATCCGGTTATTTGTATAACAGCCTTTGTAAATGGAAAACAAGAATTTAATGTTCCCTAAGCTATCTCGGGTGATACCTCCTATACCTGCAACCCCCGGGTTCCCACTAGAAGACCCATCTGTATTTACTTTAATCCAACCAACTGTTGGGAGCGACCACTATCCACTTCTGCTTATCGGCCGAGCCAACTTGCTCCTGCAGTTCACCGGACAGTTGACTCTCCTCTCCACGTCATCGCCAGGGAAGATGATCCCCAAGCGCCCAAACACTCCCGCCGCCTCCTGCTCCAATCTGTTGTCAGGTGCACACTTGGTAAGAATAGTTTCTTGCATCGCAAATATAACCTTATTCCACAAAAGCTTCAGCTCAGTCCGCGTGCCCCTGAAGATTCGCCTATTCCACTCTAGCCACAAATTCCATAGAATGAAGGAAGGTCCCACCTCCCAGGGATTCTGTAATAGAGTATTTTTAACAGGAGCACTGCCCATTCGATCCCAAAATTCCTTTAAAGAAGAAGCATGCCTGTAGGGTGTTCTCCATGCACTCCACCACAGGTGCCATAACTGTTTAGCAAAAGTACACTGGAAGAACAAATGCACGCTTATCTCCTCATTGCTATAACACATCATGCATATGGATGGTCCCTGAAATCCTCTTCGACAAAGATTATCCCTGGTGAGGCATCTATTGTGTGTGAGGAGCCAGAGAAAAAAATTACATTTGGGCCATGCCATTCGGTTCCAGACTTTCTTACCCCATTGAAACTATCCTTCCTCCCCCGTTTGCTCCAGCAAAGACTTATAACCAGCAGCCACGGAGTATTGCCCTATAGAATCCCCACTCCAAGCCAATTCATCACTGCCTTGCAACACAGAACACATTCTAGTCTCAAGAATGAGGGATAATTCTCCGCGCTCCTCCTCCGAACCCCCGGGAGGCCAGTCAGAGGAGTTTTTCCACCTGTATCCAAAGGTAGTTCCCATATTGTAAGCTTCTTTGTACTGCCTCACCGAACTCCAACCAACAGCATGAAAGGAGTCTGCAAGAGTTTACAAATGCAGGTGTGACTGTAAAAGTGGAGGTGAACCATCACAGGAGTCTTTCCAGAATAAGGCCTCAGACCCACTACGGCACATCCATAATAGGCCTTGCTTCACCAATTGCGCTCCATGCTTAAGGGTATCCCATATCATAGACCCTCTCCCCTCAAGAGGAAATCTAGCCATATCATGAATATTAATGTTCGAAAGGTATTTGGCTGTCAAAATTCTAGCCCACAAGGCAGAATGGTTAGTACACTAGCACCAGTAAAGCTTGGCAGCAAGGGCTTGGCTAGCCAGTATAGCTGAGCGTAATCCCAGGCCGCCATCCTGCTTAGGCCTGCACACCAAGTCCCATCTAACAAGACTCCATTTAGAATTTTGCAGATTGCCCCCCCACAGAAACTTCCTAGAAAGAGCATCATACTCTTTTAGAAAGTAAGCTGGTGCACTCTGAACCATGCTCCGGTAAATTGGTAGAGCCTGAATAATCGATTGTAACAAAATCACCCTACCTGCTGTAGATAGCCATCTATAGGTCAAATGACTTACCTTCTGTCTCAACCTGTCAAGAATATTCTGCTAGAACAGCCTGGGTTGACGCCCCACCACAATGGGAACCCCTAAATAAACCACTGGAAGAGTCTGAATCTGGAACCGAAGAATGGCAGCTATTCTCCTCTGGACAGCCTTAGGAGTGTTAAAGAAATAAATTGAAGATTTATGCTCACTAATCTGCTGCCCCGACACTACCAAATAAATATCAAGAGTGGTGCGGAAAGCTTCCGCTTCCCAGATCCGGGCTTCACCAGCTAGGATAGTGTCATCAACAAATTGGAGGTGGGACAAGGTGGTTACCCCTCTCTCCCATTTCCATCCCTGGATAACATTCTGAGAGACCTGGCAGTTGAAGAGCCTCCCAAGCCCTTCGGCCATGAGAATAAACAAGTAAGGAGAGATAGGGTCCCCTTGTCGAAGTCCTCTAGAAGCACCAAAAAGTTCCGTTGGAGCTCCATTCACAAGAACCGAGAAGGAAGGTGTGGTAACACAGCTTAACACCCACCTAGTCCAATCCTGCTTGAAACCAAAAGCTAAGAGAATTTTCTGTAAGAACCTCTAGCTAACTCTGTCATAGGCTTTGGCGAGATCAAGCTTGATAAACATAGCCCTCTCTTGGGACGTCTTCATGGAGTGAATAGCTTCCGAAGCTATCACCACACCATCAAGAATTTGTTTACCTACCACGAAGCCTCCTTGTTCCTCTAAAATAAGATTGGGGAGGAGCCTTTTCAGCCTTTATGCAATAAGCTTAGTAATCACTTTGTAGATAACATTGCAAAGGGCAATGGGTCTATACATTTCTAGCTTATTCGCTTGTTCCTTCTTCGGGATAAGCACCAGAAAAGTAACATTCAATGCACGAAGCATTTCCTTGCTAGAATAAGACTCCTGTATGACACTCATCAAGTCTTGCTTAATTATACTCTAGAACTCTTGGAAAAAATCAGCTGGAAATCTGTCAGGACCAGGGGCCTTACCTCTCTTCATGCTAAACAAAGCTTCCTCCACTTCAGCACTCTCAATCGGACGCATAAGCTCTTCATTCATTCTATCATCGACCAAGGATGGAATACAAGACATCACTACATTTTCTGCCCCTTCTTCTGGCAAAGTATCGCTGTCAAAAAGTTTTGCGAAATACCGGACAACTTCTCTGCTAATATCTTGGGAGGAGGAGAGGTGTGTTCCATCCTGAGTAATAAGCGAAGTAATAAAATTACCATTTCACCTCCCTTGCACAGAATTGTGAAAAAGGCAGTGTTCTTATCTCCTTCCTGAAGCCAATCATTGCGGGCCTTCTGTTTCCAATAGATCTCTTCCCGAAGTTCCCATTCAGCAAGTGTATTAGCTGCTCTAGCTTCCACCAGGCGAAGGTCCTCCGAGAGCCTAGTTTCTCTTATTTGCCTAGTAATGTCATCCAAATGGTCTTGCACTTTCTTCTTCTGACTATGTATATCCCCAAAACAAATCCTATTCCATATCTAGAGTTTCCTTTTAACATATTGAAGCTTCTTCAAGAAAGAGTACATAGCTGTGCCATAAGGTGGAGCTCCCTGTCTCCACCATTGGCTTATGAGATCATGAAGAGAAAGATCCCAGAGCCACATCAATTGGAATTTGAAAGGGGGCTTTCTAGGACCCCCTATCTGGCCTATGGAAAGTTTAATTGGCCAGTGGTCCGAACCCCTCCAATCCAAGATCTCACAAGTGAGAGCAAAAGTGCTAGAATGCCAGAAAGAAGAAACTAAAAATCTATCAAGATGTTCAGAAATGGAATCATTACCTGTTCTTCGGTTGCTCCAAGTAAATAGCCCATTGGATGGTTTCACATCAGAGACATGAAGCACTTCAATGTTATGGCGTAGGTACTCAGAAGAGGAGCCTAAATGGCTTAGTCCACCACGCTTCTCCTCCAAGCTCATAACAGCATTAAAGTACCCAGCTATTATCCATGGTAAGTAAGGAAAACATTGCCGAATGTACCGGATATGTGACCAACGCTATTGCTGCCCCTCCATGTTAGCAAGTGCATAGACTGTAGTGACCAGACATAACTCACCAGTTTCCAAAGAGGAGGCAATCATTGACAAGGCCGAAATACAGGTAACCCAATGTTGTGGAATGATTTTTCTCTAGTCCCATCCCATAGCAAGTCCTCCCGAAGTGCCTCTAGCTCCAACACACTGCCATTGCCCAAAATGCCAAATATTTGGCATACAAGTAATTAGATAATTAACAGTAAGTTTCATCTCCTGGATGCAAAAAATATCAGGAGAGTGGTTCCACACCAAACTATGAATAGCTTTCTGTCTGGGGTAGCTATTCAAACCCCTTGCATTCCAAGATAAAACTATCATTGGGTGGATTGGGAGAAATGCTCTTCCAAGGGCTTAACAACCACAGATTCCACCAATAAGTCACCTGTAATTTTGAGTTTATCCTGGTCTTTCTTTCGTCCCACTTTAGGATTAGTGGATGATGTGGCCTTTTTGAATTGTTTTTGACTTAGCCCCAGGGCCAAAGCTGAAATTTTGTCTTTTTTCCACGCATCACCCTCCTTCACCAAATCTGCCCATTTTACTTCTTTTTCCTTAAGCTCATTCACACACTCATGCTGCCCTTCCTCTAGAGCCAGAGGTTCAGCTAGAGGCGTATGGTCCATCCTATCCTACCCCTCCAAGGAGTTTGGCAACTGCTTCTGCTGTCCTGAAGCTTCTCCATGATCTTGCATAAGAAGACCCTCCTCAATAACCATATTATCAAGGGCCTCAAACTTGTTAAAACCCTGTTCCAAATGCCTTTCTACAGTCCCTCACCTTGATCCTCGGCCTCTAGCTCGCTTCCTAACTGGAATAAAATCCTCCACTCCACTATTAAATTGATCCACAGAACCCTGCGCCATACCCCCAGGGATTGGATTCTTGCCTTTACTCAGGTAATCCAGTTGGGTTTTATCTTTTTGATTTTGCCCCGCACTTCCAGAACCCTTATCAACAGAAACTGAAGATGGCGTTGGGGGTTCTGGCATTTGTCCTTTGTCTTTGGCAGCCAGAGGGCATTGTCTATGTAAATGTCCATAAGCATGACAAATTTTGCATCTGAAAGGAATGGATTCATAGTCAATCTGCTGAATCCATGTTAGTGAACCCAAACAAATCTCCAAAGAGTCAGGAAGAGGCTTGGATAAATCCATGTCTACACAGACCCGGGCGTAAGTAATGAATTTCTTATCTAAAGAATGATGAGCAATTGCTGTTGGTGTTCCCAACAAGGCCGCTATCTATTTGAGGATGTCTTCCCGCCAGAATTCCAGTGGTAGCCATGGGAGCCTCACCCAGACCGGGACACAGGCTGGAAGATCCTCAGTCGTATTAAAACCAACATGCCATGGTTTGAGAAAAAGGCCTGCTCATTCATAAAAGTAAGGGCCACCTTCAAAAATGCGATTACGATCCGCTACAGAGGAAAAACTTACCAGGAAGTAATTGTTCCCTGCCAACATAATGTCAAAATCTCTGTCAACTGCCCAGGAGCGCCTAACCCAGGCTTCCAAAGCCGGCTGAGGGATTCTAATTCCCAAGAACTTGCAGATCAAGGTATGTGAAGAGAGGTATTCAATGTCCTGAACTGTTTCTTGAGGAATGACTAGCACTGGACAGTCCTGCCTTCTGAGTAAACATCCATTAATTTTATTTAGCTTTACCTTCTCGCTAGAATAAACTGTTGTTTGGTCCAAACCCCTTCCTCCCAACACCATATCATTCTGCTTGAACCCTGTTGCCTGGTCGCCTGCCGCCGGATCACCCTCGTGCCCTTCCCCGTGCGCAGACATCACTCCATCAGATTAAATTTTTGTGATTAAATCCGTCACCTTAATGGGCATTTGATGAATACTCTCCTTCTCAGTTTCAAACCTTGGTTCCTATTTCTTAAGAAAAAGACTTAATTTTATAAAAAATAATGGACCCCCCTACAAGAATAGTGAAACCATCCTTTAATTTATTAAATCTAATCATGAATAACAAATTCACCATTTATAATATCTCCAAGTGCCCTTTCATCCACCATCTTTCCTTTGCCCAAGCTCTGAAAGATTCTATGTTTGGTCTAGCTCTAATAAAATTTTCAACTAAGGCTTGTTCCATCCGTAATGAAGAATGATTTATAAGAGAGGGAGTGATTTAAAAATGTATAATTTTTCCATATTTAATGGTTTTTAGATTTTTAATAGGTTTTATCTCCTTCTTTCTCATCGATCCAATCAATCTTTCACACCAAGAAGTCTTACCTAGAATCTACTTGGAGTTAGTAGAGTCAAAATTGTTGACTCTCTCAAGAGAGATTCCTTATGTCAGTACTTCCCCTGACATTTATTCAAATCTACTAGACCATGTGATCTCACTTTCCAAAATAAAATTTAAAAACTATGTTTTTTGCTCATTGCCATTGCCATTCCCTTTCCCTGAGTTACTTCCACTTCCATTCACCATCTAAACTTTATAATTTTTACTCCTGTATGTGTTTGGTTTGATTAACCTTAAAAAATATTATTTTTTGTGATTGATGGCTTATGTACAATAGAAAATCCTTGTTAAATATGTAATGCCTCAACTTCTTGAAACTTAAAATATACATATAATTATTGATCATAAATTAAATACTTTAACATTACATCATTGATTTTTTTTTGATGTAAGTAATGGATGTATTTTATTGAATTAAAATAGATCCTATTGTTACACCAATCTCATGACCATCAACCTAAAATATCATTTTGAAATTAGGTAATGACAACATTATTTATAAAATTACCTTCATCTTCAATCTATTTAAGTTATACCATACTTCCATTTCCCCAATACACTCTCTTATGTCATCTTGCATAAATTTTATGATAGATGTGAATATACTTTTGAAGATGCAAATGAAATTCTAAAATAAACTTACCAAGCCATCAATGTTTGAATCTTAAAACATGATTCTAGGTGATGAAACTCAAGGATAACTCATGCCTTCTCTATATACATATATAATTACTATTTGGAAAATATAAAACCCAAGTAAATAAACTCTGCCTTAATGAATATGTGTTTTTTTGAGTTAATCATAAATTTTTATTTTAAAATATAATTCAACACTTGTCTCAAATGTGTCAACTGTTAGTCCTTTGTCCTATAAAAAATATGAATTTCATCCAAGTATATAATGAAAAGCATACCAATAAAACATTTTATCACTTCATTCATGAGTCTCCTAAATTTAATGAATGGGTTAGTTACCCATAAAAGGCATGACCAAATTAATTATAAAATTATTCTTGCATTTTCAATCAATTCTTCCAATAATCACATTTTTTTATTTAAAATTGGTGATATCCACTCTTTAATTATATATTTTTGAATTATTACATCCACTCAAATAATCGATCAAGCCATAAAAGAATGAAAATAAAAATATGTACTTTATCATTATTTGATTTATGTTTGTTGAATCAATCCACATCTTACACTTTTCACATTTATTTGTTGATAAAATAGGCCCAAACAACGTCTAATCAACCACATATCTAATAGATCATGTAATTTCCTTTACACTTTTGCATTCTCATTAAGTGTCAACCTATATGCATAATTATTTATAAAAGTAGATTATGGAAAATAACCCATGTGATGATTGATACATTCCATGGATTTAAACCCATATGGTAAATCATTGCAAATTATATCTTCAAAACAATCAATAACTCTTTCACTTCATGAAAATTTCTTCCTCTTCGCTTATTCTTCTAACTTATGTAGGTTTTTGCATAAAATCATAACATACCCTATCCTTATTCACTTATTATATAAAATTATTTCTTCAACCATAAAATAATTGGATTATTGTCTAGTTCTTCACTCTTTTCCTTCATTGTATTTTGATTTTATCTCGTGTTATCATTTATGAAAAGTTATGTATGTGTATGGATACCATGTTATGCATTCCTATAAAAATTCCAATGTCTTCTAATAAAAAAATGGCATATGTATATGTGAGCTATATCATGAATGACTTAATTTGTTTATGTGTCACTTTATTAACTTAATTTACCTTTTTCATTCACTATAATTTAATGTCCCTTCAACATTTAATATACCTTATAGATATTTGGATGCACAATCCTCTTTAGATGAAGCTTGTCTACTTTGTTCTTATAAATAATATTATTAGTGTGACCAATATCGAAATTAATTTTTTAACACTTATCTCAAGACTTTAAAATGGTTTTAAATATATTCTTTCTTTGCATGATAACTTTCTTCTCTTTCATTCATTTCAATAAAATGTTCTTCATCATGCGATATTATCTACATTCAAATTCCTCTCCATGGTCAATTGGCACATAAATCTCTTCATATACTTATAAAATATACACATTTGCATCATATTTTATACTACCATCATTATGCACAAATGGGAATTAGAACTCTATATTCCCTCTTTCTTCACATCTAAGGTATGTACCAATGAATCCATGATATCTTCCTTATCTATAACATCCTCTAACTCTAAGAGGATATAATTAGTGTATCTAAATAATATTGCCACTCTAAAGTTTGCTTGTTTATGCTTCTTACCAAGATTATACTCTACTAGTTTTTGATTTTCATCTTATGTGTGATAACCTCCCATTCCCTCTCATTTTGCCTTATTTTATTTGGGGTGACTTTTTAGAGGCCTTTAGTGTACAATAATAAGATTATGTAACTAAATGCAATTTAATCATCCAAATCCCATGTTCAATGTAAATGCAAAAAATATTCTCATACATTAAGGTAGGTTCATCTTTAAAACAACCCAATCTGCTAATGAGTATGTAAATATCCTTAAATTAATTTTTTAGAACCATATCCTTGGGAAATAAGTAATGACTCCACGACACAAAATCCTTGGGAAATAATTAATGCCTTGACTTCTTGAGACTTAAACTATATATATAAATAGTCATCATAAGTTTAATAATTTAACTTCACATCATTGAGTTTTTATTTTGACGTAAGTAAAGTGTCTATTTTCTTGAATCATCACAACTCTTATTGTTATGACACTAACATGACCATCTACTTCAAATATCCTATTGAAATTAGGTAATTGCAACATTGGTTATTCAATTACATTCATATTCAAAAAATTTATGTTATGCCCTAGTTCTATTTTCCTAATAAAATCTCGTTTATCATCTTGCATAACTTATATGATAGATGTTCATATCCTAACAAATCTGCAAATGAACTTCCAATAAAGACTTTCCAAGCCATGACCGTTCCATGTTTTAACCATGATTATAAGTGATGAAAACTCAAGGATAGCTCATGCCTTCTCTAGATACATATCCACTTCTTATTTAGAAAACATATAACCCAATAACAAAAACTCTCCCTTCATGAAGATGTGTTTTTTCAAGTTGATCATTAAGTTATAATTTAAAAACTACTTCAAAAATTATCTCAAGTGGTTAAGTATTATTATTTTTTCCTATTAAAATTATGAATTTGATACAAGTATATAATGAAAAACTTACCAATAAAACATTTTATCACTTCATCGATGAGTCTCATGAATTTAGTCAATGATTTAGTTATCCAAAAATAACATGATCAACCACTTATATAAGGATTTGTGCATTTTGAATGGATTTTTCCAATCATATCCTGTCTTGATTCAAATTTTGTGATATCCACTCTTCAATTATATATTTTTTAATTATTATAGTGCACTTAAATAATCCATCAAACCATTCAAAAGAAAAAATGGAAATATGGACATAATCATTATTTGATTTATGTTTGTTGTATCAATCCACATATTCTACTTTTCACCTTTGTTTGGTGATAACATAGGCTCACGCATTATCTAATCAACCGCTTATGTAGTAGATCATGTGAATTCCTTTATGATTTTACATTCTTTATAAGTGTCGACCTATATGTTTATTTGTTTAGAAATATAGATTAAGAAATAATATCCATATGATTATTGATACATTCCATGGATTCAAACCCTTCTATTAAATCACTGAAAATGATATCTATAAAAAAATTAATTCTTTCACTTCATGAAAATTTCTTCCTCTTCTCTTATGCTTTTGACTTGTGTAGATTTTAATATGAAAGCATATAATACTCTCTTCTTATTCACTTATTTTATTAAATTATTTCCTAAATCCATAAAAATACTAGGACAATTTTCCACTTATTCACTCTTTTACTTCATTCTATTTAGAGTGTATGTCATACTATCATTCACCAAAAAATATGTATCTCCATGACCATCATGTTATGCCTTATTATCAAACTTCTAATGTCTTTCAAGAAACACATGGCATATTTATATAGGAATTATATCATGAATGACTTAATAAATTTATGTGTCACTCTAAAATGTTAATATACATTAATGATTCACTATATTTCAATGTTCCTTCAATAACTAAGATAACTTATAGGTATTTAGATGTATAATCCTCTTTAGATGATTCTTGTATACCTTATAATTTGAAACATTATTATTAGTGATACCACTATCAAGATTAACATTTGTAACACTTACCTCAAGAGATTAAAATGGTTCTAAATATATTATTTTTCTATGTAATAACATTCTCCTCTTTCATTAGTTTCAACAACATATTCTTCATTGTGCAATCTTTTTTACATTCAAATATTCTCTGTCATCAATTAGCACATAAATCTATTCATATGTTCACACAATATGCACATTCAAATCAATTTTCATACTACCATCATTATGAATATGTGGGAATTTGAATTATTTATTCCTTTTTTCTACATATCTAAATCATGTATCCATGATCTCTACCTAGTCCATATCATCCTCTACCTCTACTAGGATATTATATATGTGTTTGTATATTATTTTTACTCTTAAAATTAATATCTTATGATTATTACAAATAGTATCCTTTACTATTATTTACTTTTCATTTTATGTGTGATAACCTTGCATTCCCTCTTATTATGCATTATTTTCTTCATGAAAACTCCTCAAAGGCCTTTAGTGTAGAGTGATATACATCTTCAACTAAATGAAATTGAATCATAAAAACATCATATCTAATTTAAATTTACAATAAACTATCATACTTGAATGTAATGTCATCTTCAACATGACCCACTTTGATAGTGGGTATGTACATATCATTAAATTAATCTTTTAGAATCATGTCGATATATTTTGTGTTATATAATTTCTTGAATAAACTTAATTGGTAATTAGAAAGGAAAACTTATACTTAAGTTTTTAAACCAATCTATATCAAATATTAATTTTATCTATATCTTATCTAACTAACATCTACACATGATCCCACCATAAGGACATGGGTTTTAATTCAATTTATTAAAGTAAAGATTCAATCACTTTGGATATTCAATATGCATGTAATGAAAATATTTATCCAACTCAATAATATAATTAACATTTTATTCAAGATAAAATCTATGCTAGTTTCTTGAGTTTCCCAATTGTGGCTTACTACTCATTATCACAATGACTCATAAGAATATACCCTATGATTATTCTACTTAGATATGAAAGTTGTCTTCTATAACTTCACTATCACTTTCATCAACCATTGTAACTTCTCTATTTTTTGTGATCTTCATATCCTATAAATAGAAATCTATTCCTCTTATTAACATAACCAATTTTGTATCTATTACCAAACTACATTATATATGAACTCTTCCATAAAAAACTCCACTTTGTGACATTCTTTTCCCACTACATCAAGAACAAATACTATAACATTATGCCTAAAATATTCCTACTTAGAATATTTGTACACGAATTTCTATCACACTTGTGAACATGGAAAATAGACTAGAATAAGCAAGATTCTCACATGTTTAGTTGTAAATATAAATTAATCTATTAAAAAATGATGTGGTCATGATTAGTGAGTCTAATGAACAATAAACTTAACCCATTTATCCCATAAATTTAACACAAACATTAGACTAATTTTTTGTGATACACATTATCAGAATGGAGTAATAATTTTGTTTATTTAATATAAAATGAGAAATTAAAACATACACATGCATCTATAATATAATTACAAATATTAAAAACTTATTTAAATATTTTCATATCTTTCTAATTGTATTTGTTACAACCTATCTCACTATAAAAGTTATGACTCACTTAAATCTTTATTTTAAAAAATATTGGTTATATTTTGTTTGGATATAAATTTTAAAATTTTTGATAACTAATATTATTTATGGATTCATTCCTTAATCTTCCTTATATATCCAATAACCAAAATTAGGTGACCCTCTCTTGAGTAGCTACCCACTTTAAAATGATTCTCACACATAATACATCCATGAAAACATGAAACCATTAGGAAATTAAAATGAATCCTTATTATAAATTTATATAATCATCTTCATCAATTATTCTTAATATTATATTTAGTTACACACTACAATATATCATGGACATTATACTCCATCATGTGTGATAGTTGGTAATTGGAAAACAACACATGTCAAAATGATGCATCTTCAACTAATTATGCCACTACCCAAGATAGTAAGTCCAAATTCCACAAAAAATTAATGAATTAAAGATATCACATTGAATACCTAATTGTTTATAATATTTTTTTCACATCAAAGGCATTGCATTCATATCACACATTGTAATCTTGAATGAAATAGACATAACATTGGCAGGTGAAATATATGAATAAAAAAATGTGCATGATTACACAAGACATTTACCATCATTAAGTTTCAAAAAATAAATCATATTCATATGATATCACAATCATATAAAAAATTAAATTTTCACAAGTCACCTAACTTTTCTAGACTTTGATAGTAATTTTATGTGTGAAACTTACAACTGAATTTACAGAACTCAAAAATATTTCCAATCCAATTATGTGAAATATTTTTTAGTTTTCTAAAATCTTAATTCCTTATACACATTTTTAATTTGTGCACACCAAAAGGGTTAAACAATACTTACTATGTGTGCACATAAATGTTACAAAAAGAATATTCAAAGACTTGTGTGCAAGCAAGGATGTTATAAATTCAATAATATTTTTTTAGTGATGCAATATTTATTGTTAACATGAATATTTTATTAATATCTCCCTATATAGGGTTCTCCATCATATTTTACCTCCACATTATTATTTCTATAGTCCTATAGTTTAAAAAAAATTATTAGAATGGATTCAAACCATCATGATTGTTATGCCTATATATGTAAAGTGCCACTAACCCTTTGGTTAGGATACATCTAATTATCCTCATCATAATTTATTCATTATATATCCATGATTAATTATGGGTCATGATCTCAACCACTTTAGAGGAAATTTTGTGTCCTATTGTAGATAATAATAACTAGGAAACATAATTTATTACTTTGAATTATATTATTTAATTTTCATTATTAATTCCCCCTGATTGACATAAATATCAATTCTTCAACTGTATCTTCCACATTTACATGAAATTCCCATCCTAGCCAATGTTGTCTCCTTAGGACCACTAGGTGAGATATCTCTCCTTGAGAAAATTAATGCCACTTCTACATTTTGTGATATGATTTTATATTTATATATTGGGTCTTAGTCCCACTCATATCCATGCATGTGATACCTATATATCAATTAGGAAATGGGTTGGTTGGTAGGTATATCCATTTATAAGTTCTCATATTAATGAATTTTAATGTGTCTTCACTAATAACATACCACCGTGTGATTCACACATTAATCTATATAGATATCTATATAGATTTTTTTGAATATAACATTCCTCAACATATCATATATTCATCTTGAATTCATGTCCTACATATAGTGTTAGAGATTATAGGTGAAATATACCACTCCTATGTCGAGTGCAATGAAGGATCTTAATGTTGTAGTCATGTATTTGTGTAATATTGGAGAATCTATTCATATGATATCAGTCTATAATATACAATTATATTCTAAGATGTCTTAAGATATGATCCCATATAGTATCTCTTTGTCACTTTTTTTCCATCCTAAATAAAATGTTATATCCATTGTCAGGTGTTTGTATTCTCAAATATGTAGGAGTTCTTGGATACTATGCTACCACTATGTACCTCACACTTGAGTCTATATATATCCACATATATGTATGATCATATGAAATCCATAGAGATACATTATTTTACTCATGAATCCATGTATTATATTAAGTATTAAATATATTAGGTTCATGATAACCCTTTTGTGTTAAATTCAATGAAGGAGATCACTTATATAGTCATGTATTTGTGAAATATGTTTTTCATCATTTCATATAATATCACTTTACAGTAACCCCATATTCTATATGCTATCTTTTGAGGTCCTCCCATATAATATCCTTGAGTCAATTTATTCTTGTCCCACCCAAGGCTATTTGAGACTAAATATCAACCCATAACTAATAACCTCCTCAATCTCCATATATCTTCCAAAGTCACTATAATATCCCCCATCAATAACAATAATATACATGTATCATTATTCCACCAATTATCCATATAAATGATAAAATATTGGTCATATCACATCATGGATAGGGATAAATCATTTCCTAAAACAACTATATACATTTTTTCCCTCTTATCCTCATATATCCTTAGTTCATGTATTTGCTAAATATAAACTATTATGCATATATGACACACTACATCATAATAAATAAAGAGAAAAAAAAGTTTTTTTTTAATTTATGTATATAAAAATCAATAAATTTTAGCTTGAGATGTCAAACACTTGAAAAAATATTAAAAATTACTAATACCATAAAGTTTATTCCCTAAAGACTGCACTTTCCTCCCATGATTATGTAGTCCTTGTCTAGAGCATGGAGATGTTTTTTAGAGTATGGAATTATATAAATACGGAAAAATTATTCCTTACCTTTCTTGAGATCATTAAAAAAAAATGAGAAATGAATAAAACTTTACAAAATTCATGTTTCCAACTACTAAATAGGAGTGTGTGATTTCCCTATATGGCTACTACTTGAAAAAAAATCAAGTGTAGTGCATTAGTCTACTTTGTTAAGCCATGGTATTGTCTATCATAACTATGTTTACAAAAGGTAACAGGTAAACAAGAGGTAACGTTGAAATTTTACATATAATTTTTGCTTTAAAATTTTTGGGGAATATAACACTCTACGCATGTTGGGGAATAAAACCTAATTTTATGTTACAAGTCACTTATCATTACTTTATAAAATAATCAAATTAAAAAATGTATGTTAGATGTGAATATGTGTGAATTAATGTAGTTATAAGGGGATGTTTTAATCATAGTTATCATCATTATTAGCTACATTATCTTCTTATTTTATATATGTTGTCAATTTATTTTTTATTTTTTATGTTTGTGTGCCATTTTACCACAATGGAAATATAATTATGTTTTTTGAGACCTAAATATCATTTTTTACACATTCTTCTAGAATTTAAAGGGGGGAATCATATTTTATTCTTATTTATTTTTATATTATGATTATTTTTAATGTTTATTACATACATGTGTATATAAGATGATATGTATTAAATCCATAATATTAATATTAATATTAATATTTTACTTTACTCCAATTCATTATCACTATAAGACATATTATTAATAGGTGGTTTGTTTGATTTGCATCTAGCACATGTCCTTAGAATGTGTATAGATATGATTTAATCATAAATTATGTTTAAAATTTCATTTATTTATAGTATTCATTATTATTTAAAGTTTAATCATGCAAGGATTTTTCCTTTTAGATTCATATGTATATTGGATTTTTATTCATAATTTCAAGGGGCATAAAATATTGTATCCATATTATGTTTATGTTTATTTGATTTTTATTCACACACATATCAAAGTGGGATAAAATTTAGACACCTAAAATTGAGCCACATGTATTTATTAATCATTATATTTTATAATCTTAAAGTAATTTATATTATTTATTTATTATTGATCTATGTTAGATACTATTGAAACCATTCATGGTTAGTTTTCATGTATCCTTTATCCTTCTTATGTGACACTCTTTTCAGAGCCATGTAATTTAGGGTTTAAAGATACCAAAAATGTGGAGTGTGAACCTTTATAGAGTTTTGTGTCTTCCTCATTAGTTGGCATGTAATTATTGTGGTCCCCTATTTTCATTTATTGTTTAACAAAATTTATCTTAATGTACCTTTTATCATGGTTTATGGAATAGAAAAGTTTAAATTGGGAGTGAATAAGTAGTGAGATTAAAAGGCACCTAAGTGAAAGAGTGTTAGGGTAAAGAAATAAAAGTATATCATCCTAAAAAAATACTAAAAAGTTCAATGGGGTGGGATGAAAATAATGTAGTTTGCAGTAGGCTATGGTTTTAAATCTCCCTCATCAACCAAACAATAGCTAGCTTATAAAAGAAAGATTATTTACTAATAGTATCACTTAGTAAATAAAAATTTAAATTAAATGTTATTCAAAGAATATTGTGGTCTAAGCTGAGATAATAATACCATTTGTAGAGGTTGAACATTATGCTAAGAATAATATATAATATCATTTTGAGTCAATATTTGGCAACTCTTTTGTGAGATATTTACTAGCCTCTGTGTAAATTTTATGAATTTACCACTACCATACCTATGAAATAATTATTCATGAAGCTACATTTTTCAAAAACTTATTCAAGTTAGTCTTGCCAAAAAAGCTCTAGAGTTTGAACTAAGAACTCAATTATACAAACATAGAATAGTGAGTAAACATATACTCTTTGTAGTATTGAAGAAACATTTATAGTGATAGGAAGGCACACATTAACAATAATATATCATATTTTTTATTTTATTAGAGGAGCCTATGGTATAGTGTGTAGGCACTTAGAAAAATATAAAACACTTAGAAAAGTACAAACTATAGGGAAAAAGGTTAAGATTAATTTTGATAGAGGAGCTTAATTATGATAAAGGAAATTATGTTACATTCTGTATATTAATTTATTTTCTCGTATTTTTACTTTAAATTTTCTCCCATGAAGTTATAAAAATAAAGATATGTGAAGAAAAAAATATTTGTGTGAAAAAAAATAAAAAGAACACAATTTTTTTTCAAAGATATAATTTAAATTTGTATGGATTTTGAAGGCATAAAATATCTAATATTTTCACTTAAAATAGGATCCAACTATTTTTACCCAAAAACAATAGTTAAAATAGAAAAGGCTTTTCAAATTTCTCAATAAAATCCACAAGAAATAAAGAAAAATAAGAAGCTACATCCATCAAACCACAACCTATGTAATAAGATTCAATCCAACTAGCTACAAAGGATGCAAAAAAAGGAATAATGTGTTTCATTACAATTTCTCTATCTTATTCAGACTTTTGATGTAAATATATAAAAAAAAAATTATAGTTATTAATAGCTTTTTTTTGTTTATTATTATTAATTTTTGGTGTCAATTTGGAACCAATGTTTGAGTTAAATAATATATAAACATCATAATAGGAAAACATAATATAATGAGCATTTTGTATTTATATGTCTAGTATATTATGAAAATTGTTTTATATTTTAATGCCTCTTAAGAGAAAAATAGGGCTCTCTATTAGACCTTATTCATCATGATAATCGAAGATGTATTAACTATTCAACATTAAAGATGACCTAATACATAAATGGTTTAAAAAAAATATTTAGTTGAGTTCATATTTGGACACCTTTCTTTAACTTAAATTCTAAATTGAATGGAACCACTTTAAAGGTCACTAGTTTATTAAAAAAAAAATCTTAATAACTTAACTCCTATGTTTTATGTATTTTTTTTCTTACCATTTTTTTGTTTTTCTTGGGGGTCCTATAAGTTACATAAATATGATGAAATGTTATATCAGATACATGAATCAAAGACATAGATGACTTGAGTATCAGAACACCATTTCTTCTTCTTGTTCTTCCTCTTCTTAATTTTTTTTTGTTTTCTAATACTGAGTGAGATTGGACTGATTTCATACAAAAATTATTATTTTGGATTCTTAGGATATAAATAATGTTGAAAAATAACCTTATATAAAATACATAATGTTCACTAAAAATGAATTTTAAAAATCTTTAAAATATTTTGCAACATGGACAATGATTGCATATGCATTTTATAAAAAATAAACACAGTTAAATGCATCTAACATGATAATCAATAAAATTAATACATAGTTTACAACATTTAATAATTGGTA
>JARHVA010008801.1:375000-377500 GCA_037957365.1 Torreya grandis
TACTACATTTTTCCAAATCCATTTCAATAATAAATTAATATGTTTTTAAAATTATAATTAATTACATAATAAAATTACATAAGTGTTCCATGGAAACCAAAATACTTAAATATATCCAAAAAGTAAACTTGAAACGTGTACATTTCAAAAATTGATCAATAAATAATAAGCTGACATCCTAACATTTTTCAATCATTAAGTAGGAGACCCTCTACAACCACAAGTCAATAGTTTTGAACCCCATGAATAAGCCAACCATTGTTAAGATAATTAACAAGTAAATAAAAATTAAGTGAAACAAATTGTGAAAAGGTGTAGGATATCTCAACTAAACTTCTCAAATCAACTTAGGGTTTTTTATATCCCTTTATTTTTCCCCTAAAATAATAATAATAATAATAATAATAATAATAATAATAATAATAATAATAATAATAATAATAATAATAATAATAATAATAATAATAATAATAATAATAAAAAATTGACTCTATAACTACCATTAGGAAGATGGGAAAACACATATAAAAGTAGTAGGAATTTTTATACCTCAAATTTATTTGGTAAGGAAAGAGAACATAAATATACAAATTATATTTTCAAGGTAAAACAAAATTCATAAAATATAAGATAGATGAAAAAAGGTTACAATCCATATAATAGAGGTTAAATTTTAAATAAACATTTTATTATACAATTCCCCATCCTAATCGTATAATATTTATAGCAACATGAATACGTAATGAATCCAATATCAAAATTTATACACACATAAATAACATTTGGCATAAAATTAACAACATTCATTTAACATTTCAAATCAATTTTACCGCATCAAAAATAACAACAAAATGTTATTAAAATGATATAAAACACAATTAATTAATTTTTACAAGAAATTGACCTCAAACATAATTTATTCCTATATAAAAAAGGATGTTTCAAGATAAAAGGAATTCTAAACAGCTCAAAAACATCATTTTAAAAAACTAATATGAATCTATGATTCAAATAAACACAAATAAATATACGAAAACAAAATGATTTTTATGTTTAGACACATACATTAGGTACATCTATTTAAATATATTTATATTTTCCTAATTTTCATGCTTTTATTATAAAACTACAAGCCCTTCAAGCTAGTCTTGAAAAAAATAGAGATGCATAAAATATCAAAAAAATAAAATTTCATGAAGGGCTAACATTCCTCATAATTATAAAATTGATTCTAAAAATATCACCCAATATGAAATTTAATCTTTCCCATTTATTTCAAAAAGATGTCGTACAAAATTATTTCAAACATTTAATTCTTCTTACATATTAAAAAAAAATGTTATTCCATTTCACACAGGCACCATGCCACTATTATAGCTATATTAACTCTACATAAACCTAAATTTAATTATTATATATCAAATTAATTAATATTTTAATTATAAAATCAAAAGTACATATATTATCCTACCCATCCATCTTCAAGGGTACAATGCTTCATTATTGAATATAAAAGTTCAAACTTTCTGTCTCAACCTTCATAAATGAGCCCTTATTTCGTCATTTCATTTTTTCAAGGTTATAAAATATAATGATTTCACTATCACACCCACTTTGTGTCCCAATAATCTCATATATAATGAATGGATAATTTGGGAAGAGGTTGGATTGAGCTTATATGTTCTACATTATAACTTTTACAGTAAGGGTCTACTATATCATAAATAACAATAAAAATACAAGCTTAGAAAAAATAATATAAAAACCTAGACTAATAATGGATATCACATAGTTAATGTATTTAATGAATCCTTCCATTGTTAATTCATATTATTTTCACACTCAACTCAAATATCAAAAGTTTGATACAAATAATAGCCAAAGTAATCACATGATAAGATAACACAGTGAATCAACATAAAGAACACAAAGCATAAAATTAAATTAATTAGTCAGTCAAATATCTATCATATGGATGAATAAATATTATTTTAATATATTAATCAGTTAATTGAACCCATATACCAATTAAAATAATGAAAACATGCTAACTCAACTAGTCAAGACATCCAAGATATTTGTGAAGGAAATAAAATATTATCCATATCCTAATGAGTTACATAAACGACACCTTGTGTCTAAAAAAATATGTATCATAATCCATCACATGATACCAAAATAGTTCATATTATAATTTATATACAAAATGAGAATTAGAACTTATGATTATCAGCCCCTAATCTATAAAAAAATTTAAAGACATCATTCAATTCACTTCAACAAAAAATTCATGGTTGAAAAACCTAATACTATATGAATTTTAATGCTATAATGGAAAAATGAGACAAATAAGTAAATTATCACAATATTAATTAAAAAATTATTTAAACTCTTTAATTTTAATCCAATACTCTAAATATATCAGTGTATTCTTCCCTTACATATTCACTTGTCACCAATTCATATCATGTCCCATATACATTAATAGACATGTGAATCT